>CM040426.1:73018569-73356089 GCA_022702705.1 Papilionanthe hookeriana x Papilionanthe teres | reverse complement strand
CACTTAAGAAAACTCGATAAAAATCTGGAAATATCATCTTTAAAGAGGTCAAACGGATAGGATTTTTCAACGAAATCAGACAAAGATGTGTGAAAGGGGATTGACTCAAATTTGGAACATTTATTATTGAATCAATAAGAGGAAAAGCTAGGGGAGGTCACAGATCCTGAGGAGAACCTCGGTGATTTCTTAAACTATCCTATGGTTTGACTTAAATTTAAGGGAGATTATTTAAATGTTTCATCCTGCCAATTTTATTTAATTATAGCTTACATTTGTGTGAAACAGTTACACAAATAGCCTAGAAGATGTGAGGATTTAGGTCGTGACAAACGACAACCTCGGAATCCTAAGACGAGTTAGGGCTTATATTATACAACA
Organism: Papilionanthe hookeriana x Papilionanthe teres; assembly: GCA_022702705.1. NCBI lineage: Eukaryota > Viridiplantae > Streptophyta > Magnoliopsida > Asparagales > Orchidaceae > Papilionanthe > Papilionanthe hookeriana x Papilionanthe teres. The sequence goes on along the minus strand of CM040426.1, from coordinate 73,355,708 downwards.
GAGCTATACGAAAGACCTAAAGAAAAGTTGAGGATTTGTCGTACTAGACGAACAACTTCGAAATCCTATGGATTGTTGTTTAATTACTAAGGAATGGTTTAGATGATGAAGACATGTTTTTGCTGTTGAAGATGGTCGTGCTGCCCACCGCGCTAGCTCCAAGCTCTTTGTCGTGACGAGTTTAAGTTTTCTAGGGTGTCAGGTTATGATGTCAAATCAAGCGGCTCTATGGTTGTAGTTGTTTAAATACCCTATGAAAGCATGTGTAAGGTTGTACAGTATGTGACATGACAACAGGGTGTATAACACAGGAAAAACAATAGAGTATGCAGTAAAAAGTGTGGTACAACATGCTATGTGAGAAAAGAAAAGTAGCAAGTACAGAAGTAACATGCTGTAAATATAAAACAAACTTGTATACCTGGGAGATTCGTTATTTTCTTAGATGTAGCAGACTGAAATGCATCATGAAATGAAAGCCAAGCAGAAAAAGAAATATCGTCCAGAAAACTCGAGAAAGAACGGTAAATGACCCACGACGAGAAACTCGGGAAATAACAATTTAAATAAAATCATCGAAAACCTCGGGAATGTCTCGGAGAAAAGACCACGAGTGCTTCACCAAAATCGTATGAAAAATCCAAAGAAAACTGCAAGCACTCGGGTCGGGGCTAGGCTCAGAAACTACGTAGTTGTACTCGAGGGTCGTCGAAGGCTACTCGGTCACCCGAATGTATAGAGCCCGTCACTCAACTAGAAGGGTGTCCTACTAAACCTAACTCAGGAGGGTGCTCCTTAGCTCGGTACTGATAATCAACAAGTGGACAACCAAGTTATAATATATTTTAAAAATTTATATTTTTATCATACATGTGGATTTTAGGCATACAAAAGAGAGTTTGTATCCATGTTTTGATTGTGGTGAAAATATGTTTTGTTATAAATATTGTATATGTTCTTATCCAATCCGTTCTTATCAGTTTTTGAATATTATGGTTGTCCACGAGTCGATTACTTCGTCGGGCGTATGATCACCAACAACCTAAGAAGGTACGAGTGTTTCGCTAGTCTCGTAGCGGTGAATGATACCGTCATCCTATGGTTCATCGGGTCCCTGGAGCAGGTCCTGATGTCGTAGGATGAAATATCATTCCACTCTACCACCGGTATGCCTTTGTCATCAGCACCCTATGCCCCAAAACAAAATGAAAACCAAATCCAAGTAAAACAAAAGAAAACAAACCAAAGAGCAAAAGGAGAAGGAAAGGAGACTAACCCACCTCCAAATCCAATTTAGAAAAGAGAGGGGCCCAAACGACAGGAGGGTTAATCTAAAATACCCATAAAATAAAACTTCGAGACGATTTCAAACCCCACCGATTAAACCAAAGAGGAGTAATTCGAGAAAGACCCCCACTAGCATTTCCAAACCCCAAATATTGAAATTTTCCAATTCCCAACTTGATTCACATCCTAACACATCACATAAATACGAAATCTTTCAATAAAACCAAGTAAATGCTCACGGCCAAGACAGGACAAAGCCAAAGAAGCTCACGGCTAAGGCAACAGGGGCCAAAGAAACTCACGGACAGGGGCCAAGGATGCTCACGACTACAACAATAACAGGAAAACTATCCCAACATAAATCTTTCAACACATAAGAAAGTGAATGGACAAGCTCACAAATCTTCCAAATTAGCTTCAATTCTCTCAAGTAAAACATAGAAAAGATACCCCAAAAGATAATCCTCAATCACCTCTCCCCATAAGCAAGCCAAGGGAATTCCAAACCATCACAAGGCGTAACAACACTCACCACAAGGCCATAACTGCAGCCCAGCACAAAACCGAAAGACTGAATCATCACAAGGCTGAAACCGAGCCAACATAAGGCCCAAAACCCAAGCCATCTTAAGGCAAAACTGCAGTTTCCATAAGCTAAAAAATCAAGCCACCACAAGGCTGAAACCGAGCCAAGCACAGGGCTAAAACAAGCCCAACATAAAGCCCAAAATAAAGCCATCTTAAGGCTGAAATCAAACCAAGCACAAGACCGAGAATTGAGCCATCACAGAGATGAAACCGAACCAAAATAAGGCCCAAACCCGAGCCATAGTAAGGCTGAAATCAAGCCCAACACTAAGCCAAAATTTGAGGAAGGTTGAAACCGAGCCAAGCACAAGGCTAAGACAAACTCTTTAGAGCATAATATATGAAACTTATATAATTGAAACATAGCCTCAACGTGAAACCAAAGACCAAGCCTCCACAAAACCAACATCCAAACCTTTCCAAAGTGAAAAAAAAACCGAGTCTTTCAAAGGCTAAAGAAAATCCAGGAATTTCTTAAATGTTTCATAGAGCCACTATGCATCTTAAACAAGGACAATGATACAAAGAGCATATTTAAGTCTTCCTCCAACTTAACCATTCCAAATATGAAGTAATCTTTCAACAAATAATTAAAGAGGAGAGCACTTTATAATGAGCCAAACCAAGCTATCAAAACAAGCTACGAAGCCTTCCAAACCAACTAAAGTTTTTTATAACATGCATTTTATTAAGGCAAAGCTACAAGGAGCCCAAAACCGAGCCCCACATGCACATGGAAAACAAAATAAGCTCTCCTACAGTTCATGGCACACAAGAGTGAATGAAGAGTCTCATGTTACACATCCCAACATATTTGCAAGAGGAGCTAGCATGGTCCTAAAGCCTCATTTTCAATATCTTGAACTTGCTTTGACATAAAGGAAAGGTGAAAATAATATCATGCCATTCCTGCTCCACTTCAAACAAATAACCAAGTTTAACTCATAGAATAAGCTCACATTTCTATCCTTCACATGCTTCAAGTAATAAAACATCCCCCAAATCTCAATATAACAACACACTAGCATGCCATTAGAGAGAGTGAAAAGAAACAGTCATTTAAGCAAGTAAACAAGCTACTCCATGGCATATAAGTGTTCAACCGAAAGACCAAACAAGGAGAAGGAATAGAGCCGGGCAAAGTGAAGCAAACCCAAGCCCTACCAAGCAAGGCTAGGTAAAAGAGAAGGGGGAAAAAGTGTTACCAGCTAGTGTAGAGTACACAAGAGGAGCAAGGAATCCAAGGTTCAGTCCAGCAACACCTACCCTCCTCTAAAAATTCGGCCAGCACCAGGGACGCCCCAAGTAGGGCTCTTTTATAGGCTAGAGGGAGGAGAGGGTGCTGAAATTACCTATAGGAGGTGAGCTCAAGTGGAGGGGATCCTGGCAGCAGCTACAAAAACGTCGCAGCTAGGAGTAGGTGGCCACGGGCTCGCACATGGGAGAGCAGAGGAGAAGACGTCGCAGCCAGTGATAAGGAATGTGAGCGAGTACGTGCGGCTTGAGGAAGAGAAGGACACAGAGGATACGATCGAGCATGGGGAAGAAAGATATGGTCGGGGCGACCTGCTCGTGCGCGGGAGAGGGAAGAGCGGGCTCTCCCGATCGTGCGAATGGGAGAGGCGGGAGCACCGATCAAATGGGGGAGAGATTTAGGGCTTAGGATTTAATTAGGGAGGAAATATATATATATATATATATATATATATATATATATATGTATATATATATATATATATATAATAACATAAGTATTATTATTATTATTATTATTATTATAATTTTTGTTTCGCAAATTTTCTCCGACGAGCTATCGTCGTAAAACGAATGTCTATTTCAGGTAATATCGATGTTCCAGACTCATCGGCGCAGTCAATTTCGTCATCCGGGGTTGTTCGGATAATCTCGTCGACGGTCGCGCCGAAAGTGCGTCAAATCTGGTCTTTTCTTAAATTATGACTTTGATGTCGATCATCTCGGCGTTCTGACTCCAGCTCCAGTCCATTGCAGAGAAATTGAGGGCGTCGAGGCCGCAAACTGAGAATTTGTGTGTCCAGTAGTGCAAGATGTGCACGAGGCTGTCCTAATGTCCAGGGATCCTGTAGGGACTCCATTTGAATTCCTGACGTCAACTCCGACTGGCTATAGACTAGTGGTACGGAATCTCGTGCAGGATTTTAAAGAGTAACGAAGTGGTTTCAGACATTCTAAAACGAGGTGGGTCTCATTGCTAGGGATCTAGGATCGTCGGGGAAGCTCCTGAGGCTAGAATCCTAAATCTAAGGGGGAAAACTAAACCTCAACAAAAATGAGGTCAACAACGAGATCTTCCAATTTCAAATCAGGTTAACTAAATGATAAAATTTTATTTATAAACATCTTATAATGTACATCATTTTTTTCCTCTAAAATAGGCATTTTCAAAATAGAAAGTGATATGTAAACTTACTACAATATGTATCTTCGATTGTTATTCATTTAGCATTCAGGCAAACTATTTTTTTTGAACCCATTTAAGCTAAGGGAGATTTTTATTAAAAAATAATTATCAACTAGTGACTGAGTTAAACAACTCATTGGTTGTTTAAAAATTTTGAATTATAGTCATTCAAAAATTTTAAGATAATACACATACTGATTTTTGTACATAATTTATAAAGCATTTCTTTATCATGAATACCAAAAAAAATGTATTTGTAACTTCTTTAATAGCAGCACAGAGAGACTATCATTTTTTAAATCTCTTTTTCATTTTAATGCTTTATTTTATCTTATGTAGTGCACATTCATCTCAATATTCTTTTTCCAATAATAGAAGCACAGAGAGACTATCATTTTTTAAATCTCTTTTTCATTTTAATGCTTTATTTTATTTTATGTAGTGCACATTCATCTCAATATTCTTTTTCCAAATCTATTTCTTGAGTGTAGTTATTTATTGATTTATTTAGTGAGGGTACAAGCATCTCCAACCAGTTTGTAAGTGTTTTGGATTTTATCTTTCTACATACATATACATTCATTTCTTTATAGCATTTTTTATGCATTAATCTCATTATACATTCTTTTAACTATTAACTTTTGTATTTTATTTTATGTATTAATCATTGGAATTTGAAATATGAAAAGCACTTAGTAGCATTCATATTAATATGGGGATTTCATGCATGAGTAAGAGAAACTCAATTTAGATGTTTTAAACAGCAATCTTGCACTAATATGAATAGTACTTAATGAATATTTTTGACAATAATAAGAAATGTTAAGTTTTGAAGAGCAGATATTGTTACTGTAAAATAGAAATAGAAGTACCTACTCTATTTATAAACTAGCTTGCTATTTATTCTTTGAATGTTGCTTTACTTAGTATGATGCCTATATCATCAAATTTCGTTTATATAAATAGTTAAAATATGTCAAACTCATTCTTTTAAAAATTTTCAAGTTCACATTTAAATTATAGAACATTATATTTTGTTATATAGAAAAAAATTATTTTCTTATCTAATTATATATTTAAATAGCTATTATCATTCTTAATATTTATTTTTATTTAAGCACTAAAGTCATTATTAATTGTTGAAACCTCTAATTTTGTATTGTGTAGTCATGATTTTATTTTTCCTAAAGCATATTATTTTTTTCATTTTTTTAATTTTTATTTCCTACCTCAATGGCTTAAATGGTGGAGGCAAATGCAAAAGCATGAGGCAGGATGTAAGCTCTAAGGGGTGAGTCATAAGCTCCTTAAACTTAAATTTTAAATTTTCATAAACAAAATTATGTTTTACAAATAAAATATTATTAAAAAAATGCAATAAATGTCAAAATTCAAAATAAATTCATATTCAATTTCAAAATCTAATAACGCAAACATAAAATATCTGTTAGAAATTTGATAGCTATGTTTCTGGTTGAGAGAGCTATACAAAAGTTCATCATATAAACATCAAAATATGATTAACAAAGTAGTATTCAATTAAGATATCAAAAGCCTAAAAATGCATATCACTCTATCAATAAAAATAAAAAAATATATTAAATATCTTATAGATTTAACCCTCGTAACAAAAGCCTTTAGAGATCCTTGAGCGTTGTTGGCAGAAAGTCGAGATATTTGATATTTTTTAATGAAAAAATAATATAGAGATGCTTGCAAGAATTATAGACTCAAGATGAGAGGTGTAGGTTGTTCTGTCGATAAAGATGACATAATACCAATAAATAGCAAGGGAGCAAATTTGATGATGAAGATTAATTTGGTAAGTGATTATAGGAGTAACAACAATCAAAATAAATTTATGAGGGAGTGATGAGTTGCTATGCAAAAAGTAGTTGTTTAGTGAGTCTATGAGGGAGCAATTCAGTGAGATAGAAGTTGTGAGAAAGTCAGTTGACGAGAAAGAAATGAGTGATTGAAGTGTTGCTTGAGTTAGTTTTTTTTTTTTTTTTTTTTCTATAGGTTTTAGAAATAACATTTTGATATTTTTATTAGTAGGTTAAGATAAAAAATAATTGTTTATTTGAACAGAAATGATTTGGAGTTTTCTAACCATTAATTTAAAGATCATTTAAACTATAGCTTGGTGGTAAAAGATATGCCTCAAATGCTCATCACTCTAGAAATCAAATGATTTTTTTGGGTTCGATAGGGAAAGTGTGGCTTGCCTAGCTTTAGGGTGTGCTTCAAAATCATCTTTTAAAACGATGTGTCCTATTTTAGTTAACTTCATGATAGCTACTTGTGGTTCAGATACCAATTTTATCTTGGATTGTTAAGGCACGAGGTTTTCTAATACTACTTAGGATGTATGCAATTTGATTACACTAAAAGTTGTTATATACATGATACTAATAAATAATTTAAGAAAAAATCCATGTTTAATGTGAGATAATAAATATGTTCTATTCATAGTAACAGCTAATTTAATAATTGCCCAAAATTTGTAGGAAAATTCGGTGTCCATCACTTAATGAATTTTAATCACGCATGCAAACAATCGATTTAATAAATTAAAATAAGCACACTTATAGGCATCATTAAAAAGGAATGAACTTGTCCTTATGCTTGCTTATATGTAGCCATCAAAGCTTTTGAAGCACTTGAATAATACACATTAAAAAAACACACTAGTGGGAAAATTTGGAATTTATTATAGTATTCAAAATTCAATTAATTTAACATGGCTCAAAGGTTGTTTTTATAGGCTTTAAAGGAGCCACAAGCTACACAATTTGTAGAAATCTATTAAAAAATGGGTTTCAATACATCCAACATGATTTCTAGTAGCATAAATTTCTTTTTATAAATCTTACTTCTAGAATTGAATCCAGATTCAAGATGAAAATATGAAATTTGTGTTCAAAATATTAAGAGATGAAGGCATGGATGTGATACTATAGTTGCAATAATGCTTTAACAAAAGAAGACACCAACAATGTCAAGGTGGAAGGGCAAACAACAAAGATGAAAAGTGGATCGGTGGTAAACAATATAACTCGACATAGTTGAAAAGCTGCATGACCACAAAGAAAGTAAATTCTTCATGTGAGGCTTATAGCAATCAATATTTAAAATTGTGCAATTGTGTATTAAGGTATTTTCCGTTCGTGAGTCGAGGTGTAAGCCTAGAGATGTAAGACTTACAGTTTGAAAATTGTGCTAGTCAAAATAAAGGGGTACTACACAAATAAAAATATAATGTAAATACCAACTGATCAAGTCATTAAGCTAACATAAAATATGAAAAAAATATAATGTAAGTACCAACTGATCAAGTCATTAAGCTAACATAAAATATGAAATAAAAGTAATATAAAATATCAAAGATATAAGATGAGTTTAACATAGTAGACTTCTCTTATTTATATTGTCCAAGCGATATAATGACATTCATTGATCTAAATAAGAACATAAATAAATAATCAAAATTCGGAGCAGTGGGCGGCAACGATAATAAGGGTTGTTGACTGTGGTGATGACAGGAAGAGAAACAAACGACGATGGCTATAATAGGAATATAATGGACTGATATCACAAAAGTAGGTGATCGCTATAGTGGATGTAACAAGCAATGATGATTATGTTGGCGACAAAAGAAACGATGGTGATGCTAGTGATGCAGATTGCGGAAGCAAAGAGGATGAGACGGTGCAAGTTGCAAAAGTGGCATGTGATGATGCTGGGAAGCTTAACTAGAGGGAGGGAGCTTTTGCACATGAGAGTGCAACTTCGATCCGTATTCAAACCATCTAATATTGGGAGAAAAAACCTAAACGCAGGAGGCAGGCCTTGAGTTGTGCCTCAACAAATTTGAGGCGTACGCTTCGCCCGAGTCTGTTGAGGCCTACGCGTTGTCACACTCCAACCCCTCTAGTAGGACAAATCGTGATGCGACAGTGACTGACAAATTGGTCAGACCAACTCTCAGCAGCACTGGTCCTGACTTTTATAATCAGGACCCAGTGGGTGATGAATTAGTCAAACTGGATTGCTGCAATAAATGTGATACATTGTATTACATATATATACTTGGAAGCATGAAAATCATATTATCCGAAACATGAAAATCATACAAAACTGCTAAATCCAATATAATAAAAATAAGTACCCAAAACATATATAAACTCTCAAAACTATCGTGTAGAAGTTGTACAAAGACACACCTGGCTACTCGCCTAGGTACTTGTTGCCCATACTTGGAAGGCAACGACGAGGAATGAATAACAACGAGCTCAGAGATATAATTAGGCCTAACATAAGATTTTATACATGAAAAAAAGACATGCATATTCGTATGATACTATACATGTCTACACAACTCATAACATTTTGACATAATATAAAATATGAAAAGATTGCAAGTACAAGCACTATAAAAATTAACTGTAGTGTAACATGCAAATCGTAAGTATGAAAGCATAAATAAAAGCATGTCCATAAGCAGGTTCATAGTTTATAATTGTAGCAATGTCATTTCATAACATATCATAGTATTGTCACTTGTTTAATGTATATAGTTGAACTATTTTTATATCATTTCATCATGGGTCGTCACCCTGCCTCAAATACCATATAAACTATCAATAAAGGTTGGGTTTTCCCCAACATAGCAGTTATTGACAGTCTTCCTGATGCTCACAGTTTCCTAAGGTTTTGTCATTGTCTAATTCCAACTGTTCTCAGGGTTTCGCTCTCTTATAGATATCAGGAGTCGAGAATGTTATCTTCCTTCATAATATATTTGTAAACACTCATGTAATAGTCTACCTCCCTAACATTTTTTGTGGCATTTAAATTATCATTAATGTATCAAGCATAAGACATTACATGTATCATAGACATGAAGCATAATAAATGAATACATGCAGACAATTAATATCATAAGCTTAATCACCTGTATCATATCATAGCATATGTATTGTAAGAGAAGTAAACATGCATTACTACATTCAATTGCAGGTATCCTTTACAATATGTAGAAATTCTAAATGCATCTGTTTCAAAATAGAAATCGTATGAAACCTATAGACAAGTATTTTTCTTAAATTAACGCAAGATTATTTCACCTGATTTGACGGAGCAGCTCTACGACGAGTGCGCACACGCTCGTCTTGAGCTGGTCGTCTTGTATATACAACTTGGTGCTCGTAGACAATATAGAAATTCATGCATTAACCCAAAACATGCATTAACCTAAATCATGCATTAAAGGTCAAGACGTACCTCAAAAGGGCTTTTTGACATAACTGATTTGTCAGAAACAGCCAAATTTCTCTCCAACACTTCCAAACACTTTAATCTTCATTTTCCCTTCACTGATTTCGTGTTAAAACCCATACAAAAGCTCGTAGACGGCTGTCGAAACGAGAAAAACATGAAAAACGAGGTAAATGTCAAAATGGAAGTGTGAGGAAGGAAATGAAAGCTTCAAATATCATGGAGGAATTCACACTTACAAAAATTGTCCTGGAAGCCTTGATCACGAGCTGCGACAACCCTATGTATCTCTCTGTTCGTTTGTTCGTGACCTAGTTTGTGGCCCTTGCACTGTAGTACGGGTCGCCGGTCTTGCCTGCTTCTATTGGGCTTGAAACAAACAGGAGAGAGGAAGGTCGGGGGAGAGAGAAGAAGAAATTGAAAGAGGAGAAGGGAAATACGAAATTCACTTGACCTAATCGACCAAACGACTAGATTAAAAGGCGGAAGAGTGTTGGTTGGCTACGGTAGCTGAAGATCAAGGAGAATTAATTTGGGATTAATTCGGTTAAATAAAATTTCTAACTTATAAATGTATTATTTTTCCAATCTATTAACAATTAACTTACAGTATTTTATATGAAATTGATTGATTTTATGCATAGAGTTTTATAAAATTATTTCGATCAAATTTCCTGAAATAAAAAATGTTGGGTATTTTTAAAATGTGCCGAACTTGGTTTCTTCGAATTTGAGTGTGTCAAATCATTTTCATCATAATTGCGCTGAGCCGGGTCTAAAGGCATGCCTCATATTGCACAATTTTAAACAATGATATTAATAAAAGGAAGTTGGAAGACAACTGGAATATAGAGATAATCACGGGGAGAATTTAATGAAATTTCATCCTAAGGAGGGAATAATAGTGAATGTTCAATTGTAATGCACACCTTCTGAATGATTTTGAACTTTATGTGTGTTGATAGGAAGCTAATTGATTGTGTTGACATCAACAATGATGAGTTGAGCCTAGTTTCCTGTTCAAAATAAAAGAATACACGTTTTTTGCTTTAGATGCAGACATTAGAAACATGTTTTCTACATGATAATATAGAAAAATGCATAATATCTTGACTCAATTCATATAAATTATCATTTTCAATGCTTTAGATCCAAGTATTCTTTAAAATTACCGTAATTGCATGTGTGCCAACATACCATCAAAACTTGCGTATTCATGAGACAATAATGCCAACACTAAATATATTAGGATGCACAACTTGCAAGTGGATCCAAACATAAATACTATTAGATTCAAAATGGATAGACTAAACCAACCATTTTGAGTTCCATAGGAATTTCATTACTATATAGGAATATAGTAACAACACTTGGTTTATTTATGAATAATGGGCACCTTATCTCCATTTATACCACATTGGTTATATATCCAGTCAATGGAACAAACTGGCTTTTTAGTATAAACTGAGGTTGTTAAAGGATGGAATATCTTCACCAAGCGATTTACCATTGTGAGATCATGCAATCATTCAACATGAAGAGCCTCAATGAAATAAGAAATGATAATCTTAAGGTAAGCTCATATGAAACCATCTGTGCCCTTTTTATATTTGAGCACAAACTATTTTGGAGTATTTACCATTATGTTGTAGGTATCGTTTTTGTTTGTGATTTAGGTTGCATTTTTTATTAAAACTTGGCTTAAAAAAATTCTATATTTGCTTTAGTTAACCTAATCCCAAATGATATGATATTTAAGCAAAATCGTGTATTGAATTGCTAGGGCACTTTATTGGGCTAGGTTAGATGTGTTCTTTCCTCATAAGGTATAAAACTTTTGCCTACTCCATACTTGATGCGAGGTCCACTCTAATGGATCTATGTAATGTTTATTTCCCTAGGCCATATTTCTTTTGTGGATGGAAGATAAATGACCTTATGCGTTTTGGGAAAACTTTTAAGCTTGCTAACCCACTCTTAATTGTTACACTTAATTCCTCTCATCCAAGGTCTCAAAGTGAAAACATATGGCTACTTGCTTTATGACAAACAATTCGATATAATTTTAACATGAAAGCTATTATTTTAAGGGGTATTGCACTACTTTTGGGCAAACTTTAGAGTTTGAATGAAGTTTAGTGGTATTGAATAAATTTCATTTAAGAAACATGTTTAGATTAGAACTTAAGTGGATTGTTGAAGATTTGTTTCAATGTAAAAGTGTATATGGTTAAATATGCTTGAGGACTTTAGAGTCTAAATGCTTTCGTTTGAGTAGAGTAAGATTGAATACAGGGAATGTAATTTTAGTAATAGTAGATCTAGTAGTGTGGTTTTATTAATGAGTGATCAAGTCATTAAAATGTGCGAACGTTTTAGATATCTCGGGTCTATTATAAAAAGTGATGGTGATAAGGATGGACATGTTATATGTAGAATTTAAGTTGGATGGTTGAAATGGAGGAATGCATCGGGCCTTTTGTGTGATTGAAAGGTATTGCTTAGACTTAAAGAAAAAAAATTATAAGATGGCGGTGAACTTGCAATATTTTATGGTGCAGAATGTTTACCTATAAAAGTGAAGCATAAAACTAAGTTAAGATTTGCTGTGACGAGAGTGCTTAGGTGGATGAGTGGCTTTACACTTGGAGAAAAAATGCAAAGTGAATATATCTGTGAAAGGGTTGGTGTTGCTTCATTGGCAAACAAGATTAGAGAGAGTTGTCGTAGATGGTTTGGTCACTTTAAACATCGACCATTTGATGTTCCTGTTAGGAGAGTATATGTTTTAGATTTTACTTTTGATAAGAAAGTTAGAGGTAGAACTAAAATGACTTGGGCATGTTGTATAAAAACGATCTTAATTTATTAGGATTAAATGAAAATATGGCCTTCAATAGGACACAATCGAGAAAAAGGATTCATGTAGCCAACCCCACTTAGTGGGAGAAAGGCTTTGTCGTTGTTGTAGTAGTTGTTATTGTTGTGAAAGTGTATATGATTTACTGAAATGGAAGCCTCTTTTTCTAGGAATTGTTTGCGTGCAAGAAAAAAATTGGCAAGAATGCTCATGATCACATAGTTCATTATGATTTGCAACATGAAAATAAATTGTAGATTGAATTTCATCAATATTTATAATAAATTAAGCATTCATCAAATTTGTGATGATGATAAGAGAATCAGGAGGCAAATTTAAGGTCTCTTAAAAGCTTGGCTTTATACATACATTGTAATCATCAAAGTTATCAAAATCTCCCTAAATCTCATCAAACTCTTTTGTTTCATTTGAAGCCATTTGAAAGTTTCCTCGCTAAAGGCACAATAATCTTCTCATGGAATCACTGCCTTCTTGACACATAATATCAAATGATTTTTAAAGGTCTTGCAATTGTACATGTCTTTATTTAATGTTGTTAAAAGAGCACGGATGGCTTTGATCCTACATGTGAATGCCATATTGTGAAAATCTAAATGGCAGATGGACGTTGAATCCTGGAGGAGAAAGCTTATCACACACCCGATTACATGAATACCCATTCGCAATCCAATATTTTTTTTAACATAGAATCTAACTTTGGCCTGTAATATGAGATATGTTCATCAATCTTTGCCAATGCAAAAAGGTTCCATGTAGAGTTTTTTTATAATTAAGTCCGCCCATCTACCATTTTTCCTGTGTTTAGAACTGCCTGCCTTCAACTTTGAGATGCCCGATGGATTCCAGATGTTCTTAGCGAATAAAACGAATTTGTATTTCATGGCTCGTTGGTTTTTCTTCTGCTTTTGGATATTAACATTTTATTAATTCTCTTATAGTTCTTTTATAGAGAAAGGTTTTGAAGGACTAGTTATGGCCTTCTGTGCTTTACCATATTTTTTACACTTTATAGCTGTTCTTTTACGTGGAATGGCCCTTTTTTCCCAAATAGATTTTTAATAGGATGAGTCACCATTGTTAATTGTGGTTCTCTTCTTATTGCTGTTTTAGATGACATGATTAGGAGCAACATTGTCTTGGCTCCATTTGCCATTAGCATAAGGGTTCGAAGTTGTCTTAGTCTGTTCTCATTATGATTTAGCTTATTAATTAGAATATCTGAATTTATTTCCATGCACTTTGTGGTTGAATTTGAACCAAAAAATTTGTGAATTTGCTGCAATTATTTAGTAATGTGTGTCGAATCTGGCGTTGCAACCATTAATATTATATAAGAAATTTCCTGTTCCCTATGTCCCACGTTGTTAAATAAAGTATAAAATGGAGATGCTCATTTCTCAGGCTGGCGTTTCACCTCTTGTTCAACAACAACTAGAGGAGTTGTCAAAAGCAAAATTGATAGGAAAAATGGGTTCTCAAGAGAAGAAAACCCGAGGACTTGTGGTAATTGGTCAAGACTGTGTCGAACCACTTCAGGCTCTTAGGAACTCTGGTCGTGAGGTACAAGTACTTGCACTTTCTTTCATATTACTTGTGCAATTTGGTAATCAGCTTTTGCATTAATTTGCTAGTCTTAGCTTAGGTTAAATGCACTGCTCCTATTCGTGTTTCTGATGGTAAGATTAAAGCAATTTAAACTATTTAAATCAGGCCAATGCATGAAGTGCTCCTTAATGCTAGTAATTTGCTACAATTATTTCAGGTCAGTTTTTTTACAGGGATGTGTAACTTTCTCCTTTTTTTGGTCACTCATATGAGCATTACAGGTTTTAGTAGAGTTTACCGACCTGAAGTATCCTTATTTATTTTATCCTTGTTATTCATTGGCATGATGCCATTGAATGACCTACTTTCTTAGAAGTAAAAATACTTTCAATTGTTTAGTCCTGCAAAGCTTTTTGTCGTTTCTTCATGCAGAAAGTGCATGCATGGGAAAGTCAAACTTTAGATAAATGCTAGTAATCTGCATTTGAAGTATCACTCTAGCAGCTTTAGTGTGAAAAATAATCGTTTTTGTTGTTTGTATTTGAGGATTTATCATTCAGAAGTAACTTTCTAGGGGTGATCTAGGATGAAATTTAATTAATGCAAATATGCTTTTTTCTTTCATTCATTGATAATGGTGAGTGGTAACATTATTTGCTAATCATCAATCTTGTGCTGAGATTTTTAAAAAGATAATGAGAGGGATAACACAATACTAAACAATTTCGAGTTTTGGTAATATAATAAATAGACAATAAATTTACATATAGAACCCCTAAAAGAGAGATTTTGATGGATGTATGATGTCCTTCGCTAAAATAACATAGGTAACATCAGCAATAATGATAGATGTTAGAAATGACAGAGATGAAAGGCCGTTCGAGAAAAGGCGCTTGAATTTAAAACACATGATGCACTAGTAGAATTGGCTGCAATATTCCCAAAGGTATAAACTTTTTTGTAGGAGAAAGTTTCTCAATCGCCATTAGGCCTTCCTCATCACGCATAATTGTCCCTATTGCCTCGAGAGAAAACGACCGAAGCTGATTGATGAGATGCCTTTCATTGAACGTTGTGGCTCTCAGTAATAAGAACTTAGGAGGGAAGGGTTATGATATTAGTATTTTGGAGTTAAGACATTAACTGAGTGTGTACGCCATTCAATAAAAATTTATGAATAGATAATAAATTTTGCAACCATAAACTTCCTTCCTTTTTCCAAATAGTAGGGTCTGTTGTGAAGGGACGATGCTAAAGTAAAACCCTTTTAATTTGCTGTATGGAGTGTTATAATATCTCTTGTTTTGCATAACCTTGTTGAAGAGGTGCAAACTCATGGTAGGCATGATAAATATTACTTTGTTGAAATTAGGTGGGAAAAAGAAATTGACATCTTTTTAGCAGAATGTTGAAACAAAATAGTATAGGAAATAAATATTTCAAGACTGTTGGTATTTATCTTTCAAAATTACTAAATTATCTTACACAATAAATATTATTGTTGGCGTCATGATGCAATAACAACATATTGGTATTGGGCCATTGGCATAACTCTTATTTGGAGTTGGATTTTCATGAGATAATTTTGTTGCGGTAAATCATGCCTTAAATGCGTTTATTTAAATCTCATTGTTAAGTCTGATATATTGGACTGGTGCTGAAAGATGAATGTGATAGATTTGGTAAAGAATCTATTTACATTTAGGTTCTGTTTGGTTGCCAGTCAGAGAAAGTGTCATTTCAGATTTCTTGACGTGGAAGCTGTGAAAACTTCCTTTCAAAATGTTCTTTGGTTGTCCTGTAGAACTATATATGCATAAACTACTTATGCGTACATAATGTTTTTATGGATGTTATAAATATAACTGAATTTTTTTTTATATTTTATTGATAAATTATTGAAAATTTTATATTTTATATTTATTAATTTATTATACTATAGATAGTATGCTTATATAAGAATTCATTAAAGATTGTTATCGATTTTTTCATTTCACAATCTGTTGCTTTAAACAGCTAGTAGATTTACCTAATACAATTTCACATCTGGGAGTGCTTTTTCAATAAGAAAAGGCAGTAGTTTGATTCTTTGAAACGAAAAGGAAAGGTAAGTCTTTTAGGAAATTATATTTTTTATGGAACCTACTATAGAATGTAGTAGTGTAAACTACCAACTCCTCTCTAGCGCCATGACTATATGACATGCTTTAATATATTATGTATAAATCAATAGATTATGCATTTGTTTTAAGGAATTCATGTATAATTTTAATGAATATTATTCTACTTTATTTAGTAAATTATATTATCAGTAATAGTATTTATCCATGCATGAATACCATTTTTATTTTCACTGAAATGCGAAAGTATCACATTTAATGATTTCTGAAATTGTGCCTTTCTGGGGAACAAGTCACTTCCCACTTTACCTGTATGCCAAACAAGCAAAGTGATCCACTTTCCTCACTTCTTTCTTCTTTCTTCCAACTTTTTGCATGCCAAACAAGCTGCCATCAAAGAATGAAACCTTATTTGAAAAGACAAATATTTTTCACTTGCATACCAGGACTGCATTAAGTTATTAAAGATTGTGATTGAAGATGAGTGAATTTGATGAGTTGATGGTTATCCCTGAACTTTTTGAATATGATCAAGTTGTGTTGCGTAGTTTATATCTTAATAGAAAGTTTAGAAACAAAAGGAGATCTAAATATTTATCACATATATTACAGGATCGCTTGTTGGTTGAACTACATTCTTTGCGATAAGGTGTTATGTTTGTCTGAATATACGAATAAATTTGGATTTATGGTTAGCTTTGAGCTTTTTGTAGATGAACTACGTTCCTGGATTTAGAATTTAATTGAAATTTAAGATGTCTAGGGTGATTTTACCCTATAAAGTCTCGTCAGTATACCATGCATTATTCTTGACTCGAGTACTATTTTAAAAACTATTGTCAAGGATTTACTTCACAAGCGGGGTAGCCCCTATACCATGAACATTGCATATGCCTCTTATGTTTTTTTTTACATTGCATAGTATCTCCTAAATTTAGTTTGTATGGGCATTTACACATCCAATCCTTAAATATTTACATAACTAACTTCTAAATTTTGCTTTTTACATTGATAGCATCCAAATCTTTTATATCACATTAAAAAGACCACTCTTTTAACTTTCAAGTAAAATACACCTTTTCATGCAAAAGTAAGGTGATAGGTACATAAAAATTAAAGTTTAGATGTTAGACATGTAAATACATAAATATTGGGTGATATGTATGTAGATCTTCCTAGTATTTATTAGGAAATCTTAGACCTTGATCGATCTCTATTATAGACTAAACTATAATCTTTGGTGCTGTTTTGTTTGAACCCCGCTTTTTAAAGGCACGGGAAAGGCAAATCAGAATTGTAATCCTGTTTTTTTTTTTTTTTTTTTTTTTACACTCAAGTGTCTTGAGATGAAAGTTTATAACGTGTTTTTGATTGAGTTGTGAGGGGTTCCTATTTAACTCTCTACACTATAAAAATAACAAGGGAAGTTTACATACATATCACACAAGTCTATGTATGGGTATCTAACATCGAAATTTTGATATTTACATTTATAGCACTTCAGGATTATTAACCCATGCATGAAAATGTGTATTTTGCTTTTAAAAAGTCAAAAATTGTGGTAATTTTTATGCAATATTAAAAATTTGAGTGGTATGCATGTAAATATCAAAGTTTAGGTATTTGATATGTAAATATATAAGAATTATGTGGTATGTTTGTAAATGCCTGAAATAAAAATAATGTTTCCTATATCCACAGCATTTTTTTAAGGTAAGTCAAGCTTCTCATATATAGTCAATATTATACGTACTCTTAGGATTTTTGAAAGTAAAATTTTCTCTCTTGTTCTTAGATATTTCATCACATGCTAATCCTAATTTTTGTTCTCAAATTACATTTTCATCCCCTATTTGTTAAATAATATTATATTATATTATATTTTAATCCCAATTTGTTAATCTAAAGCTTTAAAAATGGGAGTTATGTGAAATTCATTATCTCTAAGGGAGGTAAATGTAATTAATTTATGCTTAGTTTAAAGTTATAGGACAATAAAGAATTCAAGGTAAGGTTACAACTTTATTTTTAGAAAACTGAAAAATGGCACTATTGCCACTAGAAATTTTGACAAAAATTGGGTGCCAAAATGAGAAACTATTTTAAGGCCACTCGTCATCAACTTGTCTAACAGTATTTTCGTTTCTCCCATTCTTTACATCTTTCCAAACATATCCTGCAACATGTTAGATCTTTATTCTTGTTGTTAGAAATATTCCCATTTCACCTTTGGAAAAGATGCAATTTTCAGGTGGTTGAAGTTCTAAAGCCAGGGGCACTATAATAAACTCAAGCATTATCATGTTTAAAGTCTATTCTAGGTTGCACTAGTAGCAATTTGGCAAAAGATTGATAGCAAATTAGCAATGCTTTCGTTGGTCTCTCAAGACAATGACACCTATATATTTGTAATTTCTTCTTTTACATTTTAGCTCTTCCATTTATTTATTTCATCTTAAAACAAAACCTGTTCTGTTCTCGCCAGATCTGCGTTAACGTCGATAAAAAGAGAGAAACAAGAAGACAGGTTGAAAACTGGAAACGCAAGCGAAGAGAAGAAAAAAAGAGTAGGCTCAGCAGCCTAATTTGGTGATCATAAATTATAGGAAGGTTTACATACATACCACTCGGTTTCTATGTATTTAGATATCAAACACCTAAACTTACATGACACTTTCCATATCCATGAAAAGATGATTTCACATTTTAAAAGTTAAAAATGATGGTATTTTTGCTGTGAAATGAAAGATTCGCGTGATATAAATGTAAAATGTAAAGTTTAGGTGTTTAGATATGTAAATATATTAGAATTGAGTGGTATGTATGAAAATGCCCATTATTATATATACTGCTATCCTAATCATAATAACTTCTTCTCTTCAGGACAACATGAACAGAAGAGAAAGGAGAGGAAGAAAGCGAAGCAGGGTGTGAAGTAGTAGAGATGAGGACTTTGAAACCAGAAAGATTAGTTCAAACCCTTGCTTCCACAAATGCTTGAAATTCTTGCAGAATTATTTACTGAATTATGATAAGATGCTAAAGTTTAGAGCATAGATAAAACTAAACATAGGGACAAAGTATATTTACGGGTGGTAGGATGGATAACTTAACTATGGTTATGACAACAAATGCTACTTCAATTTTCAGGGAAACTAATGTATATGAAATATCAATTTTGATCATGATTAGAAATATTTATGAAGTTATTATACTGTTGAAATGAATGATATATTCTTCATCTTGTTTGCCCTGCTTTTGTGTAATTATTGAAATTAGGAGATTTTTTGGGGTTGTGTTGTGCCAACATTTTGAGGGCTTGTTTGAGACATTCTTGTTTTGGGACGATTACATACAGACCAACAGAAAGTTGCTATTTACAAATCAACAGCCCACTTTCATCCATTTTTCAAATTCTCAATATCAAAACTCATGGTAAAACTCTAGAGAAAATTTTTACATCAGGACTCGCACGTAAGCTACGTGAATGAATGAAATAACATCGCGTCACGTGGCGCACGTCGAATAAAAGCGAGAATAACACATGGAATGTTCATAACGTTATTCGTATGTTATCATGCGTTATTGTGTTATTATAACATCGGAAATATTTTGTATCGAATAACGTATGAATAACGTTCATAATGTTTTGGATAACACGATTACATACGAATAACATGAGAGACTATTCATTGTATTAATCAACGAATGTTATTTTTTTGCCATGCTTTCACGTGCCAGATTTTCAAATTCTCACATATCAAATACGTGCGGGTCGATGTAAAAATTTTCAAAACTCTAGCTCCTATTTTGCATTTTATCAAACTTTCAATAGTTTGATCGTATCACGCATAAATAAATGTATCGGTTTGGTAGTTCAAAAAAAAACTACATTTGGTTCTTAATTTGTAAATATCAATATTTTGAGTGGTCAGAAAGTCAATAATGTAAATACTAAATTTAGGTGTTAGATTGGTAAAAACATAAGAATTGGTTGGTATACATGTAAATTTCCCTTTATTTGAAGGCATAAAAAAATAGCATCTTTAAACCTATGCTTCAGACAGTGAATTTTGACATCAAAGAAGTAAAGTTGTTATTATGGGGCTCAAAAGCCATGGGTTAATTGTGCAACATTTTTTCTATATCTTATATTTATAGTTCCATTAATCTTTCTTTAGATGGGGTATTTCTTGCATTAATGTTTGAAAACTCTCTTTCACCATTGAGAAGTATCGAAACACTTAAATTTTTTATATTTGTATTTATAATTCATTGGTGCTATAAATTTCTGCATAAGAGCGTGCTTTTGTCTCTTTAAAAGTAACCAAAATTATATTTTTGATGCGATGTTAAAAGATTAGAGTGTTATGAACGTAAATATTAAAGTTTAGGTGTTTGATATGTAAATACATAAGAATCTTATTTATGTATTACCAAAACTTGGATTTTTTAACATTTATACCCTCCAAATCATCTATATCACATCAAGAATATCACCATTTAACTTTTTTAAAAAAATAACAATACATCTTATTTTGTATACATATAGTGGCATATATATATTAGAAAAACAATGATGAGAGCTTAGGATCTGAGCCATCAATAACTCTCATGTGTCTAAATATTAGATCTCACACTGCAAAGTAGATATACTCGGACGAGGTTGAACTCGTGACTCGGGAATTTATTTAAGTTTGCACTATTAATAAGTCATGGTAAGCGATACACATAAAATGACTCGAATATTAGGCACAAGCACTCAACTATAGGTGTCTTAGCACAAAGAGGAGTCGGTATTTGAGTACGGTACCGATTCTTATATATATATTACATTCCACATGCCAAAGTTAAGACTATATCATTCTTTATTATAAACTATGTAAGGAATACCAAAATTTTCCGTTGGGCCTAATTATGCATCGTGCTAATGAAGTTCCATGGGCCATCTGTGCTCTAATTTCAACATTACCAAATTCGACAATCCTCAAAGGCTATTTTGTATCATAAACTATAAAATTATTTGATGTGAATATTTTATATAAAGCAGAGTAGAAAGATGCGCCTAATTTTTGTTTTAAAAGAATTCTAAGACTTTTGGACGATCAACCCTAAGAGTAATGCATTCCAAATCACTTCATAAATTTCTTTTTCATTGGTTCAATCTTCTAGCTCTTTTTTTTTTCGCATCGTGTTCTTTTCCACGAAATAGACCTTTTTCTCGCATACTTATCATGTGCACATACTGATATTACACGTGCCCGGATGGATGTCAAATCACAAAAGGCTGTGTTGGCACAAATTCACGCGTATGATGACGCTGCCATAATAAAATTTTTCCACGTTCGACCATAATATTTCCTCTCTTAACACATTGCTCTCATAAATCAGAGTGACCTCTAAATTTGATTTACGAGGCATTTACATACATACCACCCAATTCTTATGTATTTACATATCTAATGTCTAAGCTTCAATTTTTTATATTATACCACTCAAATCTTTCGTATCACACCTACAATATCACTGCGATCATTATTCATTACTATTAAATTTTGAATTGGTAGGTGTACATCCACTAATAAATTGCACTTAATTTAGGATCTCATTACTTCACCCTTCCAAACAATCTAATCTTAAATTCAATTGATTGCCATTCTTTTCTTTATGATTGCCACATCTCCATTAAAACATAATTTCCCTTTTTAATGCTCAAGATATGGATAGTAAAAAAGAATTTGATGGAGGACCTAATAATAAATAGTTTAGTGCATCTTCTTTTATTAAAAAGAAATGAATTTACCCTTTCATAATTTATCATGTTAAAGAATTTTCATCATTCTGATATTCGATCATCTTGAATTCCTTTCTAGATAGACTCCCAACCTTCCGATCATAACTGAGTGAATTTTGGCACGATCACGACTGTTCAAATTTCAGTGCGGGAGCCTAAAGGTGAGGATTTATGTCATAACTAGATAATGACAAATGTTTTTCATATGATAATTGCGTCCTTGTCACTTCTACATAGAATGTATGTGGCAAGACAAATGAAGACAATGGTTCCCATGTGAATAAGGGGTACTATTGTGGCATAGCCACATTGGTTCAAGTTTAGTGATGCAATTACTCATTATTAAATCTTAATGATTATATTATTGTATTTTTAGGCCTTAATTACTTCACTTTTTACATCAGATTACTAATTCCTTTCATGAATTTATTCATTATATTTCCATTTGAAAGAGAAAGCAATTACTAATCAAGCTATCACCTATTTGCTATTCTTATTAGCTATTAATTATCTCTTCCTGTCTTTAAGATCTTCTAAATATTAAATATGTGGAAACAAATATCATACAATTTTAACTTCTAAAATGTGAAATATACCCTTTCCTGCATAGCTAAAGTAGCATAAATGTAATAATTGAAGCTTAGGTATTTGATATGCAAATACATAGGAATTAAGTGGTATGTATGGAAATCTTACGTATTGTATACAAAAAATCAGTCTTCATGGGCCAAAGCCTGCGTCTCATAGTCCTCTTGAGCCTAATTAGCTAAATTATCTGCAATACACGTCGGAAGGACTTTCTAAGGTAAGCTACCAAACTTACTCATCGATGTGCCAGCAGTCCTATACTAGCTGCCAAGATGTCTTACCGAACTTGACAAACTGGCTCGCTGATACGGTTTGCATGATCCTTCTAATGAATTGACCATTTAGGTTCGCTAGCCCCGCGTCCCTTCTCGACAATCCTTGAAACTATCAAAACACAAAAGTCAAGGCAAACATCATAAATGAGACGCATGTCATATCCTCATTTACGATCAAAAGATTTTGTACGACACGACTTGTGTTCTAATATTCTCTCAAACATTTACAAAAGGGGAGAGGAACTATAGGAGAGATCGACAACTCTTCGACCCTTTTTTTTGGGAGATCCAACATCATGACTCCCACAAAATCTTTCTTGCTACCCTCTTCTCATCGTATCATCTTCTCCGCTCCACCGGAGGAGAATCGGAAATTAACATGCCACATAATCTAAATTTCGATAAAACATCCATTCTCGTTCTCCACTTTCCTCAAACAGATCTCTCCCTGATTATATAAACACGAGAATAACACGAAATCAGGCTCTAAAGATCTCTTTTTTTTTTTCTGTACTCATATAGATATTATCCTTTCCGTCACACTCAAGCCGATATTATCTTTTGACCAAATTTAAAAAAAAAAAGGATTATAATTACTTGCCTATGACGCCATTAATGACTTCAATAGCAAGCTATTTTAAAGGACAGCCTCCCCAACTAACTGAAATCGATTGTTCACTGACTAATAACACACTTGTTCTATACCTGTTTATATATTTATGGGGGCACATTTACATATATACCATATAACTTTTATGTATTTACATATCTTCAAAATTAACGCCTTTTGATTTCGAATCAATACAATATTTGCTGAATAGTATTCATATGGGTGCATTATGTAAATTCAATATTTCATTGAGCTGTGTTGTCGAAAAGGAAGTTTCTGCCCTTTGGCCTGCTCATTCTTCAGCCAACGGCTCGCCGAATTAAAAAATAAAGGGGCATTTACATATATACCAACCAATTAATATATATTTACATATCTAACTCGTCCATTTTATTTTACTTTTTGTATTTATTTCACCCAAATCTTTTGAAAAACTGAAAAGTACACTTTTTTATGTATAGTTGAGGTGGTATATATGTAAAAATTAAAATTTATGGGTTAGATATATAAATACATAATAATTATGTGGCATGCATGTAAATCATCCAAGATAAAATAAATTGGGAACTAATCTAACAACCGAATGTAATAGCTACACTGTTAGAATGTGGAAAATAGGGCTCTGTTTAATAATTTTTTAGTTAAATTTTTTATTATTCTTTCATAAAAGAATAATTTAATAAGTGGACATTATTTTAATAAGATATTTTTATTTGAAATCAAGTGATGATAAATAGTTGATGGAAAGTTAATAATGGAGATGATAATTGTTTCATTGATCCCTACCAAAACTATCATTCTTAACATTTAAGATAAAACATTATTTATATTAGCAGTTATACAACTTATGTCGTCGTCATGTTCGCACGTTTTAAAATGCATTGATTTTTTACACAACGCGGTCGCGAACGCAGTACATTTCGATATTGCTTATCGAACGCATACGCTTCAAAGATCTTAATTTCATTTGCGATATATGCTCATATTTCAGAACACTGTCGGCCGTTAAGTGAGTTGAGTCGTTAATGCGTGAGTTGAATGAAATTTTTTAAGATCGGATTATGAATGAGCTGAACGAGAAGAACCTCTGGTTTGATTATATCTGGCTCGTTTTAGCTCGAAATAATGATATTTTATATATTTATACTTAAGTTTAAATCATCACGGCTTTTGTGGTCATAAGATTTTGTGCATTTTTCTTTTGCCTAGAAATGGTGCATATTCAAATTCAACATCCGAGATTTATTTTTTCGATTAATTTAAACGAGACATTCATTGCATCTTTAATTATTCCATCATAATCATCTCCCTTGAGACCTATGTTGCATAATCTATCTAATTCATCATCAGTCTCTAACATTAGTTAAGGACATTAATTCATTATTCGTGCTATGTCAATGTTTTATCTTCCCAACTAACATTATTATTATTTCCTCGTGCATCATTATTATCTTATAATAAAGTCCTCAATAAAAGACTCAAAGAACTCTTTTGAAGAATGATTGCTTGATAGAATAGCTGAGCAAATAAGCTTTATGACTATTCAAAATTCCCTATAGCACTAATGGATGAGTGAGCCTCAATGAGTATCTAATATGGGAATGATTCTCATTAAAATATCTCGGATGTCTTATCATTGCATGATCCCCCATAAGGTATAAAAACAAATAACTTATATTGAGATTACCAAACTTCATTTGGCCTATAGTTATTTTATTCATTTATAGTCTTTAAAGAACACTTATATTTGTTAAATCTTTCATTCTGACTGACTCTTCCTACTATCATGATCAAACACATTAAATAAACATTAAGTTTTTAAGGATATCAAATACTCTTCTTTATTAACACAAGGTTGGTTCTCTCATTCTCATTAACTAGCCTTTGATGTTGATGCAAAATTAGCTCCTTTGTAGACAAACTCACATCCTTCCATTGCTTCCCTCATTGATGTTAAGTCACCTCCTTCATTGATGTAAGTTTCATTAAGCATCAACATCAATTCAGTGAAAAAAACTTTAGATATCTTCGTATCTTGTTTCATAGACAACCACTTTGCTCGTTCATCTTTGAACTACTTAATTGTTTAATCTATAGCTAGTTTAGAATTTCATTCAGTTTAGAGAGCTTCCGTGCTTTCTTTATAGTTGATATCGTCATAAGCATTATATATTCAAATACTTCATTAGCATATGTTTTTTTTTTACAGTTAATAATCTTAATCAACTAATCATCACGTTAAGGGTGAGCATTATAAATATCAAATCATCTAAAAAAGAGAAGAAAGCATGAGGTCTCCCTCAAATATGGATAAAGGCAATCAAGACAACTCATCTTCATATGTTCATTACTTCAATTAATTAGTTATATGCCACATAATTGGATAAAAATCATATTTATATTATTATGCTTAGGGGTTTTTTGTATTAATATTTTTGTTGTGATTGTTATTCAAGATGATCTCAACTAAACTATGATTTCTTCAATTCTTCTTGCATATATATATATATATATATATATATATATATATATATATATATATATATATATATATATATATATATATATATATATATATATACACTCCATATAAAAATTGAATAATTTACCATATGACCTATATATAGCTCCCAAGTAGATTCCTAACCACTAAGAAGGGTCAAGGACATGTCATTGAAAAAGCAAGCTATTTCTAAGCAAGTCTAATCTCCACAGTCTTAATAAGATTATACATATATGGCTATCATATTAAAAAGGAAAAATAAGCAGATTAGTTTCAACTTCTTCTATAATAGTTATGATCATTAAGGAAGAGCATCACTCATAACCCCATAACATGATTAAACTTTTGGGTGGATTTTACATCTCTTCTCTCTATATTGAATTACAATCAGACTCTACTTAATAATCCTAAAGGAAGGTAAAAAATTTTGGTGGACTTATGAGCCTTGAGCATTCCAACATGACTTCTTTACACTATATTACGCTCATTAAGTAAGACTTGTCAATTGTTGTGTATTTATGATATTATTTGGGATAATTATAATTCCATTTTCTATCCAATTCAAATTGGAGGCTTTGTGTATTATGTATTTTATCAATCTTACACACACCTTTTAAATAAAAAAATGGTGGAAAAAAATATGTAATGAAGCCTTATAGGAAAGCTTCCTCCATAGCAATTGTTGTTCTAATAAGCAATTGTTGAGAAAACATAAGAGTTTTTTATTAGGGGCTTCTAATAGTAATATTTTATTATAATAAGATTGATTGATTGAACCTTTTATTTTAGTTGATTTACATAAAATTTATGATATGAATATTATTATTAATATTTTGCTTGTGTAGTAAGTTGAATAAAAAAAAATATTCTTATTAATATCCGTCTTATTCTATTTAAAAATTTTCTTAATAAAAAAAATATATTCTTATTAGCACCCATACGACTCAACTTTTGGAGAACCATTTCTTCTCCTATTCTAATCTGATCCATCCATCAACTTTTTGATAAAACTTTTCCAGATCGATCAATTAATGGAGTGCACTCAATCCGTCCTGCAAGATGGTGACCTCCGCCCACAGTGCAGTTGTTTCCACATTTGCGGTAGCCAGGTGAGCTGACAGCTCTTGCACATGATCCGTAGTCGAACCTCCGCCCACGGAAGGACCACTAGCTCTGCCAATGATCTGGTCTCACCTACCCGTTGCTCCATAGTTTCGGGGGACGGCAGTCGCTATGCCAATCGACCCTGTTGAGGATTTACCCATGCAATGAGTTATTCAGCAGGAGCCCGACGTACTCAGCCTGAAGACTAGCCACCACAGCGGGTGGGAGCTCTGCTATGACCATTAGGGGCTTGCCTTCCTCACGACGACCCAATTGATTCATGTGCATCCATGACAATGTTGTCATGGATGCGGGGCTTCAAAAAGGAAATAAAAACTAATAACTATCAAAGGGGAATTCTCGCGTCCTAAAAATTTACCCATCTCAGAGATTAACCGAGAAATGTCATCTCTCCCTTGCGAAGAAATGCCTCCGTCCTTCTGATGTTGAGGCTGAAGTGGGCTGACCCCCGTAACTCCTTTTGGTTCCCTTTCTCCGATCTCAACCTCAATATCAGTCGGGTCCTACAGACCCTCAACAGTTGTGTTTGCATTAGGCCCAGACAATGAGTTTCCTGGTGAAACTTTTTTGGAGATTTTATCTTAACGCCATCAGACGAGCCGACCACGACGATCAAAACATGTTCGATTTGTAACATTTTTTCTTTCTTCACAACTCTCCTCTTCTTTATAGGAGGAGGGACCTGAAAGCCAGTCTTCGTCGGCCTCTACGGATCCACATATATCTGTATCAAATCATCAACCATAATGCTGCTTAGTGACATGAGGATAAGCCAACGACAAATGATACAAGGCCCGGTTCAAGCTTATTTATAGCACTCACAGGGTCACAGGACCCAAAGGGCAGTCAATTGTTCAATTAATTCGTGATTTTATGTCAAAAATTGTTTACTTGTTTCTCTGTCCTTAGCGTAGCTGTAAAGGAGTAGGAAACTCAGAGAACTAATATGTATGCACCAAAATTGTCAGCACAAATCTCAAAGCATTCAAGCAACCCAGTATGATGGTCGGGTAATCGAGGCATCTGGCTATAGGAATATGATCTCAGTCGATCATCCAACAACTGATTGCCCGGTTGGAGTCGACCGACACATTATGAAGAATGACTCAGCCGGCATATGTTTATAGTCCTGGCTCGTCTTAGATTTCTCGCCAGGGACACCCAACCGCAACCCGTCAGCCGATCGGCTTTTTACTTCGGTAGCCCCAATCGCCACTCCGCGGGTCGCCTCGGCCTTCAGATCGAACTCATGCGCATCGATCAGTTGGTTACCATCATATTTGAACTCAATACAATACAAATTTGATAGTAAATCATCACGATTAAATTGCATTAAAGACGATCTCCTTAACTGTTCCCTCATTTTTTATAAATGTACAAATATACCTCTATATATAGAGGGCAAAGAAGGCGAATAAATGGGACATCTCTTCGTTTTCTCGCAGGAACTTTTCTCTATTGCTCTTTCTCATCCTCCTTTTGACTCTAACCCTTAGGCTTGTTTACGAAAGTACAATTCAGATTCAACAATTTATATTCTTTCTAAAAGTTTTAAGGGCCATTTACATACACACCACATTATTCCTATTTATTTACAAATCTAAGCCCAAACTTTAATTTTTTACATTTATGCCAGTCAAATTTTTTATATCACACCAAAAATATCACGATCTTAACATTTAAACAATGAAAAACATCTTTTCATTGATAGGTAAGGGGCATATATGTAAAAATTGAAGTATAAGTGATAGATATGTAAATACCTAGGAATTGAGGGGTATCTATGTGAATCTTCCAAAATTTTAAGGGTTTCACAGTAAATAACAGTTCCGTCCTGATCGCCGATTAGTTTTAGAATGGAACTCTTAACCGACACGTGTCGGTATTCGAATAGCATGGCGGTAAAGGCGGAGAGCAAGTGGCAGAACGGTAACGACAATAGCTCAATAACCCTTCATCTACGCGGGACATAAAATCATATTAAAAAAATGAAAAGAAAAAAATAAGGGGCATTTACATATGTGCAACCCAATTTCTTATATATTTATATATGTAACCCCTGAGCTAATTTACCTTTTATATTTATATCAATTTAATTTTTCACGTCACATCAAAAATCATTATTTTTAACTTTTTAAGAAGCCAAATATATATTTTCATGCACAGTTAAAGTGACAAATATGTAAAAATTAAACTTTAGGTATTAGATATGTAAAAAATTGAGACTGTCTTTAAGGTTTTGTTTGGGGTAGCTTGTGCTTATCCAGATAAGTCGCTTTTCTGAAAACGATGATCACAGAGTTCGGCCCGTGTTTCGCGTTTAGTGTAAAAAATCAACTGTATGTTTGGATAAGCTGCTCAAACGCAGTTTCCAAACGGTAAAGTAGCGTTTTCAAAACATCACCGCAGCGGATAAACTACCCCAAATGAAGCCAAAATTTAAAAAAAAAAATAGAAAAGAAGAACACACAACAAATGAATTAATTTACATGGCTAATGCTTGCATTTTTCATTAGGGTTGACACATGCTATTGCTGATAAGTTATTAATAAGACTATTGCTTCTTGTCGCTAATAAAACATACATTCATTATCGGCACCAACAATAACACATAATATGACTAACATGGTTGATGCACATCACTGACATCTTGATAGATGCTCATTGTTGCTAACAAAGTCATAGCCCATTATCATCAATATGATTAATGCTCATCATCAACACCAATGTTAGTGGCTACAATCAACAATAATTCTGACACATATCATCAACCCTAATGTTGATGAACGTCAAAACTTATTGTTGTCAATAAGTTTGACTCATGTTGTTAGCATTAACTTTGACTTTCACTTTCACCAAAAAAATAAGGCGACCATCATAGATGTCGATGTTAATATTTATTGTCAAAGATAAGTTATTTGCCTATTATCGACACAAACACTTGTGCTTATTGTCACCAACAACATTGATGTATATCTGTTGGCATCAACACCGATCTTACTATGGCCAACATCACTAATATTGAACATTGACACCAAAACAAGCACATGATATCACTAATAAGACCGACACATATCACTGTGATTAACACAACACCCTTTATGATTGATAAAATTGATTCTTATCGTCACCAACATTAGCGGCCACTATTGTCAAGAAATTCAACATTGACACTAATTTTGACAATTACCATCAAAACAAACATTAAAACTCATCCTCTATAGTAATGATCATGCATATCCTCCTGGTTATCAATTTATTTTTCTATATGATGAATGATTGAGCACATCACCAAAAATATTTTTATTGATATTTAAATCGCTTTAAGTTATTTATACTTTTTTCATTAAAATAATACTTTATATTATATTGCATCAATATATTTTAAATTATGAGGAAAAAATATCATGCATATTTTTTAACTCACACTAATGGGATGATTTCAACTTCGTCAAACCCATTGATATTTTTCCTCAAAATTTTCAAAAAAAAAAAAATTCATCTTACGTTTATACCGTATTATTGATTTACCTTATATGCACATGCATGTGTGTAAGACAGACCCAGACACGTATGCATACTCGTGCTTACACACGTGTGCGAAGAGATGACTAATTAGTCAATTATTAAATTACATTTCATAGTTTTTATTTATCCTCAATTCTAAGAAGAATTTATGAAGTGTTCCCCACTTACTCTAATATAATAGACTAGTGTATTAAAATAAAATTATTACAAAATAATTTGTTGCGTTTTCAATAAGCTTTGATACGTCATCAACAAATTTTCATTATTCGACATGAATCTCAAGCCATTGCGTGATTCTCGAGGTAATTTTTTAACATGAAACATTCAAACTTCAATTAAAATTCATCCAAAACTCTGAATTCATCAAACTTATAGTCAAACTAACTGGCTCGACGAGATAGACTCGACAACACCAAAATCGGTCCAAACTGAGTCGAATCAAGCCTATATTGAGTTATTAAATTACTTCCAAAAGTTTTCCGTGCGTAATTGGAAGATCCTAACAAGCTTATAGTTAAATCGAATGTCTTGGTAAGATGATTAATCTAACGAGCCCAAATTGCTCAATTTTGACATTATTAAGGCACTAAAATATTTGGTGAATGTCATCCTATTAAGGGATTTTTTCTGGTCATCCGATGGAGTGATCTAAATTCTCTTATTATTTGCATGGATGCCTCCCATACTCTGTAAATAGAGCTTTATCGCCTTCTTAAAATGGGGGGACCTTATGCCAAAAGAAGATTGAAGCTTGGATGATGAGTTGAAGCCTAACATCGCTTATCCACTGTATATTCGACAAATACCTGCCACTCTTACAATCGTTGACCACTGTCGACAACCACTCACAGGCCACTATCGATCACCGTCGACCACCCATGACTTGTTGCAATGAAAACCCTTTCTAGAATAATGAAGGACTTTGCAGAATCCCGATGAACATTGTAGAGTACTAAGACATCCTGCGGAACAATACATCTTACATATAATGCAAACACCTCACTCCCGAAGATGGTGTTGGAATGTCTTCTGAGTACAGTTTGATGAGACACCTCAATGATGATGTAACAACGCACCCCTTATATGACACAATGACATTAAAAATTATGTAATAATGTATCCAAAGAAAATTGAATTTCTCCAAACTCCTGAAGCTCTATCTTTGCAACCTAACCTTATGACTTACGTGACCGACTACGATCTACATGGTCCACACACACGCAACTTTCGACTTCGGCTTCTATAGCCTACGGATGTTTTCACAGCTCACCATTACAGTCTACGTGGCCAACTACAACATATGTTGTGCATAGTTAGTGCAGCTTTTAACTTCAGCCTCTTCGGCCTATAGACGTCATCACAGCTTACCACTATGGCGTACAAAACCAACTATGGCCTACGCGGTCCACAGCTCGTGTAGCTCCTGACTCCGGCTCTGCAGCCTATGAACGTCGTCACAGCTTACAACTATGACCTACGTGACGAACATTTGTTTACATGTTTATAACTTAGGCAGCTCCCACTTCTGGTCTCAGTGACCTACAAACATTATCACATCTCACCATTATGACCTATGTGACTAACTATGACCTATGTGGTTCATAGCTCTTGAAACATCTGACTCTAGCCTCAGTGGCCTTAAAATGTTATCAACATATGTGATCAACTACGACCTACATGGTCCACAACTAATGCAGCTCACGACTCTGACATCTGCAATATATGGATGTCATCACAGCTCACCATTATAATATACATGGTCCAGAATTCATGCGACTCTCGACTTCAACCTCTGCGGCCTTTGTAAGTATCCAGCCTCTATGTGCTCCACAACTCACCATAACGACCTAAGAGACTAACTGCGACCTATGTGCTCCACAACTCATACAACTTCTAAATCCAGCCCCTACGACCTACGAACTTAATCACAGTCACCACAACAATCTACATGACTAACTACAACCTACATGATCCACAACTAGCATAACTTCAAGTTCCGGCCTCTGTAGTCTACGTATGTCATCATAGCTCACAAATATAGCCTACATGACCAAATACGACCTACATGGTCCACAACTCATGCAGCTCCATACTCCGATATCTACGACCTACAAATGTCAAAGCAACTCACCACTATGACCTATGTTACCAACTACAACATACTTGGTCCACAACTCGTGCAACTTCTGACTCTGACCTTTTCCACCTATGGATGTCATCCCAGCTTACCACTTAACCAACTACGTCCTACGTGGTTCACAACTTGTGCAACTCTCTACTCCAGCTCTTGTAGCTTACAGATGTCATCATAGTTCACAACTACGACCTATGTGACCAGATACGACCTGCATTGCTCATAACTTATGCAGCTTCCTACTATAACTTCTGTAGCCCACCGACACTTCTTAAGCAAGCATCTACGACTCACACAACTAACTATTATCATTGATTTCAACTATAACCTATTGATCAGCTGATGCTACAACCACCACCTACAACATTCATGACAGACCACTATCTCTTTAACAATCGACTACGACCCTTACAGGCTGTTATAACCCATAAATACATTCATTATAGCCATACTACAAATATTATCAATAAAGTATGGTTATAAATTTAAAATGATCAATTTTGTACTTTCATCTTTCATAATTTAAAAAATAAGTGAAACTATATACTTATCATTCATAAGGAATTATTTCAATTGGACTAAGGCTCCACGATCATTCCCCTTTCATAGCTTTCAACGTAAAAAATCAATCGTGTCTCCTCCTATTAACTTCTTTTTTATTATCAGAATGTGTGGTAAAGTTTTATGCAACACTAATACGTTAAATATTATTATGCCGCCGCAAATCATCCGACACGCATCAAGCTTATTTTCATATCATTCATAATATTGAAAAATAAAAAAATCACACTTTTCACTCAAAAAAAAAACCAGTTTATAATTAATATATGGGTGATGCCCCAGTGAAGATATATTTGCAGTGAAACTTCTCTTTTTGTGAATCAACTCGACAGTTTAAACTGTATAAGATATTTGATCCAATAGTAAACTAGATCAAGTAACAAGAAGAAATATAATTAGCAGGTGCGCCACTATCTACATTGAAATAGCTAAAGTTTAAATTTTTATGCATGTAATTATCATGGATAAATCTGTAAGATAAAAAAAAAACAAAATTTGGACATATAAAATTGGAATTATATAAACATGAAGATTGCATCTCAAGTTACAATTTTTTTAGCTTCAACAGCTTTTATTTTCCATGATCTCTTGGTTTTCTCCTGTCTCCTCGTAGTCCCTTCTCAAGTGTGCTCTCTGCTGTCCTTCTCTTTTGGAGGTTTTACAGCAAAAAAACAAAAGCGACCGCAGGTGCAGAGCTCTCACCTATTTCTCTATTATAATTGATGGAGATCGGTTAATACTCTTTGATCTGCGGTTTCTGCACCCATTGGCCTCTATAGGTAAGGCAAATCTCAGTTCTGGCTGCCATATTTGCTTTCTATGTTTGGATTTTTTCCATATGGGGGGGTACATGGGTCATGGTATCTGGTTCTGATCTAGACCTCTGAGCTCTTATTTTGAATTAATGGCGGCGCAGATCTCTCTTTTGGGCTATTTGGAGGTTCGGAGGGTGGCAAATGCGAGGTTTTGTAAAGGTTGTGGGTGGAAATCTAGGTTTTTGGTTTTGGTTACTGTGTAGTTGGAGTGGAAATCAGAAAAGAGAATGTGGGTTTTGGTTGAGATCCTGATTTTGAGATCTGGAAGCTTTATTTAGAAGGTTTAGATGCGGAAATCGCGGGTTGTTGTGGCGAAATCTGGTAGATTTGAATGAGTACTAGGGCTGGGGCTTGGATTTTACTCGACTGTGCTATTCTTTTGTTGCTATTTAGAGATCTCAGTTCATTCCTTTCAATTGGTTTGATTTTCTCAACAAAATTTTCAAGGAGTTTCACTGTGTAAGTTAGTTTTGAGAATGAGTAGATTTTTTTCTTTTTTTCTATTAATGTGGCAATATCTAGATTTCTGACTCCTTATTTTGGATTTTTATGGCCTTTGAAGCTGAGATTTGAATCTGAATGGCCCACAATTTTTATTAAATTGTTCCAATTTTGAGTTTTATTCATCTTTTGTTGCTTCTTATGGAATTCTGGTGATAGTTTGTTATTGATTATGCTTTCATGGGAATCTGTCTGTTCCTTCTTTTAACCTAGTGATGTAGAAGAATCAAATGAATCTCTATAGGGGGTCTTATTTCTGAGATATTGAAATTAAGAAATTTCATTTAAGATTCAGTAAGAGTAATTATGAATGATTACAAGTTCTTTATCTTTAGCAATTTTCTTCTTTCACGGACTGGAGTGTATGTGTGATGGCATGATTTTTGGGATATTATTGGCCCTTTTTTGGTTGGAGTCTTAGAATATTATCCTAGATGATCGATGGAAACATTAAAATGTAGAATTTTGCATGAGATAAAAATGAGAATTCTCTCATGTATGGCTGAGAATTGTCATTTGAAGAAATTATGATTATCTAATCTCTGAAGTTTATATATCCAAAATATGTAAATGCTATTAATGCACATAGTTTGTCACATTATGCTTTTGTGGTCCATTCTGTATCTTTAATGGTGAGCAGTTAAGTGAAATTTATTAATCGATGATAAATGCATATTAAAACATCATTAGCAATTTTAATTTTTTTTTGGTATTTTGCTGAAAAGACTGTCTTTTTGTCTCTTATGCTTACTGAACCTCTTCTGAAGGACTTGGGTATGCAGGTTTCTACTTTCTTCACTGGATTTGTCTCCTTGGAAAATTGATATCAAATGCTAATGATTTTAAAAATTTTATTTTTGACAGTACTGGCTACATAAGTAAGATATTCTTGTTTATTTCCTTGTTTATAATCAGTAGCTTTTGTTTGCAATTCTGCAAAAGTAGATTTTATTATTATTATTATTGTATTTATACTTCTTCTTTGACACTACTTTTTGTTCACTATTCTTTCTCTAAGTCATAGACCTTTCAATCGTATGTCATATTTTCAATTCTTCATTCAATTTCTTTTTCATTTTTTGTTTTTTTATTTGTTTATTATTCTTAATAACGTGATTATTGTATTGTAAACATTCCTTAGTCATTTTCCTTCCCAAGCTATGTCTTTATTGCTGATGCTATGGAGCTAGAATATTAAGGTTGAAGAACTCCTTTCCTCTCTAAGAAGATAACCCTCTTTACCTGTGGAACAGCTACCTTTTGAGATATTCAAAATAAAAGCTTGATGGGCTCAAGGTTTCCATCACACCAACTCAGCAATGGCCTGTATGTATCCGGCCGGCCGGAGCAACCGAAGGAGAAGGCTCCGTCAATGACTTCCATCGCCATGCCCTACACGGGAGGAGACATCAAAAAGTCTGGCGAACTAGGAAAAATGTTTGACATTCCTGTTGATGGCTCCAGATCCAGGAAATCCGGACCTATCACTAATGCCCCATCTAGAACCGGTTCATTTGGAGGTTCTTTCATCCCCATCCCTCTCTTTCTCTCTTTGTCTCCCTCTCTCTCTATCTCTCTCTCACGGGCTTCCATGTTTCTTCTGCTACAGTTTCAGGATCTGGGCCATCGATGGTCACTGGAGGTTCAGGCAGGCAGAAATCACATTCAGGACCTCTGAACCGACCGGGAGAGTCGGCGAAGAAAACTTCTGGCCCTCAATCTGGAGGATCGCGACAAAACTCCGGTCCTCTTCCCCCGGTGCTTCCGACAACCGGCCTCATCACATCCGGTCCTATATCCTCCGGGCAGCTGAACTCTTCCGGCGCCCCTCGGAAAATATCCGGTCCCTTGGAGTCCTCTGGATCAACTAAGCCGCAGAGTTCATCGCTAGCGAATAACCAGATGGTTACGAAGCTTAGTCAGGATGATGACTATTCATTCAAGAAGAGTTTGCCGAAGCCAATACTGTGGTCGGTGATTCTCTTATTTTTGATGGGTTTCATTGCTGGTGGATTTATACTGGGAGCTGTCCACAATGCCATTCTTCTTCTTGTCGTTGTCATCATCTTTGCTGCTGTTGCAGCACTTTTCTTGTGGAATCACTGTTTGGGGAGAAAGGCAATTATAGGATTCATTGCTCGGTATCCTGATGCGGAGCTTAGAACAGCGAAGAATGGTCAATATGTCAAGGTTTCAGGGGTATGTTCTTCATTAAAATTTCCTAATGAAACTTAATTGCTTTTTTAGTTCATGTAAAAAAATCATTTATTCTGCTAAGAAGCTCATCATGGTAATATGTACTGCTTTACTTGAAGTTCACAGTATTGATTTTAGACAATTCTAATGTATTTACATATATCACATTCTAAATTTCCATATTTACATAGTACTCAGGTCTTCGACATTGCATCGAAAATAGCACTATTACCACCTTTTAAATGTAAAATACAGATTTTCATGCACAGGTTTAAAGCACCAAGTGCTTTGTTTGTAAATATGAAAGTTTAGGTGTGAGATACATAAGTACATTAGAGTTGTGTGCTATGCATGTAATTTTTGGTTGATTTTATGAATTGGTTGGGGTAATATCTGCAAATTTACATTTCTGAGCTTTCACTTAGCACAAATTACAACCTTTTCAAGCTCCTTAAACTGTCGCATGTGGAAATGTCCCTCTTGAAACATCATTTCAGAAGATTCACAGTATTGCTTTACTTGAAGTTCACAGTACTGATATTAGAGTCATTTACATACATAGCGCTTAGTTCTAATGTATTTACATATCGCATCTAAATTTTTGTATTTACACACATAGCACTCAAATCTTTAACATCACATAAAAAATAATACTATTATTACCTTTTGAAAAAGAAAAACACCATTATATGCACAGGTTTAAAGTACCAAAGTGCTGTGTAAGTATGAAAGTTTAGGTGTGAGATACATTAATACATAAGAAATTGTGTGCTATGTATGTATATTTCGCTTGATTTTATGAACTGGTTGTGGCAATATCTGCAAATTTACATTTTTGAGCTTTCACTTAGCACATATTACAGCTTGTTCAAGTTATTTCAGGTTGTCACCTGTGGAAATGTCCCTCTTGAAACATCATTTCAAAAAGTTCCTAGATGTGTTTACACGTCTACCAGCTTATATGAATATCGGGGTTGGAACTCGAAAGCCGCCAATCCTCAACATCGTCGATTAACGTGGGGATTAAGATCCGTAGAGGTAAGCAAAGCAGCTATTGTCATAGATTATATTCTGCGTGTGCTTATGGAGGAGCAATTGTGAAATTGTTATTATTATTTTTATGTATCGAATGAGGTATCCTTATGGTGTTTTTAATACATTTATACAGAGGCATGTTGTAAACTTTTACATCTCTGATTTTCAATCTGGGTTAAGGGCGTTGGTTAAGACGGGTTATGGTGCGAGGGTGACGCCATATGTTGATGAATCCGTCGTTGTCGACATAAATGCAAGCAACAAAGACATGTCGCCGGAGTTCCTCCGCTGGTTGCGGGAGAGGAATCTTTCTAGTGACGATCGGATGATGCGCTTAAAGGAAGGGTAATCTTTTGTTAATTTTTCATATTATTATTATTATTATTATTATTTTCTGTGCTTCAACATTTGTTTGATATTGTTCCCCTCAAAATGGATGAGATTTTTTAAATAATGACCCACCATTAATAGGATTTAGGGGCATTTACATACATACTAAAGAAATCCTATAAAGTGAGATGCACCTTTTCATGCATAGGTAAATAGATAGGTATTGAGTGTTGTGTATGGAAATCTTCCTAGGATTTAATGGACATAAGGATTTCTTTCTTTCACAAATCCTTAAATCCTGAAATAAACAATCAAAGATTCAAATTTTAGCAAGATTTAATCATTTTAATTCCAAATATTCTTCATGGTTAAATTTTCTTAAGATATTTTAAAGTTTGTAAATCAACCATTTACAAACTTTAATATAAAAAATTTGTTCTTTACATAATCTTAAATTGTAAAACAAATACTCAAAGAGATTATCAAGATTTGACAGTTATCAATTTACCAACTTCAATATACTTAAAAAATTCTTCTTTTCAGTCTTAAATTCTAAAACAAGTACCCAAAGAACTCATCAAGATTTAGCAAGATTTAACAAGTCATCATTTCATGATTTATTAAATCCTACCTGGTAACCAAACAGCCCCTAAGAACTGCAAATTTTGCTCCTTTTTTAAGGTACATCAAGGAGGGGAGCACTGTGAGTGTGATGGGAGTTGTTCAGAGGAATGAGAATGTGCTGATGATTGTCCCTCCATCTGAGCCACTCTCCACTGGCTGCCAATGGACAAGATGCATATTGCCGGGTAGCCTCGACGGCATTATAATTCGTTGCGAAGACACCTCCAACGTCGACGTCATACCCGTCTAGTACTACTTCGTCAACCAAACTACGAACTCATTCCACTGGCGAATACGCGATTGAGATTCTATGGGGGAAAGGTAAGTTGTGGTGGTTTGGAGGTCTTGATTATTCCTTTTGTTTGTATAGCTTCTAGATCTTGCTTTCTTAACTTTGAGTTGTATTTTTTTTGTTCTTTGATTTGAAGTGTTGGAAGGTTTTGTAAAGATAAGGGCTTTTGATTATGAGGAAAAACCTTCTTATACTAGTGAGAACTTTGTTAGGAAAAATTTGTGTACAAGTGGTTGTGTTGAGTTGGATTGAATTTGGTCTAGTTTTTCTTAGCTTTTGTATGAATATTTGGTTTGATTTTTAATTTAATTGCCTTTACTTTGAGTATTGCATTTGTTTTAGTTTTAGTTTGAGTTTGAGTGTGGTGCACCTTCATATGTATTCTAAGTTGGGAAATTTACATGCATACCCCACAATTCTTATGTATTTACATATCTAACATCTAAAGTTTGATATTTACATTTATTATATTTTGATGTTAAAATTTGTTATATTTTGATGCTAAAATTTGTGCAAGAGGTGGTGTATGTCACTTTTAAAAAGTTAGTATTTGGGGTATTTTTAATTTAATATCAAAGATTTGAGTGGCATCAGGGCATGTATGTAAATATGAAAGTTTAAATGCTAGATATGTAAATATATAAGAATTGTGTGGTTTGCAAGTAAATGACCCTTTTAAGTTTATTTATTTTCTTACTATTGCAGTTTTTTTTTTTTTTGAAGAATAATGTTTAGTTAGTTCATAATATATATATTTAGAATATAATTATTTTATGAGTGCATTTTTTTTATTTTTTTCATGGTTTCATGAATATGTAAATTAATTCTTAGAGCTATTGGTATTTTCTTAATTTGAGTATGAAATGTTATTTTAAATAAATTGGTAAAAAATGTAGCATCAATGAAACTATACTCTATAATTATTTTGGCTTTTAGAATGGTGATACTTTATATTTTTAATTATTAAAATGAAATTTTGTAAACTTGATGTAATATTTAAAATAAATAAAATTTAGAATTAAATTTGCATAATTTAGACTTTGAATAATATAAAATTCTAGTTGAAATAAATGTTTAAACAAGATGACTTTAAGTACACTGTGTCACGTATATCGGTCTATAGATTGGCATCTTCGGTATAAGATCTCTCAGGTCGGGGTTTAAGGAGGTGGTATTCGAATAGTTAGACACATTAAGAGTGATTGGAGACTCTTATAATAATCTCGTCATTTCTTATTAAAAATGTGAGCTGATTTTAACCCCAAATGAGCTCAATTCAAATATTTTTGACATAATTAGAAACATCCTGATATTATTTTAACAATTAAATAATTTCTTAGCCTTAAATGCTTATCTCCATTATGAAAAAGAATGAGAATTGGACCATTCAATTGTTTTTTTTTTTTTTTTTTTTGGATTTTAAATAAAATTATTAAAATTACTTTTTCAAAAATTATAAATAAATTTTTTAATTTTATATTAAAAATAATAATTTGGACAATTCTAGATCTCTATCAAACACTCAACACCGATAATCAACGACAGCAATCACC
Source organism: Papilionanthe hookeriana x Papilionanthe teres (assembly GCA_022702705.1). Lineage (NCBI taxonomy): Eukaryota > Viridiplantae > Streptophyta > Magnoliopsida > Asparagales > Orchidaceae > Papilionanthe > Papilionanthe hookeriana x Papilionanthe teres. The sequence continues at coordinate 73,315,103 of CM040426.1, read as the reverse complement.
ACTTCCCGATTATTATTGCTTGAAATCACCGTCTTATCGTAGTCACGTAAGTGTCATAGCTCATTTATTATTTCTTCATCATTGTAGCTCGTTCGTTGTCATCCTATCGTTATAGCTCGACTATCATTATCTACGACTATCATCCCCTTTATCAATTTAGTGGTTTGTAATTTATGATTGGTCTTGTCTAATCAAAGGAAAGAAAATACTTTTATAATTTCATTTGCATAGTTGACTCTCTTATTTGTATTAAGAGTCTATGATTTTTTATTTTTATTTTTTCAAGTTTTGTAAGTAAAAGTTCTATTGTCTCTAATGTGAAGTTAGTTTATCTATGTATCTAAAATTTTTGTACAAGCCAAAGACTTAAAATTCAATCTTTATCATTACAAATGTTCTATCATTTAATAAGCAAAAATATCATATATATGATGAACATAAGATATTTTTTATTATATATATATCTATCTATCTATATATATATATATATATATATATATATATATCTAAACTAAAATGTCTCGCTATTTCTTGTATTGATATGTTTTTTTTTTTCTCTCTAAAATGAGTAAAATATATGGTTTGTGAATCAATGACATATAGAGGTTGAGTGGCTCTAAGAATTTAAAGTCTTTTTCAAACAATCTGTGTAATAACAAATGAGTCCTGACATAATAAAAGTGCATCAACATATCACTTATGTAGTTGCTTAGCTATTAGTTACGATGATTATGGTGTGGTTGTTGTAAGTCAAGGTGTCTCTGCATAAGGTTATAATGTGCTAGAGTGCCCGTCATAGCCGACTGTGTTAGTTAACCCAACTCAGGTTATGTTGATACACCTAATTTGTGTTTTATAATTGTATAGTTTAGGTGTTAATATACTTGTTGTGAAGTTTATGGCGAAATAAAACTGAAATCGACACAAAACTCAAAGAACACATAGAGATTTAACGAGTTTCGGCAAAGATGTCTACATCCTCGGGAGAAGAGCGGCTCTCCAATTTCACTGTTTAAGAGGAGTTCAATTACATACTCATAGAGTTACATATATATATATATAAAACTAACACAGTTAAAATTATTAAAACGTCATCGTTCCCCCAACCCACTTAATTCACCAAGAGACACCTCTTCACCAAGACTCCAATTTCTGGTGTATGAGCCATACCTAACAATACTCGTGGGGAGAACTTCATTCATATAATGAAGCCACACCCAAACTTTAATATTTACACTTATAATACCACGGTGTCATAAAACTATATATAAAGAGGTGTATTTCACTTTTAAAAAGGTGATGATAGTGTTAATTTTGATATGATATTACAGATTAACTAATATGCACGTAAATATGAATATTTACGTGTTAGATATGTAAGTATATAAGAATTGGATGGTATGTATGTAAATGTCCCATATGGTAAATATGTAATTTTAAATGTTGTTTGAGGACCATTTACATACATACCACCAATTCCTAAGTAATTACATACGTAACGTCTAAATAAATATGTAAAACATAAAAATTGAGTGGTATGTGCGCATATCTTCCTTATTTTTTACAATCTCGAACCTCAATTTTTTTTAATAATTATCATATTTTGGTAAAAATTACATCTAATTTTACAAAAAAATTGATGAGAGAGAACATTGCTCAATGAAATCGAGAGTCTAGCGGTGTAAATGAGCCAAGCAAACTCGTAAGCTGGCTCGAGCTTATCAAGCCACGAGCCCGAGCTCAAATTGGAGTTAAAAGAGCTCGAGCTCAAGGTTAAGCTTGTCCAGGCTCAACTCATTGGTTAGTGAGCCGGCACGATAGTCCATTGTTAGTAATTTTGATAAAATTTCCGATGAGTTTTCGCTCGCCTCCTCCTCCTCCTACTCAAGCTACCAATACCTTTTTTGGTAGTAAAAATTGTATTTTTTTTGTTCGTGCTCGTGAGCCAGCTAGTATCTCTAAGAACCGAGCTCGAACTCACAATTTGACAAATAAGCCAAGTTCGGTGAAGGCATGGCTTGACTATTGCCCATTTAGGAATTTGCATATGTAAGACGTACGCAAAATTACGCACGTAATAAGTTACAATGAGGTTACAATGAGATTATCAGGAGAGTACATGGAGTTTATTTTTCAATAACCTTACTGTAACGTGGAAGTTTAATAAGGGTTACAGTGAAATTATTGGAAAATAAACTCACAATAACTTCACGGTACCCTCTCGATAACCTCACTGTAACCTCATTTGTAACCTATAACTACGCAAATTTTTTCTTAATCGGGACCAAGCTGGTGCCACCAAGCATAGAAGGGAGATATAGGGCTTGACCCACCCAACCCATGTCTGCCCAAAATCGAATCCGTAATGCACGACTATCAAATCAGATCTAAGACACATCGAAATCACGAGTTAAATTACGTACGTAATAAATTACAATGAAGTTACGGGAGGGTACAGGGAGTTTATTTTTCAATAACCTTACTATAACGTGGAAGTTTAATAAGGGTTACAGTGAAATCATTGGAAAATAACCTCGCAATAACTTCACAATACCCTCCCGATAACCTCATTTGTAACCTCATTTATAACCTATTACTACTAAAATTTTTTCTTAATCGGGACCAAGCAGGTGCCACCAAGCATAGAAGGGAGATTTAGGGCTTGACCCACGCAACCCATGTCTGCCCAAAATCGAATCCGTAATGCACGACTATCAAATCAGATCTAAGACGCATCCGAAATCATGAGTGAAAGAACATAACGTGCAAAATCAGAAGCAAAACCAACGCCAAGAAGCGAACAAAAGGGGAAGAACAACAAATTCAATAAACCCGTCTCCATCTATCTCTCTGTCTCTTTGAATCTCTTCATTTTTATCCAGATTTTTGGAAATTAGGGTTTTCTGCTTCACAAATTAAGCCTGAACACTTTGTTCGCTTCAAGTTCGCGCATAGAGTTTCTCGCATGTGAGATCTGTGATTGATGCCGTCGAAGCTTGTTTGATCGTCAGAGATCTGCTTATTTGTTTGTCTGTATGGATAAGAGCAAGAGCAGGACGGATATGCTCGCCGCTGGCCGCAAGAAGGTAATCTCCTTTGTTGCTATTCATTCGTTTTTTTCTCTGTTTATAGTTTCCCGCTGCGGCAAATCAAATCCTGGTTATATGTTTTCGTTGATTTAAAATATCGGAACCATTTTGTTGGGGCATCAGCTCCAGCAATTTAGACAGAAGAAAGATAGCAAGGGCGGTGGCAGCCATCCGAAGTCCTCAAGCAAAGTCACCAACTCTGGGAATGAGGGCGAGAGCAGAGAACCTGCTGTTGATGTGTTCGATGCAAGTCCATTGGATGCTGCAGCTTCAGGAGCAGATCAAAGAGCTGAGGAACTGAGGTTGGAGTTGGAGCAGCTTCCTGGTGATTTTGATACCCAGGTAAGGGAAATCTATGCATTATTTTTTCTATTTGGGGTGGTTGGGGACAAAAAATGGATGAGGGGGTGATGTATAATTTTATTCTCATTTGCTGCTGGGTAGGGCCAATGCAGGAAGCTCATGGCGTGCTGTTAGAAAAATCAAATGGCAACAGCTCAGGTGATAGTCATGATTTGGATGCGAACTCATCAGGTGTTAGTCATGAGGTTGCTGGGCCATCCTCTTCATCACCAGTTGTTTATGAGACGCGTGGGGTACTTTCAGACAAAGACAATGGAGGTAGCCTTCTGCTGGAGAAAGGAGCCATGTGGAGAGAAACATCCTCGAGTTCAATTCATGAACCCGTTGGATTGCAGGAGACAAATGGATCTTCTGTTCTAGTTCATAGAGTTCAAGTTCCAGGGTTGAATCTCAGACTTTTTGAGGAAACAGAGAAAGATAGAAAAGATTTGGAAAGTCCCGATTCATTTCAAGTAACATGTGCACCAGCTGGAATTAGTCATGAAGAAGTTTCTGTAGTTTTTGATGTCGAGTCAGAGAAGAGGTCATTTGATGAGAAGGTAGAGGACTATGAGAAACATGTATTTGAAGATAAACCGAATGTAACTACCGGCCCTCTTCTTTATGGATCACCAAGAGCTGAAGAGACCAATCAACGTTTTGGTTTGGCTCGAGATTTTCAGGATTTAGGCATCAATCTTTCTCATTATTCTAATGAAAACACCTCTATTGAAAAAAAAATCGAAACACCATCTTCTTTCCAAGAAATTTCATTGAACAATGAGAAACTTCAAATGGAACTTGGGGAAAGAATTAATGAGAGAGCCATAGAACATTGTTTTCCGATGGATTGTCTTCCCAACATTAATGGATGTCAGGGTAGGCAGCCAGAAAAGACTGTTTCTGTTAATGAGATCATTGTGGATGCTCCCGAGGAGGTAGTTTCACCTCTACATGAGTATATAAAGATGGGTTCCTCAGCAGAGGGGCAGTTTGAACAAGATGGTGTGCTGATAAAAGGAAGCTCTGATGTTGAACTTGAGGGTGTCAAAGGGCATCTTTACCTATCTTATATTGCAAAAGATATCCTCCAGTTGGAATTGATTGAGCAGACTCAATTAAATGAAGATTTTCGCCAACATTCTTTTCATGAAGTACGCAGACTCTTTGATCTGGTTAAGGAGGCTCAAGAAAGCAATGAAATTTTAACTGCAGAACTTGTGCAATGCAAGTCTGAGCTTCAATCTCTGGCTATCATGAAAGATGAAATTGAAACCAACTTTCTTGCTGCAAGGGAGGAGATTGAGCAAGAACATATTAAATGCACCGATTTGAAAATTGAACTTCATAAATCCCAAGAAGACTTATTGAATATTTCAAATGAACTAGCCATTTGCCGGGGCTCTGTGGATGCTTTGCAGAAGGAAAATTCAAAATTATTAGCAAGTCTCCTTTCAGAAACTGATGCAAATGAGAAACTTGTAGAAGAGGTGGAGCTACTTTCAAGCAAGCAAATGAAGCTAACAGCAGCTCTTTTGGAAGAAACTGATGCAAAGAAGAAACTTGTGGATGAGAAAGAGTCTCTTTCTACTCAGAATATCAACATTTTGTCTGAGTTAACAGCAAAGGAGGAGAAACTGCAGATTGCACTGGAGAAGAAAGCCGAGCTGCAGGATAATTTAAGAGAATTATGGTCATGCTTTGAGCAACTTGTTGAGGAGAAATTTTATTTTTCCTGCAATTTTGATGTATGCATTGCTAAGATTAAGGAGATGGAGAGCTGGACTTTTGAGCCATTCTGCCATGGTCAAAAAGGTAAAGTTAGCAATGAAAGTGTTATCAATTGTACCAGTGATATATCCCAGCCGTTATATGAAGAACCTAATCTAAACTTGTCTTCCACCATTAAATTGAAATCAAACTCTTTATTCCTTGATCATGGATTTTTGATTCAGAAGGTTGATGGGAAAGATTCTGAAGGCCATGCTTTGTTGAAAGTATTGAAGGAGCACCTTCAAGAGGCAAAAACTATACTGCAGGATATTGAGAAGTCTGTACAAGCGATGCACTCTCATTCTCTTTCTTTGAGTGGGTCAAGCGGATTAGCGACCAGAACTGGGGTGTCAAATTTAATTAAAGCGTTTGAGTCAAAAACTCATCATGTTGGTAATGTTGTAGATGAGGAGCCGTCAACTCTGAGTGAAAGGCCAGATGATTCATATGCTTTATCAAAGGAGAAAACTTTAAGTCTCAGCAATACACTTACCAGGATGGGATTGGAACTGGGGAGGTTTGAGATGCATGTAATGGACAACCAGCAGTTTAGAGAAGCCTTGAAAAAGTATAAAATGGACTGTGAAACTCAAAAGCATAAAAATAACGGTTTACAAGCTTCATTTGATGAATTTGCTAATAAAGTTGTTGATTATGAGTCTAAATTATATGAAATGCCTAACCACATAAATGAGCTTTATCAAAATTTCAACAGGGAGGCAGCTGGATTTCTTGATGAGATAGAATCGTTGAAGAGAGAAGTCAGTGAAGATGTATTTATTCTGAAGCAAGAAAGGGATGTCCTTTTGGGTATGATTTCGGAGGCTTTTGGAAGGCTTGATGCTTCTACTGGATTGAAGGTCCTAGAAAATCTAGACGCTGCATCGCATGTAATGGTCTCTGTTGATGCTGCTATTTTAAGAATTGAAGATCTGAATGGTAAACTTGAAGAAAGTAATCACAGCTATAGCACGCTATATGATTCACACAGAGAATTGAAGAACTCCTTCATGGGCATTGAAGGAAGGCATGCTCTTGTTGTTGAGCTATTTTATAAATTTTACAGTAACCTCTTGGAACTTATACATGAAGCCCAACAAAATATTGGGGATGCTGCAATTACTTCCGATGCTGAGAACGTGCTGGAATTTCTGCCTGAAAAGTGTAAAGTGATTATTGATTATTTGCGGAAGCTGTTGAGTGAGCGGGCTTGTCTATTGTCTAGAAATACCGAGCTTGATTCAGATCTCTCAATCAGAATCGAAGAAATAGAGGAGTTGAATGCACAACTCAAGGAGATGGAGCTTAAAAGTAGTACTAGAGATGATCTTGAATATACTTTATTAAATAAAACAAAAGAGATTGAAGAGCTAAAGAGAAGGTGCTCTCTTTTGGTCAATAAGTTGGAGGACCATGAATCATGTAAGGATTTATATGCCCATCCTAGATCCTGTGAAAAAGGTGAAGTGGTTGTCTCAAAAGATGCTAGTATTGTTGTTGACTCGTTGAACTCTCCTCTATTACGGCTTGAGGAGTTGGTTTCTTCTTATCTTCATAACTATGAAGAAATTCGTGAGCAGGTAATGTTGTCGAGGAAGCACTTACTAGATGCTCATGAGCAAATGGAAGTAGCAGCTGATGAATGCTTCTTGCCACTGCCCATCTTGATTAGTCATGTACTCATCCCTAAGGTGATTACCCTTCATGAAATGCTGAAGGTCTTGACTGTCTCAGATGTGCAGAAGGAAACTGAAATTCAAATTTTAAAGGAGGGTTTGAGCAAGGTTGAGGTGACTCTAGAAGCATCTTGTCATGAATTGCAACTGAAAGCATCTGAAGTGGAACAATTGGAACAGAAACTTTCTTCTGTGAGAGAGAAGCTTAGCATAGCTGTTGCAAAAGGCAAAGGTTTAATTGTGCAACGAGATGGTCTTAAGCAGTCTTTGTTGGAAAAAACCAGTGAGCTTGAGAAGTCTGCACAGGACTTGCTGTTAAAAGACGCATTGGTGGATGAGCTTGAGGCAAAACTCAAGTCCTGTTCCGAAGTGGAACGTATTGAAGCTTTGGAGTCTGAGCTCTCATATATTCGGAATTCTGCAACTGTGTTGAGGGATTCTTTTCTGCAGAAAGATTCAGTGCTTCAGAGGATTGAAGAAGTTCTGGAAGATCTGGAACTACCGAATGATTTCCATGACAAAGATATTTTAGAAAAGATTGAGCTGCTCTCCAGATTTGCCATTGATCATTCTTCAACTGTGACAGATTTGGATCAGAAAAATTTAGATGTGCGCACACATTCTGATACTGAAGAGTATGCTGTTGGTGATGCTAATACGAACTGTAGATGGCCTGGTTCCAGCCAAGACTTTGATGAATTGAAACAAAAGCACGAGGAACTTCAAGGCAAGTACTATAGACTAGCTGAACATAACCAGATGTTGGAACAGTCTTTGTTGGAGAGGAATAATCTAGTGCAGAAATGGGAAGAAGTCTTGGATAGAATTGCTTTGCCTTCTCACATTAAACCAATGGAGCCTCAAGATACGATTGAGTGGTTAGGAAGGGTACTTTCAGAAGTGAAACAAGAAAGGGATTCTTTGCAACTGAAGATTGATAATCTGGAGATATCTTCGGACATGCTCATAGTTGATGTTGAAGAATCACATAAGAAAATATCAGAACTTACTGCTGAAGTTTTAGCTGTGAAATCTGAAAAAGAGTTTTTATCTGAAAGCCTTGAAAATCTCAGGAATGAATATTTTGCACTTTCAGAGAAGGCTTTTAATGATGAACAAGATAGAGAAGATTTACAAAAAGAATTAAATGATTTGCAGAATAAATTGATTGACAATGCTAAGTTTGAATATTATAAGGATATGGAGAATCATTTGCAAATACTTCATTCTTTGGTAAGTAGTACTTTGACGGAGAATGATGTGGTTGACTTTCTTTCTGGTGGTAGTCTTATTGAGCAGCTGGAAGAAGCATTAAGAAAACTGATTGATAATTATACTGGTCATTTAAATAAATCTAGCAATGTTGTTCCAATTAATGAAACATTGTTGGATGAAAGCAGCTCAGATCATGGTAAAATGGTGCCTGATGAAAGCTGCCCTGTTAATGTTAACATGGTCCCTGAAGAAATACTGCTTGCCAAAGAATCAGACTTGGCTTCAATGAGTTTTGAGCTAGACCGCATTTCTAATAAGTTGGCTTCAGTGGAGGAGGATAGGGATGCAATTTTTGTTAAGTGCCAGTCTATGATGTTGGAGGTGGAGGATCTAAAGAGGCAAATTGAAGCACTGAATGTGGATAGGAATGCAAACCTCGAGAAGTATCAGTCTTTGGTGTTGGAATTGGATGCGATGGGAAAACAGAGAGATTCTTTACAAGAACAAATAACCCAAGAGGAGCAAAAAACTGCTTCTGTAAAAGAAAAGTTAAATCTTGCGGTGAGGAAAGGAAAGGGGTTAGTGCAACAGAGGGATAGCCTGAAGCAGACTGTGGATGAGATGAATGCTTTGTTGGAGCAATTAAAGATTGATCACAGCCAACAGACAGAAGCCTTGATATCTGAAAGGTCCTTGCTGATGCACCGATTGGCCGATGTGGAACTCAATTTACAAAATATCAACCAGAATTACAGTGGATTATTGACCGCTTTGCATGCTATTGATTTACAAAGTGAGACCAATGATATCGACCCATTTCAAAAGCTTGGTGTAATTAACAGAATACTTGTTGATTTGCGTTCATCAACTGCCGCAGCTGAATGTGAAGCGAACAAATCTAAACGGACAGCGGAACTTCTTTTAACTGAATTGAATGAAGTCCAAGAAAGAAATGATGTTCTCCAGGATGAACTCGTGAAGGCGGAAGCTTCCATTGCAGAATATTCTAAACAAAAAGATGATTTTCTTTCACGCCTTGATCACATCATGTCTATTCATGTTGAGGAAAGAAATAGACTTGCAATGAACTTGATGGATTGCATGTTGGCAATTGATCATTTGAGAGAAGGGCTCTTGGGGTCTTCTGGGATTCTCTCTGAAGTTGTAAGCAAGGAAGTTGATCTTTTTCATCCTTTGGATGATTTGAGGGAGTTCACCTTAGATGAATTTTGCTGTTCAGATAGGAATAATCAATCATATTTATTATCAAGCGATAATCTTATATCTAATGATCAGAAAAACGAGGTAATCCTGTTAACATTTAGTGTGGGTATTTAATATACAAAATTTTTCTAAATTTCTGTGATTGAAAAGCAATGTATTTACTTTTTCACCTTTACATAGATTAATTTGCTGAGCATATCCATGAGAATCTTGTGAATTCAGGATATAGTCTCTGAAGCTTGAGCCTCAAAGGGAAATCATCTCTCATTGTATTCTCATTGCAGTTGATTTCATTTAAGTAGCTTTTCTCCATGCACATCGCAGCATATTTTTAATCGGATTGCTTTCATGTGGTGTAAACTGAGCTCTGCTTAAGAATTAACTATCATTGATCAAATGTTGAATGGCCATGATGATTAGTCGCCATCTACCAACTATTTGGGGTAGACTTTCTAAGATTTTTCTTAAATCTTTGGAACAGTTTTTTATCCATTATATCTCAGGTTTCCATCATTTCCTTACTAATCCTTTGACATTAATTTAATCATCCTGTTTAATTGGCGCATTTTCATCCTTTGTTGTACATGCTTTAAAATTGCAGAAGTCTAATTTTTACAACTTTTTCTTGAATAAATATCATTCCAATTATTTGTTTGATATAACCGTTCCCTAGTTTACCCTTCCAAGTTCTTTGCCATTAATCTTAATATTCACATTTCTTTCACGCTCAACATAGTTATCTACCACCTTCTTACTTCCAACTCTATAATCCATTTAATTGTTTTTTAGTTTTATATATATCCTTTATGTTTTCATGATATATTCTAACATATAATATACGCTTGAATAGGGTTGTAAACGAACCAATGCACTCGATGAACAACTCGAACTCGACTCGATTAAAACTCGATCATATTCGTTCAAGTTAGTAAATAAACAAACTTGAACAAATTTTAAAAGTTCAAAGCTTAAATGAACTAAACATGAACATAGTCAAACTTATTCATTTGTCACAAAAAAACTCGCTTGTTGTTCAACAAGTAATTTGTTAAATTCTCGATATTAAGTTCGATATAGCTCGTATCATAGAAGATATATTATTTAAGTAAAATTTAATTAATTAGAATATTAACTCGATGATAGCTCGTATCATATATGCTATATAAATACTTGATATTAAGATTTTTTTGGTTTTAAAGTTATCATTTTTAGTTGTTTTGTAGGATTTTAGGCTAAATCATGCTTAAATGCTGCACAAATTATTCTACTAAACATCTCCTAAGCGAGAGATTTAGGGCAAAATGGAAGAAAAATGAGATTTAAGATACTGCAGGGTTTAGAGTTTATAATCATAAAATTAATATATGCAATCAAATTTTTAAAATTATTTATTAAGTTTTTTTGTATGTAAATCAAAATACTCGTGTGACTTTTAAGCTCGTTCATTAGCTCTTTTAAATATTCGTTCGCTTGTCATAAACAAATCAAGTCCAAATATTAAAAAATTTAAAATAAGTCAAGCTTGAATAATATATGAAAGCTCGACACAAGCTGAAGCCAAACATGAACAACTTATAATTATAACAAGCCAAATCCGAATTATGATATATTCGACTCAGATTCGGCTCGATTACAACCCTTCGCTTGAGGCACATCTGCATGCACATCTGCATTTATAGTTGACCACTATAACTCTAGAAATCATAACTTCATCCATATATCTGTTATCTTTTGGTGATATTGAGTTATGGTTGCTAATATCATACCAGTGAAAAGTGTATATCCTCTATTCTAGTCCTTGTTTTACTAATGCTGACCCCTTGTTTTGTCAAAATTTGAATCATTTATTAGAATTGATATGGCATCAACAATAGTTAAATTTTTATGTAAAATAATGCATCCCATGAATTTTTTTTGAAATAGTCACGGGAAGATTCATTATGTTCTTTACATACGACATTCCTTTTTTCTTATCATAAAATGTTATTTCAGGAAATATCTGTGTCCATTTCTGACACTGCACAATTTAAGATGCACCGAAATTTGGATGAAACCTTGTTATTTGAACATTTTGCACTTGCCAGCCAAGCTCTACATGAATGTATGAGTCATTGCACTGAGCTTAGAGAACGAATTTGCCAGCATTCTGTGTCGCTTGACAAGAAAAGGGTGTATCTGTTAGAAACTGTAGATGCTGTAAAAAGAAAAAACTCATCTTTGAAAGATACTTCAGAGTCATTAAAGACTGATATAACACTTCTTGAATCAAAGCTTAAGGAGAAGGATACTGTAATCAGTTCAATTTATAAAAACTTAACTCTGCTTTATGAAACTTGTAGCACATCAGTTATGGAAAATGTTAGGAGGAAATCACAAATTACTGGAAATAGCCAAACTTTTGGAGAAGATGTTTTGAATTTGGACATTGTTTGGAAATTGCCTAGTTATCCCAATTTGGAAGAAGTTGAAGGCGTTGATTCCATAAATGACAACATCAAATTGATGGTGGAGTGTATTTTATCAACCGTGAAGGATGCAGGATATACAAATGAGGTGTTTGAGAGAACTGAGAGGGAATTAAATGCCACAATTTTAACATTACAGAGAGAACTTCAGGAGAAGGATTTGCAAATGAGTAAGGTTTGTGAAGAGCTTGTCTCTCAGATAAAAGATTCCGAGGCTGTTGCTAAAAGGTCGGTGGCTGATCTTAACTCTTCAAGGGACCAGTTCTCCAACTTAGAGAACAAGGTAAAGACAATGGAAATTAATAGAAACGCAGTAGAGTTGAGGTTGAATGAACTACAAGATGTGGAGGCTTTGTCAAAGCTGCTGCAGGAGAGAATCAACTCTTTAACTGAGACACTGAATGCTAAAGATCAAGGTAACTTATTGAGAAAATGTAATTTTTATTTTAATAGTTCTTTGAATTTGAAGTTTTACACCATTCTTTTACAGAAATTGAAGCCTTAATGCAAGCTCTTGATGAAGAAGAAACTCAAATGGAAGCTCTGGAAAGCAGAACAAAGGAATCGGAAAATTTATTACAACAGAAGGTTTTGCAGTTGGAGAATCTTGAAGCCTCTCATTCAAAGGCCATTGCAAAGCTTTCCACAACGGTCAACAAGTTTGATGAATTACATAATCTGTCAGAAAGCCTACTTTTAGAAGTAGAAAATCTACAGTCGCAGTTACACGAACGGGATTTGGAGATTTCTTTTTTGCGTCAGGAGGTAACTCGGTGTACAAATGATGTTTTGGCCTCACAAGAGAACAACAAGAAGTATTCATCTGAATCACAGGAGTTGCTTGCCTTGGTGAAAGGCCTGATTTCTCAATTTGGAGGACCTCCTGTGCAATTTGATTATCAGGAAGCTAATCAGATTCATTTGTACATTGACATATTGGGCAAGAAGATTGCCTCGTCTATTAGCGAACTCGAGGAGGTGCATTCTATGGTTCGACATAAAGATGCCTTGCTGGAAACTGAACAAGGTAGGATCGAAGAACTTCTATCAAGAGTAGAAAGTCTCGAAAGTTCCCTACATGGAAAGGCAAGGTTAGAGCAATCTCAAGGTGGTCGAGATTCCGAGCAACAAAGAAGTAGTAACTCATCAGGAAATTTGGAAATTGAACAAATGGTAAATAAGTATTTTCTTGTTCAATATTTTATTGTTGGAGCGTTTAAACACATACCACCCAATTCTCATGTATTTACATATCTAACGCCAAAATTTTCATTTTTTACATTTATAATATGCAAATCTTTCATATGACATAAAAAATATCACTTTTTTTCCTTTTCAAAAGTTAAATACATATCTTCATGCATAGTTAAGGTGGCACATCTGTAAAAGTTAGAGTTTAGGTGTTAGATATTTAAATACATAAGAATTGTAGGGTATGATGTAAATTTTCCTTTATTGGTTTATTATGTCAAGGTAGGTTGTTTGCATTTAGGGATCCGTTCGTAGCTTATTCAGTGAAAGTTGTTTAGATTTCTAAGCTGCATTACTTTCCTTTTAGGATTCGAGTTTTGTTTCCCCCAATAATACTTGATCTAATTTTACCTAACCTTTGCAGAGTAGGCTGAACCACATTATATTTCTGCTTATTGCTGATGAAATTCACTGCTTGAGGGTGTCAAAAATTGCCCAATATACCAACTCGACCCCACCCTGAGCTCGACTCAAAAATTGGGGTTCGGGTTTACCTAAATAATTTTCGAGTCAAGTTCGGCTTAGGAATCCCAACTCATTTAATTTTTTTGGTTAAGTGTGGGTTGACTTGTCAAACCGAAATTCCCCTTCTAACCTGTGATTGACTAGAAATCAACCTGCCAATTTGAAATCGACTTGAATTTGATCGGCAACTATTATACTTGATTTTAAATAGGTTTAATGGATCGGGTTTGGGTTAGCAAGTCTGGTTTAGATTGGACTTTCTAACCCATTTAATATTTGAAGTGGGTGCGAGTCAAAGCAGTTTTGGCGGGTCAATTTCAAACTCGTGAATCCAATTTGACACCCCTATGGACCATGTTTTGTTCCTAGCCTTTATTTTTTTGTCGTGTGTGATAAATAATTTTCCTCATATTAGCTCTGATGATTTTGTATAAAGTCTGATGTTTATATCATTGCTGTATTTTAGGTGCAGAGAAACAAGGCATCATCAGCCTCAATCGCCACCATTGTACGAAGCGGACGCAAAGTCAACAACGACCAAATTGCTATAGCTATTGACTCTGAAAAAGATGACGGTGTACCAGACGATGAAGATGATGACAAAGGTACAATTTACATTTTTGCTTTCCTTAAAATTGATTTTACATCGTAAATTTTGTAGATTGAGTTTAACTCATATTTCTTTTTATACCGGCATAGCACATGGATTCAAATCATTAACCAAGTCTCGGCTAATCCCACGAGCTACCCGACCTATAGCAGACAGGATAGATGGAATTTGGTTCGCATTATTTCTGATTTCTTCTATCTTTTTAATTGATAAAATTTCCTTAATACTTGCTGAACAAGCTGCTTATTCATGGCAAATTTTGCAGGGTATCTGCCGATAGATTGTTAATGAGACAACCAACTCTGAGGCTTGCATTTTTTATGTATTGGGTTGCACTGCATGCTTTGCTTGCTAGTTTTATTTGAGAGTATTTTTCTGTAAGTTATTAGGTTGTCCCCTTTTTCTTAATTAATTATTGCTCTGATTAGTTAGATTTTTGTGATTCATGTAACCTATTTTGTTTGCATCATGAATAACTATATCCGAATAGAAAGTGTCCAAATGCTGCCAGTCCCAATATTTATAAAAAAAATGCCAAATTGACCCCCAAGACGCTTTCAAAAGAGGAGCATTTTAGCTACCATTAGAAAGATTTGGGACTAATTTGAGATTTCTATGAACCCTTGGACTAAAATGACATATCCTAAAGATACAAGGCACCATTTTGACACTTCTCATTATCCCAATAATAGTGAATATTATCTATTTTGACATTTCTCTCTTGCAATTAAAAGTTTGATCTACTGGCAGGTTTGAATTTTTTTCTGGAGCTCTCCGGTGGCAGAAATCTGCAATCAGTAGGAAAACTGGAGCATCTGTATAGCCTTCATCAATCAATACTAAGCAACCTTGTTGGGTTTCATATAGTATTATACTGATTTTTTGAGGTTAGGTGTGATTTTATTATTTTTTATATTTCACTCCCCTCTGAAAATACTGACAAATATCTCAGCTCTCTTGGCTGGATTTTAGACCATGCATGAGTCTTTCAACAGCCTCAAAGAGGAAGAAATTTGTTGTACATTATGATTTGGTTTATAATTTGTTTCTAATAGATTATAGATGTTTGTAATCTGAAATCATATGTTTGACATTATTTACAAATGTTAGAGCTGGTTTACAAATTTGTCTAAAATGAAGTTGATTTTAGAGTTATTTATAATTCAAATATTTATATATTGTAAAGATATGAAAATTACCTTAAAATTGATGAATCTTGTTTATTGCATGTGGGACTAATTTAGTTACAGTGTTGTTGTGGTTGATGTATGTATAGGGCTTATTTATAGTTTAAAATTATGTCAAAATTTGTGCTCTAACCAATAAATTTGATGACAGCATATCAATTATATGAATATGTTTAGAGGAAACTTTCACCTATAGTTCTGAGTCATTTTTTTAGAAGAGATGGAATAAAATTGAATAAGTTTTAATATGGTGAGTGAGTTGGTGCTGGGTTGTAATTTTGTTTGATTGGTTGAGCGTCCTTCTTGAGTTGATGGCTTAATTTCCAAAAATTATTAAGATTTCAATCACAATCTCCACGTGTACGATCATGTCTCGCCATGCATTAAACTATTTAGTTTTTTTATATTCAATAGGGATGGGTCGTACATGTGGTTTGTTGTGATTGAAGTGTTGATGAATATTTTTTTCTTATTTTCTTTAAAGAAATAAATATGATGATTTTGGTGAAAATATTTTTGTCATTATATTTTATATCAAAACGTCTCAAATTTATTAAATTTATTTTGAAAAAATATATATATTTTTTTGGCATAAGACTTATCTATTACATATGTACTTATATTCATACTTCAATTTTTATATATATTTCATTTCATTTAAGCATAAAATCTCTTTTTTTCTCAAGTTATATTAATTATATTTTTCCTATGATATGAAACTTTTTGATAGAATTGATATAAAGACGTAAAATTTAAATATTAGTTAGTTTAAAAACATTATAACTAATGGTATACATGTAAATATCATTATTTTAAAATTATTTGGAGGTTGTCACTTATGAAAATATCATTATTTTAACTTTGAGTCCAAATAAACCTATCATGGTCTAATAAAAATTTATTCTAATATTATTTGGAACAGGTCACGAGATAACTATTTTCTAAGTACGAATGTTTTTGACAACTTAAGTTCAAGAATATATAAATAAAAAATATATATATTATATCAAAATTTCTGATATAAAACTATATCAAAATTCACATATATAATTTAATCTTATCATATATTAAATTAGTTAATTTTTTATTAAGAAGAATAAAGTTATTCGCGTGACATATCATAATTGAAGTCCTAATATAATTTTGTAGTATTAAATTATTTAACTGTTTATTAAGAAGAATAAGACTGACACCTGACATATAATATGATTGAAGCCTTAATATAATTTTACAGTATTAAATTATTTAATTTTTTTATTAAGAAGAATAAGATTATTCACGTGATATATAGTAATTGAAGTTCTGCTGTAAATATATTTAAAAAAAAAAAAAAGTTCTGCTGTAAATATAATTACCAGTAATTTTTACATAATCATATTGGATTACTCTGAAAAATATGAATGGAGGCGATCGGGATTTGTAGAGGTTTGTATGGCAGGCCAACCTCCGCCGCCATTGCTTAACTTCGTCCTCCTCCTTTTCCTTCCCCTTCTTTCTTCTCTATTCCTTTGGGATCCGATTGCTATCGGACGGTCCACTGTAAGGTTAAAGAGGACTGCGGAGCTACCCCTCCGATTCCGACATGACGGCGTTTTCAAGATTCTTCAGGTTATCCTTCTTCTCCTCTCCCCGCCTTCCTTTTCTCACCCTCTAACCTGACTCTGTCTCTCTCTCTCTCGCTCACGTGGGTGTTTGCTTTGACTAGGTAGCCGACATGCACTATGGGAATGGTGAGGCGACGAGGTGTAAGGACGTGCGGGCGGCGGATGCCTCTGGCTGCTCGGATCTGAATACGACAAGGTTCTTGTGGAGAGTTATACGGGAGGAGAAGCCGGATCTTATTGTGTTCACAGGTGAAATAATCGGATCCCTTAAAAAGTTCAGTTGGGGACTTTTTCACTGTTCAAAGTTTTGATCCCGCAATCTGTCAGTGATTAAAACCCTTTTATAAGACTTTCATTGGAAGTGGTTGGTTTTGGTGTTCCGGACTTTGATCTGCGCTTCTTCTCCAATTATTTTGCTCATTAGGTTGCAGTTGGTCTGAATTAAATTAACTCAACTAAATAACAACACTATACATTTATGAGTTCTTAATATTATAATATTAAAAATTATCAATTTTTTTTTTAATTTGGTAGCATCACTAAATAGTAATTATATGAACAATATGATATTTAAACTATATGACAACACAAAGAAAGGCTATGATCATCATTACTCATTACAATAATATTATATTGTTGAAGTAAGAGCACATTGCATTCTCTTGTCAAATAGTTATGTTAGAAACTTATGTATAGATAGATACGTTGCTATCTTGATGATATTTACTAACTGTTAATAAGGCAGGCCATTTTCTCTTTAATATGTGTCAAAGATAATCTATATGTATGCAGGTCTGTGGGATGAAAATCATCTTATAATCTTGATTCCAAGAGGAGAATGTATTAAGATGATGGCTAACTTTCTAGCTAGTTTAGCTAATTTTGCCAACCAAACTAGAGAATGTGCAGCATGGTGGAATTCACATTTAGGTCTGCAAATGAACCAATTTGGAGTTGTTTGAGCTCGTGCTCATTTATTAGATCTCTAATCAAATTAATCTCGAGCTCAATTCAAGTTTTAATGGTTATGTTTAAGCTTAATTCATTAATGATCATGGTTATTCGCTCGGCTTGAACTCGATTCAAGCTTGGTCACTTTGAAATTATTGTGCTTATTAATGGAAAGTTTATTTAGCAAAATAAACAAGTCTTTAGTTGAATCTTAATCAAGCTTTTATATGAACACTTTATTTGAAAAAAACAATAAATAGGCTTTGTCAAAGCAAGTTGGTTGAGCTTAAGAAATGAAATTTTAAACAATACCCATTCACAATTGAGCTTTAATTGAGTTTTTTAACAAGCTTTAAATGATACTGCTCATGATCATAAATGAATCAAGCAAAGATGTTCAAGTTAGTCCATTTAAAAAATGAGTGTTTTTAAAATGTTCAAACTCAATCCATTAATTAATCACCTTGTTTAAAAACTCGTTCTAAGCATGTGTCTTGAAGCACACCTTAAATTGTAGCACAATAAAAAAGCCTTGAAGCTTGGGCCTTGCTATCACTAGTGAGACTTAACCGCATTTTTTGTCTAAGGTTTGTGCTTTTAATTATATAAACTCGAGATATTTGAGGTAATGCCTTGCCTAGTTTACGTAAAAAAATTATATCGTATTATATTGTTAATATTGGTTATATTTTATCCTACTATGTATTATATCTAATAAATGATGAAAAGTATATTTGCTTGATTGTGCAATTAAACTATTAGTTTATTTTAAATTATATTGGATAATGCTAACCAATATAAGGAGTATGAAGAAAAAGTGATCGAAGAAGATTTAAAAGATGTTAGTGAAACGAAATCAAATAATTTTTTAAAGATGATGAAAATAAGGATGAATTTTAATTCTTATAGTATTTAAATTTTAAGTGAATTCCTATATTTGATCTCATTTTGAATTTTCATTTTATATCAACATTTAATATTAAGATTTATAATTTATGTTCTTATAATAACAAATCAGATAAATATATTAATGGATTATATAATGTTTTTATGTATTACTTATAATTTTATGAGGCTTTTTTTAGGTTTACACCTCGACCTCCTCTATGCTTACTCCTCGTCTAGCTAAAGACAAAATGCCTCAATTTTTATTTCCATTTTAAAACCTTATCATAAATGATCTCTAATTGAGCCCAGCCACAAATAGCCTGTCGAACACTGTAGATTTTATATTGCTGATTTTTTGCTTTATGTGACCAAATAAGATTCCATGATGATAGCATATGGACAGGCTCACACAAAATCTGCATAGTCCCTTTTCTACTGAAACTGTTATTTCACTGAAATTATGAAA
The DNA here is from genome assembly GCA_022702705.1 of Papilionanthe hookeriana x Papilionanthe teres. Lineage (NCBI taxonomy): Eukaryota > Viridiplantae > Streptophyta > Magnoliopsida > Asparagales > Orchidaceae > Papilionanthe > Papilionanthe hookeriana x Papilionanthe teres. The sequence goes on along the minus strand of CM040426.1, from coordinate 73,295,897 downwards.
GCTATTATAATTTTAGGAACTCTTTTGCTTCTTGAACCAGGAGATAACATATTTGGTGCCAGTGCAACTGATGCAGCCGAATCCCTCTTCAAGGCCTTCAGTCCTGTCCTACAGTCTGCAATACCATGGGCGGCGGTCTTGGGCAACCATGACCACGAGTCCACAATGAATAGGGAGGAGCTTATGTATTTGATCTCGCTCATGGATTACTCTGTGTCCAGAGTGAATCCATTTGGTGATTCTAGTAAACATCAAAAGATTGATGGGTTTGGAAATTATGAACTAAGGGTGCATGGAGCTTTCGGCTCCGCACTGGCGAATACTAGTGTTCTCAATCTCTATTTTCTCGATAGTGGTGATCGTGCGGTCGTTAATGGCTATCGAACTTATGGATGGATCAGTGAGTCTCAACTCACTTGGATGCAATCCACTTCCCAGAGCCTGCAGGTATTCAGAATGTTCAACTTGCATTAAGTTTACTCTAAGCTTTATGTGATGTTTTGTTAATATTATACAGCTGTTGGTATGAGTGATTGCTAGGCTCGCGTTGTAGGTTTGGGACTGGTTAGGGTGTCGGGGTGTAAACGAGCCGAGTTGAGCTCGAACTGCCCTCGGCTTGATCTTGAGCTTGATTAATTAATCCAGTTTAAGCTTGAGATCGAGCTTAATTCTATGAGTGTGAGCCGGCTCAAATGCCAATTTATTTATTATGAAATAGAAAAAATAATATTAATTCAAGCTATTGTTGTAATAAAATAATAAATAAAATAAGTAATCATGAGATAAATAATAAGAAATCACTTGGTACAAACTATAAAATATTACTCTTTAAACATTTTGAATATTTAAATATAAATTCTTGAATTTTAATTTATTTTTGCTATATTTTATATTAATAAGAGCTGGCTTACGATGTAACGAGTCTGGTTGTGTTGAGACAAGCTTGAGCTTGGCTTATTATCTTATTTTGTTTAATCAAAGAGCAAAGTAAATGTTATTATCTATATCAATTTTTGACATTTATGATCTCCATAAATTTCAGCCTCATACACAATTTAGCATTTATCTTGATTTTTTCCCTTGATTTTGTTTCTAACTGTATTAGCATTCAAGTAGACTGGTTTATAGTTATGATTGGATTACACCTCATGTTCATGCGTATGATGGCTTTTAAATTTTTAATTTGCTCTTTGATTGTTATTTTCGCTTATGGATTTTGCACGAATTTGAATTTAGCCCATTGATTTTATAAATTGGCCAAAATCGCTTTCGTTTTGATGAACTGTTAAGTTACCCTGATATAAGTCTCAATTTTGTGTGACACACTAAGAAAATGTTAGTCTTCAATATCAATTTGATTCACAATGTCTTTGGTTCAACAATTTTTATTTCAAGTAAATGTTGTAATGTATGAAACGACCAATCGATTTTTAAATTAGCATATTTCAATATCATTAAGTAAATAATTATTCACTAACTTCGATGCAATTAAGATAATATGTAGAATTATCAAACAATAGTTTAGTGATTGATTAAATCAATGAAATTTATTAATAAATTGATCCTTACCCAAAAAAACAAAAAAAAGATCGGGCTTCACATTATAAGATGAAAGCCAATTGTACTTGTTTCAACAAAATTCAATCATGCTCACTGTTGTGGGGGCGGGGAGGGGTCCCCGAAAGTGGGAGAGGGGCGGTCGTCCCTCTCTTTAGGGCTACGGTTTTCGTTCACTCCTAATAGCAGCAATGGTATTTTCATCTGTTTATTTTTATTAAGTTTATGTCCTTTGTTGATTATAAATATGTAGTTGTTTATTGTATTAGGGGTTTTTTGTTCATTTGATTTTTGTGAGGGCCAATGCTCCTTTTGTGGTTCCCGAATGAGGATGAGTTTGTATCCACGGTGTTGGGTGATGACAATTGGGTCTCTTTCCTTCATCAATCCTTCGGGCAATGAATTTTGTATCCCGGTTGTTTGTGAGAGTTCAAAACTCATGTTTCTTGTATTTTTTATTTGATTAGTGTATCTCACCTTTATTATGATTGTTTTATCTTGTCTAAGATTGCTTTTTTGGCCGTTTTTGTTGAATCTTCTCCAACTCTTATTTTCCGGTATCATTTGATTTCAGAGCTAGCTTAATCCCAGTAGGGTTACCAAAATCCTCCCAAACCTAAACCCACAATCTATAATCACATCATCACCTAATCCTAATTTCCTCTTGTTGAAATCAGCAACCCTAATAGTTTTTCTACACCCTAAAATAGGCTCATACGCCCCTCCTTCACCTCCCAGATCTAAACCCTATTCATATCATCGAGGATACAAGTGTCGGAAGTCGAATCCCCTCCACTTATGGGAGGTTACAACAATTTCGCCACCTTCAATGTAGCCAACCTGACGCCATATCATGAGGAGTCAGATGCTTCGACAGATGAGGTCGAAGCTCCACTAGCCCCAATAGATTGATGCGGAGAGGGGAGAGGGGACTCCGGACCGTTAAGTCCAAGTCGGGGAGGGTCAGTTTGCCCTCTCTTTAGGGCTAGGGTTGCCGGCCATGGTTATTTTCATTTGTTTATTTTTATTAGATTTAGGTCCTTTTGTTGATTATAAATATGTAGCTATTTATTATATTAGGGGTTTTTTGTTAAATCTGAATATTGTGATGGTTGTGCTTCTTTTGTGATTCTTGATTAGGACGGATTTGTATTCACAGCATTGGGTGGTGAAAAATGTATCCCTCTGTTGTTATTGGTGACATACCGAGCCTCCTTCCTTTCTCAGTCATCCGGGTGGTGATTTATGTATTATGATCGATTGTGATTGGCCGCAGCTGATGAGTGGTTGTCGGCGGCTGGTGGTCGATGGATATCGGTGCCGAAGCAATTTTGGACATCAGCTCTTCTTTAAGCTTTAATCTTCTTCAGGCTTCAAGCTCCCTCCCCTCAAGAGATGAGTAGATTTTTATTTATAGAGTCCCAGATGTGATTAATAAGTAATATGAACCACTCTGATCGGGAAGGTCAGGAGAATTCCATCAATCAGACAATGTTTGATGGACATTTGAGTTCTTAACGATGTCGGAATTGATCAATCTTTGGCTCGTTGGATTCGTCTTTCCACGGCGCTCAATTCGACTATAAGCTCACCAGATTTGATATTTGTTTGACTTTCTAAATATGCTTGGAAAGCTTCTAAAAGAGGTTTAATGGCTTGATTGGGTTTTGATTTGATTTGTATTGAATCAATTACCATTGGGTCCGTCTTGTCGAGTCGGTGATTTGACTATAAGTCTATTAAAATTGGAGCTCTAGATGAATTTTAATCTAAGTTTGAATGTTTTTGGCTCAAAAGATTGCCCCGAGATTCGTGTCATGACTCGATATTTGTGTTGATAGGAATTTGTTGATAACATATCAGAGAATAAGGAACTGTCAAACAAAAAATCTAGGCCACCCTGCATGCATAAGGAGATGACTTCCCCCAAAAAATTTGTAATTATTGTTGCACTGCGTTGGAAGGAATAAACGCTTAAGCCAGCATATAATAAGATTAGACGGAATTTGAATTTTAACTATGCAAGAATTCTCCCAAATAAATGACTTGGGCTATCTATCTATCTATTCATAAGATTCTTTTTCACCCTTTAAATCGATAGACACGATAGGGCATAGTTTTTAGTGACATTCAACTTTAAAACTAACAAACCAGAAGCTTTTATTGGGTTCAACATGGAATAGCCCAACGATGAATAGCTAGAACAGACCCAAGAATTTAGAATAGCTGCTAATGGAGTACAACTTTGAATTTTGTATATAAAACAAAATTATGAACTTTAGATGCTGACTATTGAAGTGACCCAACAATGGTAGCATTTGAAAATTTGTATTACTTGAGTGCTTTTTATGAGTCAGATCTTGAGATTATCCTAGGAATCCCCCAAAACTTTAAACTACCCTACAAAGCTAATCGAACACCAATTAAACTCTTTAAAAAGTCTGCCTAAACCACATAAATCTACACAAGCTCAATTCTTATATCATTAGAGAACACATCATGTTCTCATAGGCATTTGTTATGGACATGCTTGCAAATAATATGAATTAAATTTATCAAAAATTATTTAAAAAATAAGAGATATCATAAAATTCTCAAACTATCAAAATTCTAATTTGATCGTCTTCTTAGCACACTAAATTTGCACTTTCAACCAGCATAAACTCTCAATTTTCAAAACCAACAAACTAGAAATTATTATTGTGTTCAACAGATAAGCGCATTGACGAATAGCTAGAAAAAACCCAAGAATTTATAATAGTTACTGATGGATATAAATTTGGAAGTGGCGGCTGGCGTGACCCCTAAATAGCAGCATCTGAAAATTAACAGTACTTCAGTTTTTTCTTTTTATCATCCAAAACTACTATACAAAGTAATCGTTCGACAATTTAATCCTCTAGATATTCTACTAGAACAACATAAATCAACTTGATATAATAAATCCCGTTATCATAGGCCTTTGTTATAAACATACTTAAAAATAATACGAATTAAATTTATCAATAATAATCTACAATATAAATACAAAGAACGTAAACAATACTCAAACTATCAAATCACTAATTTGCTCAGCTCAGCACATTAAATTTGTACTTCTGATGATTATAAACTCTCAAGTTTCTGTCATGGTTTATTGAGCTCATATTGTATAAAATATGATCTTAATCTATTAGAACTATATGAAAATATGACACTAAATCGGACGCAACGGAGAAAAAGGATTCATGTATCCGACCCCACTTAGTGGGATTAAGGCTTTGTTGTTGTTTTTGTTGTTGTTGTGGTTTAGTGAGCTCATATTGCTAGTTGCCCTCTCTATATTTAAAAAATATCTGAACTTGATGTTGACTAGTTCAAATAATAAATTTAACTCTGATTTTTCTGGACTTCCGAATGATAAAATAACATGCTCGCATTGCACCTCCTTATTGCTCACACAAAACCATCACCGCTCTCTATTTATGTACAAGGATGACCTTTGTTGTTTGGCATAAGGCCAAAATAAATTTTTAAGTAACTTCAAACGATCCTAAATTTATTTTATTTGATTAGTGTTTTGATCTCAATTTCTGTTAGAATGCCGAAATAGAAGCAAGATTGAGTGAGAGGATTGAATACTAGAAGGATATACACGGAGATTTGAGCAAACGTGTTTTTGAGTTGGGGTCTTGGTGTTGATGTTTAGAGGATTATGGCCAAAAATACTGTTACACTAGGCTTATGAGGCATCAAGACAGTTTTTCGAGTTTCTCATCCCGATCCACTGAACCAACTTTAATGAGCTATTGAGTACGAGCTACCAAATAAGAACCATCGAGTATGGACCACCATATGAATTTTCCCTCCATGGGTCTAGTTGAAAAAGATCTATTCGGCAATACCACCCGAAATCGCCCCCGATAGCATCAAATTGGTCCTACTAGAGGAGCTAGCTCACTTCAAGGTAGGATTGGCTTTGAAGTAAACTATTCGGCGATGTTCAAGCTTGGCATGCGCTCAGTGCAAGCTTTTATCCCAGTATTGAAACTTAGTTCGTTTGAGTCCATAATTATTCAAACTTGAGTCATTTTATGATAATCGAGCTTTAAACAAGCAGCTCGTTTGAAAATATAAACAAGGCTTATTAAGTCAAGCTTAAAAGATAATCTTTTAAATTAACAAGCCTTAGAAAGCTTGTCCAACAAAATTCTACCAGCTTATCCGAAAAATTTGCTACTCCGCAACTCAACCCCACCCCCACCGCCATCCGCACCGCCACCCCCACCTCCACCTCCAAAAAGAAACACACAACATGTCTCGAGCAACACACTTTAAATAATACAAATCATGTGTAAATGATGTGTAAATGATGTGAGGCTACATAACTAGTGGAAATCGAAGTAATTTTATGTGTATGAATGGGTGTTATTTATAAATTTGAATGATGAACTAAATAGCCTATGAAAATTTAAATATGAATTAAATATTAAATGTGATTGAAATTTAAACGTGCAAATCATTTGTTTAGTGGGACTATATTTAAACTTGTAATAAATTACAAATTTAAACTAGAAATCATATATTTATCAAATTTAGTCTTTTATATTAATTTAAACTTAAAAGATAGCTTAACATATCCAAACATGAATTAAATATCCACCATAATAGCACTAATACAACAACTACAACAACAAAAAAAAAAAGTCTGAATCCCACCAAGTGGGGTCGGCTACATGAATCCTTTTTCTCCATTGCGTCCTATTTAGTGTCATATTTTCATTTAATTCTAATAAATTAAGATCATTTTTTATACAATAAGCCCAAGTCTTTCTAGGTATACCTCTGTCTTTCTTAACATAAGTCTAATATAAAACATCAACTCTCCTAATCGGATCATTAGATGGTCTACGTTAAATGTGAGCAAGCCATCTAAGATGACTCTTTCTAATTTTGACCATCACCGGAGCTACACCAACCCTATCACGGATATATTCATTTTACATTTTGTCTCTAAGTGTAAAGCCACTCATCCGTAATCATTCTCATCTCGACAACACTTAACTAAGTATTATGCTTCTCTTTTAAAGGCCACCATTCAACGCCATAGAGCATTGCAGGTTTCACCAACATCTTATAAAATTTTCCTTACTTTTCTATCACACAAAAGGTCCGAAGCATTCCTCCACTTCAACCAACCAACTTGAATTCTACTATTAACATACCCATCTATATCACTATCGCTTTCAACAATAGACCCAAGATATCTAAATCGTCACACCTTTTAATAATTTCATCACCCAAAGTTACACTTCTGTCACTAGAGCTACTACTACTAAAATTACATTCCTTGTATTCAGTTTTAGTTCTACTCAAATAAAGGCCTTTAGACTCCAATATAGACCTCCACAATTCAATTTTATACATCAATAATAGCACAAATACTAGAATAATTAAATTAATAATATATACATATACTAGAGCTTTATATTGAGCATCATTTTAAGCAACGACAGAGCTTATTAATATCTTGTTTATGAGCTTTAAATTATTCCATTCATGATCCTAAATAAGTGGAGCATCAGGTCGTTCAAGCTTGTTCATTTAACAGCATACTATTTAGCTTGTTCGTTTAGTTAATTGAGTAGCCATAAAAGAGCTCTGTTTTGTTCATTTAAGTATTTGTGGAATGCTGAGTTCATTTGCTTCCCTACCATGTGTGATGGAAATATATAACAAGTGGTCAACTCATGCATGTGACAACCTATTCTTTATCACTTGATATAATTACCTTAGAAGAATTATAGGATTAACACTCAAAAGAAATCAAAATAGAAGATCGTTCTTCTTCATTTTCCCTTTTTTTTTTTTTTTTTTTTTTTTTTTTGGTTCTCTAATTTAGCTCAATTTAGGAGGAGCGTGTTCTGCATAAACAAATACCAATGGCTTCGGGTTCACAAGAAGTTGCGCACAACTGAGAAATGATGGCTACCATAAATACTGCCTGCGATAGAAATATAGAACCAATAGGCAATCAAACATCATAAAAAAACTTGTAACTTACAGGCAATCTTCCAAGCACCAGCACTCACCTTCTTCCACATCCCAGTCCCCGAGGTTCGACAGCTCTGGTATACTAAGATTGTGGGCCAATATCAGGAGGGTGTAGCTTGTTCTATCGTCAATTCTGGAGTCCTAGAAACCGTAAGGTCCATGGGAGATGTTAAGGCCACTTTCATGGGCCATGATCATCTGAACGACTTCTGCGGAAACCTTAATGGTATCTGGTTCTGTTACGGCGGAGGCTTCGGATACCATGCATATGGCCGAGCTAGTTGGCCGAGGAGAGCGAGGGTGATATCGGTGGAGCTTAAGAAAGGAATGAAGGAATGGTTGGGAGTTGAAACCATTAGGACCTGGAAGCGACTTGATGATGAAGTGCTCAGCCAGATTGATGAGCAGATGCTGTGGGAAAACATAACTGGAGAATAAACATAAGTTGGGCTCTCAAATGTCTATCTGAGTTTAATTGGGATGATATATGGACTGTATGTTGATTTTTATATTGTTTGTTCTCTAACTCTTGGCTCTGAATGACTGAAGCAAAACGTTATTTGTTTTACTTGGGAGTCAAGTCATAGAAATTTGTATGATACATGGTTAAATTCTTTTTTTTACATACCAATAATCTCAAATATCAAATATAATATTTTAAGAATTCAAAATCTTCAATGCGATTTTAATAATAATAAAAAAAAGCTAAAAAATTATATTTAAAATTAGAGTGATTTAAATTATTATCTTTAATATTTTGGATTGTTATATATAAAAACACCCTAAAATTTATTTATTAAATATTGTTCTCGAATCAGCGGGGCAAAGCGTCCTTATGACCCACCATTTTTTTACCACGAAATAACAATTTCATAAAATAAAAATAATAATATTATGCGAAGTACATGCTCTCATGCTTAACCCAATTATATTTTATAAACGAAAAATATTTAAAATAGCCATTAAATTTTTGGACAGGCTCTCTTGAACAACATTTTACTTATTTTGAAATACATAGTTATTATAATTTTTAACCAAATACAAACAATGAATCTGAACTTTTTCAAAATTTAAAATTTAAAAAATGTAAAGGAAAAATTAAGTTCTGAGGGCGGCCTATTTGTTCTTTACTATAATTATTATCATTTAGTTGCATACTTGTCCAATATAAAAAAGCCCACCTTGCTACCACATGAGAACTGGAATGAATTAAATGCTAAGTACATTACTGGTCATCTGCAAATAAAATCTAATGGACCCATATTACAACATAATCAACAGGCTTAGAATTATAATATTTGACATTCTACAAGCACTTCGATTGATTAAAGGTATGTAGTGCATGCAAAACGTCCATCACTACAACTATTTTAATAACAGTTCACGTGATGTTTTGAAAAGTTGCACTCAGCAAAATATTGGTCGGTACATATACATGTAAATAGAAAATTTTTGATGTCAGAGACTTGTATGGTATGTACGTAAAATGACAATAAAAAGACCTGGACAGAATTACAGAACTTCATTCCATGGTTAAGCAGGAAGCAGTTCTTACAAACTAATAATGATCTGCACCACTGAATCATATTTCTATATCAGAATATATACAAATTAAATTATGCCCCATGGCCCTGTTAAAAGAATGAAGCTTGGGGCAATTATACATTAAAGCATCAAGTTTAAAAGCTAAACTTAAAATAGAAAACTAATATACAAAGAATGAACCTTAGAGCAGCAGTCAACTGGAAACGGTTCCAACTCTTCAAACTGCTATGGAGAGTTGCGGCCTGCTGCTGGTGGGAACAAAGCCACTAATTTTGGCAAGCACTTTGGTGAATGAAAATATGATATTATGAGCAGCCAAATCCTCGAGAAATTCCCATCACATTAATTAAAAATTTCTCACCCAGTGTTAAACGGTTGTTCTTCGAGAAGTCTGTCGGAGGATTTGTGCAAGGGTTTCGATGAAAAGCTCACCGTGTGATCATCGAATAAAGGCTTTAAAGTTTCCGCGACTTGGTTCTGTAGCAGATGCAGTTCTTTAGTCACCATTGACTTTGCTGACTTGCAGTCCTGATCATCCCTGAATGCTAAAGTCCATCTGCCATCAACTAAAACCTTTGTTTTCGGCCTACTTAGGGGATTATGCTTGGAGTCTAGAATTGGAAGGTTGGATGGACGGATGCGCAAGTTGAGCCACTTTGGATGCTTTTCGTCGATTCTTGGCTGATGGAGGAGTTGGATGAAATTTTTACTTAGAACAAATGTATGTTTACCAGGAATTGTTTATAGCAGAGAGATGTAAAGAAGATTTCAAGTTTTTTGGTAAAAAGAAAATAAAATCATTCAAGTCGCCTTTGTTCTATTCTCTCTAGTAAAACGTAAGAAGAATCAACAATAATATTGTTACCAAGTATTAAGTGGGGGAAAAGTTCATAGTGCGTAAAATTAGGGATGCCAAAAATGTTTGTTTGTGCATGTTCAATCGTGTTTGACTTGATAATTAGCTTGTCTTTGATTAGAATTTTACCAAGTTTGTTTATTTAATGTGCTAAACCTAAACAATACCTAATTCAATAGTTTTCAGCTCAAAACTATCTTTTGATTAAATTATTATACATAAAACATGCATTTGTATATAGGTTCGCAAGTATATTTGTAAGTTTATGTGGTGCATATATATGTATAGATTTATTTATACATACATGTATGGATCAATGTATCTATGAATGTATGGTTCAGTGCAAATATGCATGCATGTATATCTATGGATGCATGCATGTATATCTATAGATGCATGCATGTATCTATGGATGTATCTATGTACGGATGTATCTATGCAAGGATTCTATGGATGTATCTATGGATGGAAAAAATGTTGTGACATTTATATTATCTACTTTATATACATCTTTCAAGTAAACTTCATAAATATTCATGAATAGCTCAAATTCGACTCAATGAATCCAACACAAGATTTTTAACTCATTTGTTTAACTACAGTTTGGTTGAAAACCACTTAGAACTTAATTTACGGCTCTGCATATAACTAACATGCACATGCAAATTATATTGTAGACAATGTACTCTATAGCAAAGCTAATTATCACAAAACATGATAGGAATGTTATGAGATAGTAAAAATGACCAGAATGATCCCTAATTTTTTTTAGATATGTTCATTTTAACCTACGATTGCTCCGAATATTCAACTTGGCTCCCCATTTCACCAAATTTAAACTAATTTGGTCCTACTATCTATTCTATCAATTCTTTAAACAAAAATAGATAGAGAGAAGCTTTCAATGAGGACATATGGCATTTTAGATATTCAACATCAATCTCATAAGCATGAAACTAATATTAAACTTTACGAAAATATCTAAAAGGCCCTCATGAGAAGCATTCCTCCAATTTCTATCTGAGGAGACAACATTGTTGATAGTTGGACAAATTTGGTTAAAATATATTAAGTTAAGAAACCGAATTGAACACTGAAAAAAAACTAGTATTAAAATGGACACACCTAAAATATTTAGAAATCATATTGAACGATTACTAGTGTACTCTAACAAGATATGTTGCAATAATAACTACTAGAGTAGAAAGATATGAATACTTAAAAAGAAAAAATCATCAATTGGTGATTTAAAGAGACTTTTTAAAATCCCATCTCAGGATCCCATGAAGAAAGAAATTATTATCATTGAATGAACCTATGAAGAAATTAGCAGATTAGTGATGGCACAAAAAATTTATTGATTCTAAAAATACATACATCAGAACCAGCCAAAGGCGCAGACACCCGAACCACCCCACGACGTTGGTCGAGTGGTACTTCTTCTAAAAGAATAATCCAGCCAGAAATTCCTTTCGAAATAGCTAAAAATCTGAAGTGTCTTTCTTTCCCTCTCTCGAATGCTATTCTGCAAGGCAGAGCACTCTCTGCATATTTCAGAAAATCAGTATTTACTATGAGAAAATGGTAAGAAATGGCGTTGATAATGAACCACATGATATGATTATGATGATTATGGAACTTTAAAAAAAAATTGGACTACTTATACAGAACACAATGGTATAGTGTCGACCTGAGTTTATTTCACTGCCAGGTTTTGGAGCAAATACATCCAAATAATCAGTTTTTGTGTTATAATCTACAGGAGAACTCATAGGAGGGTTCAAAGGAGGCTGTTCTGCTAGAAATCCTCCTGAAGAAAAAATGAGTAGTTGGCGTTGCAGCACAAAAACCTAAAACATAAAAGTGCAAACCAAAAGGTCAGAAAAAATAGAGGTTTGGCGGGTGAGAAATATATAGATTTCTTACTGCGTATACTGTTCCAAGCTTATTTATAATGTAGAGAAGAAAAGGGAACATAGAAGAAATTGACAGAGAAAGCACAAACACGAGGTAAGATATCGATGAAGACTCAAAGAGAAGAGGCGAAGAAGCAAGGAAATCAAGTTATATCACATTAAATCAATTATTTATTACAAAGCAAAATCCTATGATTATAAAAATAGGGACAATCAGATAAGATCAAATTTAAATTTGATATTATCTTAATAATAATCAAATGAATTAATTTACATGAGATAAATGTCAAGATAAATTAAAAGTGAATCTATTCTGTATCAACTCCCCAAGAGTAGACAAAATTCGACTCTAGAGAATTGTAATTTCGTTGGAGAGGATGCAAAAAGTCAGCAACCACACAAACATTTTGGAACATTTATTCCGAGGAGAGTTGAACAAAAAAAATCCATCTCGAAGTGAAGAAATGAAGGGGAAATCCATCACAAGACAGAGCGATGAAGGGTAGAAAAATCCAAAACCAAAATCACCAATAATACATGACAAATCTCATCACAATACTTGACGACACTAGTAGAACTCAAAGAAATCTCCTGACACCTAAATATCTTTCTGCAACTTATTGAATTGAATTAAAATAATAAAACTACTAATAATTTATTCATGAAATTTTCTTTCAAGGATTGATCAATATATCCGTGATAGGGTTGGTGTAGGTCCTGTGACGGACAAAATTAAAGAGAGTCGTCTTAGATGGTTTGGTCACATTAAATGTAGACCATCTAATGATCGGATTAAGAGAGTAGATGTTTTAGATTCAACTTATGTTAAGAAAGGCAGAGGTAAACCAAGGAAGACTTGGGCTTATTGTATATAATTGATCTTAATTTATTAGAACTAAATGAAAATATGACACTAAATAGGACATAATGGAGAAAAAGGATTCATGTAGCCGACCCCACGTAGTGGGACAAAGGCTTTGTTGTTGTTGTTGTTGTTGTTGATTGATGATTGGCTTGCTGAACATGAAGTTCTTTTTCAACCTCTACGGTTCCTTTCCCTAACGCGTCTATGATGTATACCATAAGGAAATGTTCCTTAGAAACAGTGCATGTTCCTCTCTTCCTCAAGTTAATGTATTGAAGGTCAAGCAAATCTCCAAGATAATCCAGCGAAGTTGAATTAAAATATGTCGTCATTATTGATAGGAATGGTCAAAGAATGTTGCAAATGACACAATAGATGGATAATGTACATTAAAATGGACCAACTAATTAAATTTGCAACTGTTGGAATAAGGATCTAATGCAAAAGGTAACGTATGTACTGGGGCAACATTGGTGCGATCAATGAGGGATGGAGCACATTCAAGCTAAGAAATTGCAGCTGATGCAAACACAATACCGAGCATAGAGCAGAGGGATAAAGTGGGTGAACCACTAGAGAATGAAGGGCTCATATGAACAAGTGCACAAGCAAGGGGGTTACTCGTAGATGCAGAGTAGGTGCAGCCGAGATAATAGCTACGAAGCTTTTATAACAAACTAATGTAAAATGAAAATTAGGGGAAAAAAAAAAAAGAGAGATGAAAACTAAGAGGAGGAAAAGAGGTTAGGAAAGCAAACCATAATTTTATTCATGCAATCAATAATCTATTAAAAAAAAAGAAAATCCATAAAATAGATAACTACATAAAATCGAATTTAAATTCAAAATGTATCATATCCAAATTATCCAAATGGACAATTTAGCATAAAGTAAAAAACTAAAATGAATTCGTGATGGATTTAATACCTCTTTTCCGTCTCATTCTTGATTGAGAGGAAGTCAAAATAGAGTGAAACATGGAAACAATCAGTTGTGCTACTAAAATGTAATGAGAATAAACAATATGAAAAACAAAATAGGGTAGGGCAAGTGACATGCGACTAGGCTGATGTGTTAACCAAGGGCGAATATTTTGTGTTTTCATTGGATGAAGGGAAAGAAGATAGTGGGCTATTAATACGAGGTGGATAAATTAACTGAGTATGAGAATGATTATTATTGAATGTGGGGAAAAAGTGAATTAGAAGGGGTTCAAGAAAAACAAATGAAAAATATGTACTTATTTAACTAGAGAAGGAGATGAATTCGTAATATAGATGGGAGAATACAAAGTATGAGAAATAAATAAAACTTGGAGGAAGCTTTAAGGGAATGAGCATAATTTGCACATTAAAAAAGAGGATTTTAATTAATCATAGAAAGTGAGTTAATTATGGTTATTTATGTAGCCAGCACAAAAAGTTAAAACTTAAAATATTAAAAATAAATATTAATGAAGAGTTTGGGTGAACCACATACCTGAATCTTCTGCCCAATGCTATAGATTTCAAGAAATCAAAAAATAGAAAAAAACAAGCAAAAGGAAAAAGTAAAATAACTATATGCTAGACTGTAAAACTATTTACTCTATCTTACAGCAGAACAAATGAGAGAACCTTTTCACACAATACTAAAGCATCATCTGACATAAGGAAATTTGAGCCTAAGCAAAATGAAAGTACAAGAAAGCTTTATTGCTATTATTTGATTGGAAGGTCCTTGACATGGAAAGGTTGGATGGCGCAAGGAATGTTAACTAATTACTCTTGGTTTATTTCTCTATAGCCTAGTGAAATGGTTGTGAAATGTTTTGTGTTCATAGAAGAAGTGGCCATCACTCTTCTATAAAGGTTTGCTAAAAGCGAAAAGAATCATAGGTTTTAAGTGTGGTGTAGAATAGAGTTGTATGATATCACAAGGCTCTACAAAAAACGCTTAGACCCCCAAAAAAACCATAGTCAAAGAGACAAAATGCATGCTTCGATATCACTTTGTGGAGAAGGCCACATGCATGCTCCACTACTTTCAAATTAAAAAAGAATACCAATCCAACAACGAGTTAATATTTTACGCCCATCATCACACAGTTTTGTGCCTTACTAGTGATTAAGATTTTGTCTCATTAAATTTTGATTTAAAATGCCAAGGATCATTATAAAATTTTATTTGTTGGCAAAAATTTGACTTGGAATTTAAGATTGTTGGAAAATTATATCTATTCATCACTTAAATCAAAGTCAAAATGATCTAACAAGCCTAAGCTCAAATGAGATTCAACTTAAATTAAGCTCCCTTAATTAGATTGAGTTAGCTCACGATTGTATCAAATAGAATTTGCAATAATGTACCAATGCATATACACATTAGCTTAAGTATGTATTGGATTTAATTTAATGCATAGACGCATTTATGTATTTGTATATATGAATCTTCATATGTATGAGTGTGTGTATGTGTGTATTTGTACTTAGAATTTCTCTTTAAGAATAAAGAAATTAATCAAGTAGCTTTTTGGTTGAATCAATTTGTATCATGAGCCATGCATAGCTTGTATTGAGATCGGATTAAGTTAGCACACGAGTTTGGCTCTCCTTGAGATGGAATCGAATAAATTGAGCCAATCTTAAGCGAGCATTGGATCAGTCTGACATTGAATCATTAACAGCCCAAAATATGATTTGTATGAGGGTTGTTGAATAGTACAACATTATATAATTTTCCTTGTAATATATGAACTTCAATTAGCAGAAGCGCTTCATGTTTTAACTTGGAAAAAAAAAACCGCTTTACATGTTGCATTCAGCTTTGTGGATTATTGTGAATACAAGCGACAGATTTAATCTCCTAAAGGTGAATTGCTAAAAAAAATTTATAAAAACATTATACCCATTACATGCATCATCAAGCTACACCATTCTTCACTGTCATGAATAGAACAGCTATGCATATCATAATTAAAAAGTATAAACAGTTTATGCAAACTAATGCTCCTAAGGTGGATCAATGTCAACTGCTCAATAAAGTTCACACCTATCACCAGAGAAGTATACATAAAATTGAATTAAAGCTAACCTTAATCATCTCAGACATCCTCTCACCATCTGCAAAAGATGATTCACCTGGAAAACTATTCAGCTAATATTGAAGTCCATCTAGAGGTAAATACTATAAAGAGATAACCAATTACAAACAGCAACAAGAATCCATAAACAAACTAAACTCACAGTCTAACCTCCTGAAGAGAAGGTACGCGGTGGCATTAGTACGGCATTAGGATCTTTAAGTGGTGAAGATGCCTCGATTGCTGTTGTGTCACTGAAGCATACGTAAAATAGGAAAAAAAAAAAAAGGAAGAAGGGTCCTCCAATCAACCAATATCAAATATTGTTCAAGAGTTACCTCTCTTACAGTTCCTCCACTCATGTTTCAAAACAGTCGCAAGCATATCACACCATGTTCCTTTGGCTTCTCCGAGGAGATTGACACTGGAGTCCCTATGTGAATCCTGTGAATAATCCTTAGAATATTTTCATCTTAACGCAAATCAATGAACAAGTGCAATTCCAGAAAAAAAATCAATGGACACAAGCAAATCCTATGAGAAAAGCACAGTAAGGATTTGACCAAATCTGGTTTGGCCACAACTTAAATTTTAAAATAACAAAAGCCCAAAATAAGTAATGCCATAAATGAGTGTCATATCATCAGAAAACAATAATTATAGCCTGCTGAACACGGGAATTCAATCCAACACAAATATTATAATCATTTTAACCTTGAGCTTCTGAAGATGGCCAAGGGTAAATTCTTGCTCTCCATGCGGAAGTAACTGCCTTAAAAGCCAACCTCCAGTCCATAGAGTTTCAGCAGATATATTACACCTGCAGAAAAGGCAAACCAGTGCATCTAGAACCTACAGAAATAAAAAGAAAAAAATATTATACCAATCTTGCAAAAATCATTTCATGAAAGAAACTTAAAACTTTAAGAACAACCTCAACAGATAAAACAATTTTTCGGTAATGCATCCAATAGAATTAGTTGTTGCACCGCAAGCAAATTAATTTTGCGAAAAATTGGGGAAAATTAGGGGCTAGAAACCACCCAATTTTTGCAATGTAAATACAATAATTTTCTATTCCAGAAAGAGAGCGGGTTGAGTGCAAATGTTTATAATCAGAAGTTTGCATTCACTCTTTAGAGATCAAAGCTTACACCCAAATGATACCTGTTGGATTTTTACAAAGTTTTTTTTATTATTATTGCTTACACCCAACTGATACCTGTTGGATTTTTACAAAGTTTTTTTTTTTTTATTATTTTAGTATGTTCTATTATTAGGCATTTTTTATTTTTAAAATGTAGCATTATTAGTATGTCATAATTCATATTTCATTCTTTTATCACGAAGAGTTATGGCTAATATTATTACTTTCTTGATGTGGAGTTATCCCCTCTATTTATCTTGTAATCGTTTTCTATAAATTGTAGGTGAATAATTATTTCCTCCCTTCCAAACCCAACAAGGAATCAGAGCTTCAATCTCCGCAACGACGAAGGCTCCAGATCGAAGAAAGGCTACACGCGATCCCGTCATTGGCTATACAGCTAGCTCCCAAGTGATTGTATTGCGATGATTGGTCGGGAAGGAACTTCAGTAAAAATTGTGTTTGAAACCCTTCAGTTGTCTCGTCTAACTAGGAGTTCCACTGATGCAGGAGCTTATTGCCCGCGGTACTGTAGGAATTATGGTATGACGGATGTGGTTACTGTAGCTGCTACAGTAACCGCAGGCTCCTCACTCCTTTCCTTTCCTTTCCTGATGATTTCCCATTATAATTCATTTCATTCTCTACTTCGTTCATATTCCTCTCATTAACTATTATATCTCTTTCACATCTAACCCTCTACCTATTCTATCTATTAATCCTCTCTTTATATATGTGTTGTTTTCTAAGGTTAGGGAGGAGTTTTATGAGTGCAGATTTCTGAGTGCGGCCTTAGAGGCATTCTTCCCCTCCGGGGACTGTGCACGACGACGAGAAGGTGCCCCGGATGTAACTCCTCCGAGGTGGTGCCCTTCTCCAAGGATTCAGGTGGTGCTCTAGCTGTAGCTCGACCCCGAAGAGACAACCTTCCGCAGCCCCTCCGGCCCCGCTTCCTGCAGTTGCAAACCATTCGATCTTGCTGTCATCTTCATTCCCTGCTGTTGTTTGACGTTTCCTACAACCATCATGTTGTTGCCAACCGCACCAATGCCCTCCCTGTTGTTGTTTGACACTTCCAGCAGTTGCCCTGTTGTTGCTAGCCCCGCCGACACCTTCCTCGCTGCAGGTTGGAGCTTTCAACAGCTACCCCTGAACCCTCAAAAAACCACAGGCCCTCACCTACAGTCGTCAGTCACCTTCCAGAGTTCTTTCAGCAACAACAGAATTAGTTGAACAAGCTCAACTGATCAAACAATTTTTCGGTAATGCATCCACAGAATTAGTTGTTCAACCGCAAGCAAATTAATTTTGCGAAAAATTGGGGAAAATCAGGCGCTATTAACCACCCGATTTTTGTAAAGTAGAAACAATTTTTCATTCCGGAAAGAGAGCTGGTTGAGTGCAAATCTTTATAATCAGAAGGTTGCATTCACTCTTTAGGGATCAAAGCTTACACCCAAATGATACTTGTTGGATTTTTACGAAGTTATTATTATTATTATTTTAGTATATTCTATTATTAGGTATTTTTTTATTTTTAAAATGTAGCATTACTAATACGTCATAATTCATATTTCATTCTTTTATCACGAAGAGTTATGGCTAATATTATTACTTTCCTAACGTGGGAGTCGTCCCCCTCTATATATCTTGTAATTGTTTTCTATAAATTGTAGATGAATAATTATGTTCTCCCTTCCAAAACCAACAAGGAATCAGAGCTTCAATCTCCGCGACGACCAAGGCTCCAGATCGAAGAAAGGCTAAACGTGATCCCATCATTGGCTTTACAACTTGCTCCTAAGTGATTGTATTGCGACGATTGGTCGGGAAGGAACTTCGGTAAAAATTGTGTTTGAAACCCTTCACTTGTCTCGTCTAACTAGGAGTTCCATTGATGCAGGAGCTTACCACCCGTGGTACTGTTGGAGTTATGATACCACATATGCGGTTATTATAGCTGCTACAGTAACCGCGGGCCCCCCTTTCCTCTCCTTTCATGATGATCTCCCATTATTACTCCTTTCATTCTCTACTTCTTTCATATTCCTCTCCTTAACTATTATATCTATTTCCTATCCTACTCTTTACCTATTCTATCTAGTAATCCTCTCTTTATATATGTGTTGTTTTCTAAGGTTGGGGAGGAGTTTTATGAGTACAAATTTCTGAGTGCGGCCTTAGAGGCGTTCTTCCCCTCCGGAGACTGTGCCCGACGATGAGAAGGTGCTTCTGATGTAACTCCTCAGAGGTGGTGCCCTTCTCCAAGGATTCAGGTGGTTCTCCAGTTGTAGATTGACCCCAAAGAGACATCCTTCCGCAGCCCCCTCCAGCCCCGCTTCCTGCAGCTGCAAACCACTTGATCTTGTTGTCATCTTCATTCTCTGCTAATGTTTTACGTTTCCTACAGCCATCATGTTGCTGCCAACCGCGCCAATGCCCTCCCTGCTGTTGTTTGAGGCTTCCAGCAGTTGTCCTATTGCTGCTAGCCCCGCCGACACCTTACTCGCTGCAGCTTGGAGCTTTCCGCAGCTGTCCCTGCACCCTCCAAAATCCACAGGCCCTCACCTACAGCCGTCAGTCACCTTCCAGAGTTCTTTCAGCAACAACAAAATTAGTTGAACAAGCTCAACTGATCAAACAATTTTTCGGTAATGCATCCAACAAAATTAGTTGTTGCATCGCAAGCAAATTAATTTTGCGAAACATTGGGGAAAATCAGAGGCTATAAACCACCCAATTTTTGTAATGTATATACATTAATTTTCCATTCCACAAAGAGAGCTGGTTGGGTGCAAATGTTTATAATCAGATGTTTCCATTCACTCTTTAGGGATCAAAGCTTACACCCAAATGATACCTGTTGGATTTTTAAGATGTTTTTATTTTATTATTATTTTAGTATATTCTATTATTAGGTATTTTTTATTTTTAAAATATAGTATTATTAGTACGTCATAATTCATATTTCATTCTTTTATCACGAAGAGTTATGGCTAATATTATTACTTTCCTGACGTGGGAGTCATCCCCCTCTATTTATCTTGTAATCGTTTTCAATAAATTGTAGATGAATAACTATTCTCCCTTCCAAAACTAACAAGGCATCAGAGCTTCAATCTCCGCGACGACCAAGGCTCCAGATCAAAGAAAGGCTACATGTGATCCAATCATTGGCTTTACAACTAGCTCCTAAGTGATTGTATCGCGACGATTGGTCGGGAAGGAACTTCAGTAAAAATTGTGTTTGAAACCCTTCAGTTTTCTCGTCTAAATATGAGTTCCACTGATGCGGGAGCTCACCGCCCGCGGAACTGTAGGAGTTATGGTACCACAGACGTGGTTACTGTACCTGCGAGCTCCCCTTTTTCTCATTTCCTAATGATTTCCCATTATTATTCCCTTCATTCTCTACTTTCATATTACTCTCCTTAACAATTATATCTCTTTCCTATCTTACTCTTTATATATTCTATCTTAATCATCTCTTTATATATGTGTTGTTTTCTGAGGTTAGGGAGAAGTTTTATGAGTGCAGATTTCTAAGTGAGGCCTTGAGGCGTTCTTCCCTTCCGGGGACTGTGCCCGACGACGAGGAGGTGCTCCGGATGTAACTTCTCAGACGTGGTACCCTTCTCCGAGGATTCAGGTGGTGCTCCAGCTGTAGCTCGACCCTGAAGAGACATCCTTCCGCAGCCCCCTCCAGCCCCGCTTCCTGCAGCTGCAAACCACTCGATCTTGCTGTCATCTTCATTCATTGTTGCTGTTGTTTGACGTTTCCTACAGCCATCATGTTGCTGCCAACCGCGCCAATGCCCTCCCTGCTGTTGTTTGACGCTTCCAATAGTTTTCTCGTTGACACCTTCCTCGCTGCAGCTTAGAGCTTTCCGCAGTTATCCCTGCACCCTCCAAAAACCACAAGCCCTCACCTACAGCTGCCAATCACCTTCCAGAGTTCTTTCACAACCGTAGTCATCTCCCAGCAACCGTCCTTCCCTCCAGCAACAAATGTTGTGATGAATTTTGGGAGATTTCAAATGATTACTCGTCATGGGAAGAAAGAAGAAAATGATCGACTCTACATGTTCTTAGTCGACCTTTATCAAAACCCCTACACACTATTTGCGAAGTTTTTTTTTTTTTTTTTTTTTTTTTTTGAAGTTAGACTCGAAAAATCAAGAAGAAAAATTATAATAAGCAACACAGAAACTTCTTGTAACATTAAACAAGAGAACTCAACGCTTATGTCACAATGGGTAGACAATGAAAAAGAAGGGTGTAAGAAACTATGGTGCGAGTATTATAAAAAATCATGACACACGAAAGAGAGATGTTGGAAACTTCAAGGTAATCATACAAACTAGAATCAAAATAAAAATGTGAATGTCAAGCTTATCAAGCCACTACTAAAGAAACTCAGAAGCCTAATACTAACTTGAATGTAGTTCCTTTCACTAACAAGAAATTAAAGCACTTGTAAAATTTATTGGTAATTTTAAATTTTCCTCGATCTTGGATAAGTGATTTGTATTGCTCGCATGAATGGTTATAAATTATTCTTATAGAATTTGTGCAGGTAATGAAAAATTCAAAATTATCGATGATTCCCTCACAGTAATTGTCAAACTTTTCTCGTTGTTAATCCTTCGTGGTGTTCTCCATATTTCTAATATATTATAAAACTAATTTTCCATTAGTAAAATTACTTTTGATCATCAATGCAAGCTAACTCATATTCATCTTATTATGAGTTTCAAGATCTGACCATGAGACGGATGATTACAAGTGCTAAAGAAAACGGATTCTACTTTTTAAATTATGGATTTTACTCGAAAAGAGAAATGTCAAAATATTGATTTAAATTTTGTGTTTATTCTAAAGACAATGAAATTATCTCATGAGATTATAAGCTATGTCATATTAATTTTCAGCATCTAAAATAATTTTTCCTAAATTATTTAAAAATAAAAATTTGCCATAATTTCAATGTGAAGTTTGTTTCCAAACCATCATCATGCATCTTTTTCTCCACAAATATACAGATCAACTACGTTATATACTCTAATTCATAGTGATATATGGAATATTTATAAAAATATCACATATTCTGAGAACAAATGGTTTGTGAATTTAACTGATGATTACATTATGTTAAGTTCGGTTTAGTAAATGAAAAAAAATTTGAAGTGAATTCAAAAACTTTTACACTATTGTACAAACACAATTTCAAAAAAACCATTCAAATATTTTGAAGTGATAAAGGTTGAAAGTATTTCAAAATATTTTGGGTCATTTTTCTCAAAAAAGGAATAATTCATCAAAGCTCTCATGTCGACACTCCACAATAAAGTGATGTGGCTGGAAAAAAAAACAAACGATTATTAGAAATAGCTAGAGCAATGTTATTTACAAATCAATTGCCTAAAATATCTATGGGATGAAGCCATTCTTACCGCTACATTTCTCATAGATAGAATGTCCAATAAGATTTTAAATTTTGAAACACCTTTCCAAAGAATCGACTCAACCTCAATACCTCTAAAGATATTTAGTTGTACTATTTTCGTTCACATTCATTATCAAGAAAACATAAACTCCGAGCCATAAAATATATACATATATTTGTTGGTCATCCTCCTAACCAACAAGGGTATAAATTCTTTGATCACAATTCTAAAAAATATTTGTTACCATGAATCTCCTTTTTTTTTAATTACAACATTTTTTTTCACCCTATCTTCGATGGGAAAACAAAACAAAGATTTTTTTTTTTTTTTGAGTTTTAGGATTTGCTTCAAATCGAAGACACCCAAAAAAGTATATCCCCAATCTTGATTGTTCAAATTAAAAACCAAAATGATATTATATTAGGAGAGTATGTCAAGTCTTTTAGATATTGAAGTTTCTATAATGTCAATCTCATGATGTTCATAACAAAGAAAAACTAGGAAAAGAACTACGATAGTGGTACCGTTTTATGTCTACTCGCAGCAAAGGACCACTTAAAAGAAAGGATCCGCGAAATCCATTGCACTACCCAAAATCAAAGAACTCAGGTAATGTCCTAACTAATCCTTTAGGTCATGTTCAATCCGCTTCAGCTTTGGCTTCCGAGTTTTCTAAGTCTTAAATATGAGCCTAATTTTAATCCCGAATCTAATGAGTCTAGCTTTCCCCTTGGGGAAAAGTCTTACACCCAACAACCATTGTCTAATTATGTTGTATGAAATCTCACCCAAATTTCGTGCTTTTACCTCACTATTATCGTGTACCGAGATTCCTAATACTGCATAGGATGCTCTAAAATTTCCTAAGGGGAGGTGGCTGTTTTTGAGGAGACGAACCCACTTGAAAAAGAAAGCTTGTGGGAATTCTTTGATCTACCTAGAGAAAGAACCTAACAGGTGCAAATGGGTGTTTACAATCAAGTATAATTCTGATGGCTCTCTAAAATGGTAAAAGACACAACTGATTGACGAGGGATTTGCTCAAACCTATGACATTTTTAGAAACATTTTAAGTGTAAATGAATGCACCTCCAAAATGTTGTAAGAAGTTCGGCACAAATGTGTGTACGGCAACAACAAAAACAACAACAAAGCCTTAATCCCACTAAGTGGGGTCGGCTACATGAATCCTTTTTCTCCATTGCATCCTATTTAGTGTCAAATTTTCGTTTAATTCTAATAAATTAAGATCATTTTTTAAGCAATAAGCCAAAGTTTTCCTAGGTCTACCTCTGCATTTCTTAACATAAGTTGTATCTAAAACATCTACTCTCCTAATCCGATCATCGGTGGTCGACGTTTAATGTGACCAAACCATCTAAGGCGACTCTCTCTTATTTTATCCGTCACTGGTGCAACTCCAACCCTATTATGGATATATTCATTTCGCATTTTGTCTCTAAGTGTAAAGTCACTCATCCACCAAATCATTCTCATCTTGGCAATACTTAACTTAGCATTATGCTTCTCTTTTAAACGCCAACATTCAACACCATAGAGCATTGCAGGTCTCACCACCATCTTATAAAATTTTCCTTTCAGTCTAAGCGGTACTTTTCTATCGCACAATAAGCCGGACGCATTCCTCCACTTCAACCAACCAACCTGAATTCTACTATTCACATCCCCATCAATATCACCATCACTTTGAACAATGGACCCGAGATATCTAAATTGTTCACACCTTTTAATAATTTGATCACCCAAAGTTACACTTCTGTTACTATTACTAAAATTACATTCCCTGTATTCAGTTTTAGTTCTACTCAAACGAAGACCTTTAGACTCCATTGTAGATCTCCATAATTCAAGTTTTTCCTGGGATTTTTCTCTCATCTTATCCACGAGGAGAATATCATCAGCAAAAAGCACACACCAAGGTACATTCTCTTGTTAATGCCCAGTCAAACCATCCTTAAATAAAGCAAAGAGATATGGGCTTAAAGCCGATCCCTTATGTAAACCAATAAAAATAGTAAAATATTTGATCAATCTTCCTTCAGTTCGAATACATGTAACAGCTCTAGTATACATATTTTTAATGACTTGAATATAAGTCATATCAACATCTTTATTCTCAAGGACTCTCCAAATAACATCTCTAGGAACATTATCTCCATAATTTATCTTTAGAGCCTATATCTAAATCAACTTGAGGAGCATAAGCACTTATAATATTAAAAATCTTAAGTGTTATAATTTCATCTTCAACTCTATTAATTTTAACAACATTATCTTTCAAACTCTTATCCATAATTACACTTGCATTATTTCTAGTATGACTCTTACCAGAATACCATAATTTAAAACCTAAGTTATCAATCTCCTTAGTTTTTTCTCCAACCCATTTAGTTTCTTGAATACATAAGATATTTATCTTTCTATGAATCATAATATCAACAAATTTCGTGCTTTTACCTCACAATTATCGTGTACCGAGATTCCTAGTACTGCATAGGATGCTCTAAAAGTTCCTAAGGGGAGGTGGCTGTTTTTGAGGAGATGAACCCACTTGAAAAAGAAAGCTTGTGGGAATTATTTGATCTACCTAGAGAAAGAACTTAACAGGTGCAAATGGGTGTTTACAATCAAGTATAATTCTGATGACTCTTTAAAATGGTAAAAGACACAGCTGATTGACAAGGGATTTGCTCAAACCTAAGACATTTTTAGAAACATTTTAAGTGTAAATGAATGCACCTCCAAAATGTTGTAAGAAGTTCGGCACAAATGTGTGTACGACAACAACAAAAACAACAACAAAGCCTTAATCCCACTAAGTGGGAAAAAAACGTGAATCCTTTTTCTCCATTGCATCCTATTTAGTGTCAAATTTTCGTTTAATTCTAATAAATTAAGATCATTTTTAAGCAATAAGCCCAAGTTTTCCTAGGTCTAACTCTGCCTTTCTTAACATAAGTTGTATCTAAAACATCTACTCTCCTAATCCGATCATCGGTGGTCGACGTTTAATGTGACCAAACCATCTAAGGCGACTCTCTCTAATTTTATCCGTCACTGGTGCAACTCCAACCCTATTATGGATATATTCATTTCGCATTTTGTCTCTAAGTGTAAAGCCACTCATCCACCAAATCATTCTCATCTCAGCAATACTTAACTTAGCATTATGCTTCTCTTTTAAACGCCAACGTTCAGCACCATAGAGCAGTGCAGGTCTCACCACCATCTTATAAAATTTTCCTTTCAGTCTAAGCGGGTACTTTTCTATCGCACAATAGGTCGGACGCATTCCTCCACTTCAACCAACCAACCTGAATTCTACTATTCACATCCCCATCAATATCACCATCACTTTGAACAATGGACCCGAGATATCTAAATTGTTCACACCTTTTAATAATTTGATCACCCAAAGTTACACTTCTGTCACTAGAGCTACTATTACTAAAATTACATTCCATGTATTCAGTTTTAATTCTACTCAAACGAAGACCTTTAGACTCCATTGTAGATCTCCATAATTCAAGTTTTTCCTGGGATTTTTCTCTCGTCTTATCCACGAGGAGAATATCATCAGCAAAAAGCATACACCAAGGTACATTCTCTTGTTAATGCCCAGTCAGACCATCCGTAAATAAAGGAAAAAGATATGGGCTTAAAGCCGATCCCTTATGTAAACCAATAGAAATAGTAAAATATTTGATCAATCCTCCTTCAGTTCGAATACATGTAACAGCTCTAGTATACATATCTTTAATGACTTGAATATAAGTCATATCAACATCTTTATTCTCAAGGACTCTCCAAATAACATCTCTAGGAACATTATCTCCATAATTTATCTTTAGAGCCTATATCTAAATCAACTTGGGGAGCATAAGCACTTATAATATTAAAAATCTTAGTATCAATAAAAATCTTAAATGTTATAATTCAATCTCCAACTCTATTAATTTTAACAACATTATCTTTCAAACTCTTATCTATAATTACACTTGTACCATTTTTAGTACGACTCTTACCAGAATATCATAGTTTAAAACCTAAGTTATCAATCTCCTTAGTTTTTTCTCCAACCCATTTAGTTTCTTGAATACATAAGATATTTATCTTTCTATGAATCATAATATCAACAAATTTCATTACTTTACCATTGAAAGTACCAATATTCCAAGATCCTATATTAATACTAGTATCAGGGACTAACTTCTTTACCCACATCCGTCCGTAATGTGGGAACCCTTGCTTACTTGACACTACACCCGGGCACCGGTATAGCGGCCCTTGCACATTTTCCACTGTATTCAGGCCGTCCAGCGCTTCACTTCCAGGGAACGCCATAGCACTTACACAATGATCAAAAGGATTCATGTCATGATTTTTTCCGACAAGTTTTACGTTGGTTGTCAGCTACCTAACGCAACCCTTCACTTTTCACATTCGGGCTTGGGACCGGCAACGGCAGTGTTCGGCACAAATGTGTGTAAACCACACTTAGGGCACACCGCCACTCCTTCGGCCCGTCCTTCTCGGACGTGACGACACCCTAGGGGTGCCTCCTTTTCACGCTGCGAAGCTCTCACCGGTCACCCTCGGCACAAATGTGTGTAAACTTACAAAATCCATATATAGGTTGAAGCAATCACTCAGAGCGTCCTTTGAGAAATTTACATTATTTCTCAAACAAATGTATGTAAACTTACAAAATCCATATATAGGTTGAAGCAACCACTGAGAGCATGGTTTGAGAAATTTACATTATTTCTCAAAGATTAGGGGTATATTCTAAGGCAGAAACATCATACAATGTTCTTAAAACATTCAAAAAAGAGAAAATAATCATACTGTTCAAGTATGTGGATGATATTATTGTCATAGGAAATGTTGCATATGATATGAATCGTTTGAAAACTTCTCTATCATATAATTTGGAAACCAAGGACGTAGGATCTCTAAGGTATTTTATTAAAATGGAGTTTGCTCGACAAAAAAAAAAATAGTGATCTCCCAATACAAGTATGCTTGTGATCTTCTCAATAAAATTGGGATGATTGTGTGTAGACCTGCAGATTCTCCCATTGATCCCAATCAGAAATGAGAGATGAGGAGAAAAGTGCTCCGGAGCACAATTAGGTATCGGAAATTGGTGGGGAATTTGATATACTTATAACATGAATTGTTAGATTTTACATTTGTTATGCGTTTAGTAGGTTAATTTATGCACTCGCCTTATGAGTAATACCTTGAAAAGTAAACAAAATTCTCACATAACTACTATACTTCTTTTTAAAAGCCTAAAATATGGCATGACTAAAGTGTCATTGCTCTTTGGACTGACTAAATTGAAGGCTACGAGCCATCAATCTTTGGTCAGAACAATATTCAAAACCACCCCTTTCTAGATGATCCTTCTTCCAACATCATGACTTATTCGATCTTTGGCATGGATATGGGAAGCAAATCCTTCCCCAAAATGTAATAATAACATTTTATATCTTAATTAGGTTTAACAAAAAAATTCTAATTATCTGTGTACAAAACTTGTTGAACGGCACCCTTACCACCATCGAGAGCCTTAACAGAGGGATTCTTATCCCGCGTTCCTTTATTACACTCGAGAGACAGAGAGGACGAGATATTGTGAGAGAAAGAGCAAAACCGAGAGGGAAGAGAGAGCATGTAAGCAGTTTCGTGAGTGAAGGAAGAAGGCATCAAAACTAAAAGAATGCTTCAGTAGCTTTATGTGAGGGAGGGAGATCAAGTGATGATCTCTGCGTTCTTTTGAGCGAGACATGAGAGACCGTAGGGGGGAGTTGTGATCATACGAGGATACGATCATGCTTGCAAGCACGTCGAGCAATCCTACGGCTCAAGCATTAGCTTTCCTCGATCGTTTTCCACCAAGGAAAACGAAAAATATTGAGCCAGGAGTATGGACAACCCTGTAGTCGCGCAAGCATGGTACTTCCCATGCATGTGAGAAGCTCGACCGAATGACATCTACCACATAAACTTACATGAGAATCGAGATGCTCAATCAAGCATTTGTATGCTTCACACGCAAGAAATAGTAAGGTAGCAAAGGTACTCAGGAATTTTTGTGTCTTTACCTAAAAATTTCGAAACATTTATATTTTATGGGTTCTGAAAGAGGTTGAAATTTTTCAAAAAAAACACTAACTCAAATTTTGAATTTTTGTTTAAAAATTTCTTTTAGGTTATTGATTTAGAAGCTAAGACCAAAAACGGAGAAGTGAAATTTCAGATATGAAATTCGAGTTCAATATAAATTATAATTTTTTTAAGTTAATTAATTTTAAGTTAAGCATAATTAATTGCTCCAATTCAAGATGCCGAAAAAAATTATAGGAAAATTACTTTTAATAATAAGTGTTAACATTAATTAATGAAGTAAGAGAGATTGCTAAATTGCTTAGATAGAAAATAACTATATAAATACAATTATTATGGAAAATAAATACAAGAGAAGGATAATCATGATAAAAACAATTGTCAATTTAGGAATAAAATAAAAAAATTAAGAAAGAAAAAAAAGGATAGAAGTTAATATAGTCTAATATGTTACTATAAATATTCCAAAAGAATAACTAATCTGAGAAATGACAATTGCTTGTGATGAATATGTGAGTAAATATCTTTTATTTTACAATAATTTTTTTTATTTATGAAATCAATTGCAACTATTGTGCTTTTAACACTTTCTTTTAAAAAAACTATACGTTTCATTTTTTTCATATGTTTAAAAATCTAAAGCCAATGTTAAATAAAATATGCTATATGCATATGCATGTGTGAAGTTGGCCCTAAATGACACTAACTCGAAAAATTTCGTACACTTGCATGGGAAAAAAAAATGAAAATGAAAACGGTTGCCTATCTTTTTGGAGAGTTTTAGAAACTACTACAAAATGTGTATTTTTAGAATACAAGTTCAAATGTTGACTCCCATTAACAAATGCTTTAAACTAAATAAAAATAACATTAAAACTAATTATTTTATTGTGCTTATTTGTTTTTTTACAAAAATACTTATAAAATATGAATTATTGTAAATTAGAAATATTTTACCCACTGAGAGTTTACCCCATACCTTCAACCGCTAACATTTTTCAAGAAAATCTTCTTTAGAGTATATGGATCATAAAGATTATGCACAGAAATTGAGGAACCTAGAGAAATGGGAGCTACATTTTAATTTTTACTTTACTATTTACTGGTTTTAAAGTTTTAAATCTGAACGAACTGTTGTAAATTCAAATTGTGAAAGAGATAGCCCATTTATGTATTCAATGCTTTTGTTTAAGAAATGAAAATGTATAAATAGTACTTTCATTGCCTAACAATTCATTCCCGCCTTGGTATTCCAAGCTCTCGAGTAAGCTATGAGACAAATCAGGTTGGCTTGTGACACAATCAATAGTGTGTGACTAAAACTCGTTGATAACTTTTGGGATATAGGTCGAACAACCACTGAGTGACTTTGATGTTAGTGGCATGCTTACTAACTCATTTCACAGATAAATTAAGTTTTGTCAATGCTATTTATTTCTTGTAGTAAAAAGACACAACAAGAACAAAGCCTTAATCTTCGGCTACATGAATCCTCTTTCTCCATTGTGTCCTATTTAGTGTCATATTTTCATTTAATTCTAATAAATTAAGATCATTTTTTATACAATAAGCCCAAGTCTTCCTTGGTCTACCTCTGCCTTTCTTAGCATAAGTCGAATCCAAAACATCTACTCTCAATTAAAAAATATATATATGGACGTGATTTGACAAAATGGATATCTAGAAATTTCTTTGACCAACTAAATGGTTCTCAAGAAAAAATGATAGTGACATGAGCAAAACATGCAAAATCAAACTTGCTTCTAAATTTGAAATAATGAAGAAAATATCGTCAAATATTGACAAATTTCTTGGATGCAATAAATGCTCACCCGATATTTACACATGTGCAAGAATTACTTTTTCAGCGCTTCGCTTAGCAAAGAAATAAAGCAACCATGAGTAAGACCAACAATTTATATAACAAAAGAAATAAATTCAAATAAGCCTTGCAAAAAAAAGTTCACCATATAAGCCTTTTTTAGATACAAAGAGAGGTTGTAAGAGCTCACTAAACAGAATAGTGTCAGTTTGTAAGACCACGATACTGACAACATGATTTAAGAATCCATCCTTAAAATTCATTCCAACTTCAAAATAACTCAACCTGCATCATACTCTCCTTAAAGTTATGGTTATGAACTTGAACTATTATTGTCACAACGCTATCTCTCGGGTAGAGCCCTAGTCCGCGTTGCCCCTCGAGAATGAGGGGCACTCACCTCGCATCCTAGCACGAGGTACTTGAGCTCGATATATAATGTCATCTCCAATACAAAAAGGTTGGTGCATAATGAGCTTCAAATTTTACATATCAAAAGGGTAAAAAAAGCCAACAATCACCAATCTCCAAAATAAACTAAGCATCAAATTAGACATATTTAGTGAAGACATGGGGTTCTTGTCTTTTAGTATTTGGTACATTAGCCACAAGTTAGCCAAGACAATATATTTCATTTTTAGTTCTTCCATTCATTTAGTAAAGCTATGCAATTTCTTAGTGCTGTACTATTTTCATTCACTAATAATAAAATTTATTTTGCTTGAAAAGAGTTGCTAATCCTTGCACCTCTTTGACTATTGGAAGTACAAATCCTAATGTTCCTAT
Organism: Papilionanthe hookeriana x Papilionanthe teres; assembly: GCA_022702705.1. NCBI lineage: Eukaryota > Viridiplantae > Streptophyta > Magnoliopsida > Asparagales > Orchidaceae > Papilionanthe > Papilionanthe hookeriana x Papilionanthe teres. The sequence continues at coordinate 73,264,706 of CM040426.1, read as the reverse complement.
TAAGATTCAAAATAACAACTCAATTTCTCATTGTGTCTTCTAGAAGATGTAATACACACCCACTTAATGAGGCAGTCAGAAGTCAACAACTTTAACCAAGCTATTTAAACAAACCGGATCACCTTACCAATATGATAAGGCCATAAAACCTAGTTTTTAGGCTTTCCTCATCCTTGAGGTTGCAAGTTCCACCAACAGACCCTACAATCAATGTATTCATCCAATTAATCAGGGTCAGCACAAAATGAATATGTCTGTCAAATTATGCCTCCTAATAAATGCAAACCCAGATACAAACAAAGCTCAACTAAGCTGTCATGTGAACAAACCTCCCAATGAAACATAAACCACATGTACTTGACACATTTCATCAATTTCAAGCTAAAACTTTTGGACATTTGATGATCATGTCATGCCTCTAAGCTATTGTCAGTCGTACTCAACAACTTTTGAAGCACAAGTGCACATGCTAAGTGGCTATCAACAATTCATAATAGTGGTTGTACTAGCCCTCTATCAGTGAGTTTAGATAGATTTCAAGAGCCGTTCATTGACATGCTTCAACCTCAATTACTCGAGACGCCTAAGAGGCAATTGATGGTTGCTAATAAAGCTCCCTATAAATTCTAACACAAAGCCCACTAACATTAGCAAACCAGATTCATTAATATATTAAGGATAAATAAATAAAGGGATTTGATTGGGTTTACCATCATTCCCTAAAATATTCCCCATTCAATTAAATTCATGTATATCCACAAATTGTAAGTTTAAACATGAGCCTAAGCGACCCTCTTAATCATGAATTCCCAAAATGAGGAGGGCGCATAACTACGAGAGTGTGCCCATAAGAGTTCTCAATCTATATCTAAATAAAGAGTAAAGTGCTAAAATAGTCCTCTAACTATTTACTTGGGTTATTTTAGTCCTTGAGTTTATAAAAGTGTCAAAATAGACATCAGATTCTTGTAACTGGACTAGAATAGTCCTCCGTTGGGACTAGTTCGGTCGTATGTAAAGAATATGACGATTAAATTAACATTATAAACGTTCGAACTAAAATGACCCTTTACAAAGAGTCAGGTATCAATTTGAAACTTTTCTCTCTAAATAAAATTTGAGCAACTATCATGAAAAACTAAGATAACTAAATCTAATCTACCACATGAAAAAAACTATTCCAAGCTTCTCACATAGTCTGAGGAGGATTGTAGGTTGGGATGGTTATTCTTAAGCGATTAAATTTCTCATGATCAATTGAACAAGATCTCATTTCCATCTTTGATTTGGTCACTTGGGGCTTCACATGGGCGTTGAGTGATATATCATTCATCAACAAATAGATCATGAATGGCATCAAGTGCAACCTACATATAAACTTAGCGGCTATCAAGCCCATAATGATAACAATTATTATGTGGCTTTACTTGTTATAAAATATATACAAATAGATCATGAATGGCATCAAGTGCAACCTACATATAAACTTAGCGGCTATCAAGCCCATAATGATAACAATTATTATGTGGCTTTACTTGTTATAAAATATATGCATATCTATCTAGTAGCATCAATGGCATTCTAAAATCACATAAATTTCATCTCCAATGGGTAGTCTTTTAGCAAAAATCCAAGAAGGCAATATCCAAATAAATAAAACACCCATGTATTAAGCACATTGGACCTTACAAGTAAGTTTTGGCCCTATAATGGAGTCCAGGAAGTCACTATTCACGGACAAAACAAAACAAAGACCCAAAAAAAAAATGGTGGAAATGCTAAAGGGGGTCGAGAGTAAAAATGCATAGCTTCTTATAAAATAAACTAACTGGAAAAGCTTTCAAACAACTACACCAAAAAGATGTAGAAAGGACGGAGCCCTAGTCTTCTCCAATCTATAAAGTCCTCCTTAAATAATAGGAGAAATAACTTATTATTATAAAGGTTCTTAAACCCATCACAAATCCATAGCAGATTGTCCACAAGGATTGAAAGAGGTAGCCTAAAGCTGAAAATAATTAGTGGCTTTTAGGAAAAGCTTCTTATAGACAAGACTTGCACTCCAAGCAATTCGAGTGTCATGAAAGGTACCGCATTGTGAGCACCAATACGTGACATTAGGGCAATGCAATTTTCCAATTCATAGCAAGAAGGTCTCACCAGCTAACTCTAATGTCATATGCCTCAAATATACAAGTGTAAAATGTAAGCACTAAGGCATAACATATGGGTAATATATCATAAAGTTTCTATCACCCAAAGCTTCCAATGGATCTCAAAGGTTTACAACTCTGGCTATAATGTCACCCACAACCAACAAGGGGATGTGACTTATGAAAAAGATCGCCAACATAACCATAAAGCTCCTAACACGCCATTCTCAATGAAACTGGGGCAAAACTTGAACTTAAGAGCTGGATCAATCGACCTGAAAAGATGCTTCAAAGCAAGGTTCATCGTCTAAAGTGTTTGAGTTATACAAAGGATGTTGTACAATGAGCATTGACATCAGGGAAATACATTTCCAAAGTCTAATCGATGACATATCATGATGGCCTGCAAGATTCTTTGTATTGTTAAGGGATGATAGGATGTCAATAAAGTTATAAATCACACAAAAGATCATCCTCGAAGATTTAAACGCAAAGTTAAACTCAGAAAAGCTTTACATACAAGCTACTTCTAAACATGCTCACACTCAATATGTTTCAACCGTGCAAAAAGATGCCAAATGGATTGCCAGGGCATTACATATAAGAAATATAAAACCCAAAGGTCAAAATAACGCACCTTAAGGTGAAGGCCTAATATATCAAAAAATTAAAATGAACAAAGGAGTGTGACAATTAAGCAGTGCAACTCCCAAAGATCTGCCATCCAAAATCTCAATAGCCAACTCTGAGGTCACTGTCTCAACTACCCAAAGTTGCATGGTGGGCATTAATACCAAAGTAATGCATTAATAGATGGGTACAGTAGTACATTCAAGAGGTCAAATCCTCAAATTTCCAATTTTTAGTGATTTGTACAGGCCCCCAAAAAATCACGATTGAAAAGTTCAGACATAAAAAGATCCAAAAGAGGTCAAAACTTCCTTCATGGTTTTACAATTTGACCTGAAGGTATTCCCATCAATAAAATCATATAACAAAATGCCTTCCATCATATAAACGACCCTTTGAATATTTCATATTAAGCAAGCCTAAGGAGATTATTAAGTTTATTCCAACATTGAGTATGAGAAAAAAAGTGTCGGTGCATACATACTAAGTGGTTGGTTGTAGCTAGTGTGTTGAATCCAACGTTAATTCCCTTTGATCCACACTCTCCAAAATATGGCATCAGTGTTAATAATTTGTCTAGTATCAGATTTTTCAATCCATATGTGCTTCTCGAACAAATCACTTGCTTCTAACATATTTAAGTTGAGATTTAAAACCATGTAACTCATGACACCTTAAACTGGCTGTATATAATACTTTACGATGGTAAAAAGATTACATTCAAGTAATAGCTAATATGGAGAGCTCTCAATACCATGTGGTTGGTCGTCGCTAGTGTATCAGCTCCAACTTTGATCCCCTTTGATCCACAGTCCCCAAAATATGGCTTCAGTGCTGATAATTTGTCTAGTATCAGATTTTTCAATCCGTATATGTTTCCCAAGTATATCACTTGCTTCTAACATATTTAAATTAAGATTTAACATCTTAAAATGACTGTGTATAATATTTTACAATGGTAAAATGATTGCATTCAAGTGATAGCTAATATGGAGAGCTCGCATATGAGTAGGAGGTTATTAAGTCACACGAAAGTATTGGATTAAGTCCCACATCGGACATGTGAGAAATATGTTTAAATAAAAATACTAAATGGCAACCCCTAACCCATAGGCTTAAACTTTATGATGAAAATAGATTTATCCACAAGTATATGAGACCCAACTTCGACGCCTATTTAATCTAGGCTACCTGATATTTCATAAAAATACATAAACAAAAGTATAAAATTTTTAAAAGAAGATTACTATTAAATTTAGCGTAATGAATTACAGCATTTAGACATCAATATCAAATAAAATGAAGGTGGCTAACCTCATATCTATGTTTGTGTGGGCTTGTTAAAGGTTCTTCCAAGGTATAGGATGGCACATGCTGATCCTGCATTTATGCAAACAGAAAAGAAGGTACCTTAATTTGACTTCAAAGCAAAACTTCGTAACCAACCATATATTTCTGGATAAAGCTCAAAACAAAATTACAGTGGCATGTACAAATATGTCTATCTAACAAAAAAGAATAAACAGCCAAAAATAGAGAGGAGAAAAAAAACTGCAAAATCTGATTTTACTACCCCCCATAAAGTATGAAACTATTGAGAGCTTCAGAATGTTCCACAAAAAATGCATCTGTACAAGTACAGCTCATGAATCAAGGTAGCAAACTCAACAGATCAACGATATCAAAAAGGAACTGGAAAAGCCATATATTTTTGCATGATATGATGGAGTCATACTGCCAACACCAGTGGTTAAAATTAGGCTAATGATGATGACAATGACAGATTCGCATAAGAAGTGAAACATCACTTTGCGTTGGCCAAATGGTCATTTGAGATCAGCATCAAAAATTTTTCTTAGTGCTCATGCTTCTTACCATGAGCATTTTGTTCACAAGAATATCAGAATCATGGTACTTACGAAGAAATTCATGTCAAGTCACGCCGGACTAATAGCAGACTTTGGAACTTCACACAATAAAAGAATTCTAATAGAAATTGATTTAGACTTGGCACACTGACAAGTAGACTTGCAATAAAAGAAATTCATGCCAATCCCCTCACAAATGTCAAAGAGCGATAATTTCATAGCTTAAAATTTGATTGAACCCACATGAACCAATATGAAATGTCAAAGAACAAATCCAGCAAAATTATCTGATCAACCTCATCAGATCAAACAAACAGGAAGACTTGCAAAATAATGAAATATATTTAATTTCGACAAAGTTGATTATTTTGCAATATAAAGATAACATTAAAAAAAATTATCAGATTACAAAGAAATCTTAAGACTGCTAATGAAACCTCATTTACAAAAAAAATTACTGCACAGCTCAGTTGTTCTTTAATCATTGCAATACTAGCATTGCCTCAATTAAAAATTAAACTGTTATCCTAGAAGAAATTCCAAAAATATTACTATATTTAAGCCCCAACTATTCTAGGTAGATAAATAGTAATCTAGGTGGCCTAGAGATGAAGTTGTGTTGAAAGGGCTCATTTCTTCACGATGACTGAGATGGGTAGACAACCCAAAGTCAAAAGCACTCACAACACTAGGGAGAAGAGAGGGAGAAGGCTCTTGATTAATGAGAATTTGTATTCAAATTCTGCTGTCTCAAACAAGATTTTAGAAGCACGTTAATCAACAGAGCTTTTAAATAATGCATAAAATGCTTAAATCCATCATCACATGCAAAAAAAAAAAAAAAAAAACCATAAATATGACACTAGACACATAATACACATGACAATTTGATCAAAGAACCAACAGCTTGTGATCATCCTGCATCCATTAACCTGGACTGAAATTCTTCTACAGAGAATTTGAAGAGGACAACTATGATAGTGGTGCATGTAGAATTGACACGATGCATCATATAAAGCAGCAAAAATGGTAGATCATACACATATATAGCAAGGATCAAGAGGTCTTGGCTCTAAACATTGTCAAACATCATCTAAATGTACCTTATTATCAATCTGAACAAGGATCTCATAATGATACGACAGTGGGAGCACAGAGTTAACAGGTAAAAATTGTAATAAAGTGGGAAACAACATAAGAATATGTGGAGGTTTTTAGATTTACGGTGCAAGATGACAGTAAACAAAACTGTTTGTAGGCATTGAACACACCCCGAGATTCAGAATCTCAATCTAGTGGTGCAATGGAACAATAATAGTATGATCATGATGAGTTTCCAAACAGCATGCCATCTCATACTCAAAACTCAGGCTAAAATTATCCCATCACAATTATTGGACGTGGCATCAAGCTCGGTTGTAGGCAAGATAATGATCAAATCTCCACAACATGGGTATTGATGTATAATATATTTAAGAAAATTATTAAGAAGTGTTATATTAAGTAATATCTTATTATAAGGATATGGATTTATATCACTGTAGTTCTAAATGTTTCTCCTTTTTATTTCTTTCCTTTTGTATTCAACTTATATGCTTATATATAAGACTTTTTATTCAAGCAATAATACTTGCAAACCAATTCTTTTCAACATGGTAACCAAGCAAGATAAATAGTACCCAGAATACTTACCTTTCTAATCTTCATTTGCTCCTAAAATCAGACCATACACAAGACCAACCCTCCTCCCTCGAACTTATGCACACACGTCACCAATCCCGACTACACTCTCCCGCACCTCCAATCCCATTAACCATCCACGAATCCCTCTCCATAAAACATGATCTCGTTTCTCCTCAATTCATATTCTCCCAGCTCACCGAACTATTTTTTATGACTATAAGTTTGAACAAGATTGGCACCAACTTTTGTTGATGCACCAAAAACCACACACCATTTGGTTCTTCTACCCCCAGAAACTTGCAAGCATCCTTCTAGCGCAAACACCCAATTGCGTCTACAACCACAAACTCTGTTAGGCCCATTACATTACTAACACAAAAGCCTAGTCTATAAGCGCTCACTTAATCATGAATTAAGTTAGCTCTCTTCTTTCAAACATTAATTTCTCACAATGATGTCAAAGGCCTCAAAATTCTCCCATAATAACTCAAAACTCTCCCTTACTATCGGTACCCTGGAATCAAATTCAATAGTACAAATTATATCTTATGGTTGATGACCTTTTGTTTCTTATCAGTTCTCCCAACAAACTCCATCATATTGACATATCTCATCCACATAGTAAAAATAACATAAAAATTTTCAAATGGTAAGACATTCAAAAATGTCATTCGTACATAATTACCTAGCAGTATTGAATCTCCAATCACCTTAACTATAATGTTTCAAAACACAACAAAGAAAATGTAAAAATTCCTTTGTTGCATCCACTTTCAAAATTTTAATATCTTAGGTTTACAAACTTTAAGATATTTTATCTCTAATAAAATGATAAGCAAATCCAAGAATACTATAAAACTGAGAAAAAAAAATGCCTCCCTTTAAGGCTAACCCAGTTATTAGGCAAAAGCAAAGCGAAGAATTTCTTATTGTCAAATTTATCTCTAATCCGCCCTCAAGGTTTGAAATCTCAATTAAGTGCAAGCTCGATAATTTATGATACATGATGGCTCTTTCCTTTCCTAGGTTTTTGCGTCATTGAATTATTCAACACTCACACTCTGACCCCTAATCAATCACATTTGGTTGAGAAAAACCATGAAGATGGTCACAAATTCAATAGTGATCATGGTAATGGGCATAACACATTTCTCAATATCATCATTGCAGAAGCACTAATATCCTCCTAAACTATGTTGGGAAAATTTTGATTTTTCCTCCACGTTTTTCACATCCAAGCCAATCCTCCTAGTTCCTACTTTGAGCATTTCAACAATCATAAACATGAATCTCAACCTCTTATAACATCTCCTTCTCAGAATCAATTGAGGACATCTCCACTAGTACATTTTAAGTTTTAAATTAAGCTAACTCTTCTCATTTGACAAGTAATAGCCACATAATTTCATATCTATCACCTTTCATCATTGATGAGATTCTCCTTGAATTTATGAAATGGGCATTGTTCATCCTTTACTATATCATCTCTCTCAGATGTCCCATATGTCCCATAATTTTCATAAACTAACTATATATTCACTATTGTACAAATATATAATTATTCAATAACATTTGCTCTCTCTCATTGCCTTTCAAAATCTTAACTTGAAAATGATTGGCGAAAACAATGAAGTTGGAAGAGTCTAATACTTAACCATGTTTCTTTTACTCATACACTACTAATTCATATCATAGGTATAATGTATCATCCATTGGAGCTTCCTCTCAAATGAATTTGTGACTATGTTTGTCTCCTTAACTCTCCAACTTTGATTCTCCTGCAACAGGTTAGGTCAACACCATCATGCATCATTTAGATCCTCTGTCACTAGTTTAACTTTTGATCTTGTTCACACAAACATTTAGAGCCTTGGTCATATTCTTACTCACTATGATTTTATGACATTCATTAATGATTATTCTAGAGGTCACATAAGTCCACTTACTCAAATGTCCTCAAAACCCCTACATGTTTTTCAAAGTTTTAATCAAGAAATAAATATTTGCATCTTTACGTTAATTGTAACTTTATGCAATAATAAGGCTTTAGAATATATGATCTTGGTTTCATACTTTATGCTCGAACAAAATATTATTAAAAGCAAGAATCGTTATTCTGATGATATTGCTTGACCTTTACTGTTATATATTTGTTCCTCAACAACCCTGGAGAGAAGCAACTCAGAATACTTGCTATCTCAGCAAACATGTTCCCATATTAACTATCTAAGAGTTCTGCACAAATTCAGCCTCTCTGCTTATTCCCATGGAAGAATATCGAATTGGTACTTATCTATCATCCAAGTCTCTGCAGCCCCTAAGATTGCGAACTTTTTTTAGCTACTTCATCCCTAGAGTGAGAACCAAAAACATCTTTCAAGAACAACTTTATCCAGCTTCCTATTAAGAGAAGGCCGTTTGATTCCAGATTGGATTCTGATTCTCGTCTTTTCCACTTCTTCCTGTGATTTATATCGAGTTGGTTTCTTAAACATGATTCAGTTCGTCATCCCTACATTTGACTTGTCTCCTGCAACTTGCTAAACAACCGAGTTTATACAGCATCAAGCAAAATCCTAAACACTTCCACAGCTTAGTAATCCAATTTCTTAGCTAGCCATATATTGTAGGAGATTTCCTAGAATAATATATTCTATTAGAAGTAGACACTAATAGTTGGAATACATTTTAATAATTATCTCTATGCATGTTGATGGACAAATCCAATGCCTTTCTTCTTCCCTGTTAATTTGATTAACTGTAATTCATTTGATAGATAATTTTTCTGGTTGTATTGGATCGAATGCGGTCAAATTCAAATTTCAACCAGATTCCATGTATATATTAACATCAGCCATGACATGGTGCATACAACAGTATCAAGAAAGGTATGCTTCCCAGAAAATCATGCAAATTCCAATTGTGTCCAAGATCCAACAGCTAGGAAACCAAAAAGTAATAATCATGCGAAGTGCGAAACAACCAATCTTTGCAACGATAACAAATAATGATTTGCCAAACCAGAGAAAACTTCAAAGTTGAAAACAAAAAAAAAGGAAAAAGCATAGATCCCTGCTTATTAAATTATTAAAAAGATGTTTAAAAATCAAATGAAAAGAAAGCAAAAATATATACCTTAATTTTTTGTAAATAAATATCTAGCTCCGTATTTATTTTATCGCTCTCTCTATTATTCCTTGGAGAAAATAGTTGCTCTTCACCTGATTCTTCACCAACCAAAGCTTGCTGAATGACAAGAAAAATCTTTTTGATTAAATATATCATAATAAGTCAGCACAATAAACAAGCTACGGCATGCAACGGAGGTCTGTGATAATAACTCATCAAGAAAGTGAAATTGATTCACAATACCATTGGATGACATCAGTTCATCACCAGGAAAGCAATTAATTTTTCGAGATAGTATCACATTGTACCAATAAGAGTTAATCCAAGCCAACTTATAATATACTGATTATTTTGTGACCGATTTAGGCAAGTAGGCTAACATAATCTTTATAATTTATGACAAGGGGAGAGTTAAGGAAAAAGAAAATCAGGTGATTCATTACAATCATGGATAACATTGTCTAAGTTTCTACAATGATTCTACTGGACAATATAACCCAAATTACAAGAAGCATATCCTCAATTTAATGCATTATATTTAATTACAAGGAAATTATATATGACTTCCATCATCATTACACCCAACTGTGGTACGCCATTAAAAAAAAACAACCGTAAAACATGTAATCTTATTCAATCAACTAATTCATTTGGCCCGTAGAAATAATTAGCTTCCCGTCTTCATTTAAGTTAGTCCGTAAATCATGACATACATAAGCAACGTTCAAATAAGCACCTAATAGTTTAAATTCTAATAGGGATATATACATGTGCCCTCATGCCCGTACCGCACCACAAAGGTAACAATATCATTTAGGAGATGTAGAAGAAGGATGACAAATGACTTTAGATGATAAACGAAGCAATTTTTTTAGCCCAGTAATTCTAGTAAAACACGAGAGAAATAGCAGATGCTGTCAACTACAAAATGACTGTCAAAACAACAATGGATCAACATTACTAACTAGTAAAAGCCTCTTATGCTGCTTCCTCTGGGGAAGAATTCCAAGTCCATCCAGCATTGACTCATCTAATTCTACAAAAAATGGTGCATAAAATTCAATAAAAATATGAAAATAAAAATAAAAAACTAGTTAATGAAGTAGATTGATTATCACCTTTAGTTTGCAATAAAGTAGACAAAAAGCACAAAGTGCCAAGTGCTTGAACATCATTTCCACTAACAACAAAAGACAGTAACGTTTCCCTGTAATAAAAGACAATCAACAACTTGAAAAAATTAAACTTGCTCGCATGGCATTCTGCAACAACAATAAAATTCTATATGCATTGGATAACCACAAGAAAAATATAAAAATTTGTATGTAGCATGTGACTGTAGAGCCAAGAACTATCTGATTCTTTTAGATGAAATGGCAAAATTATATTAGGAATTCAAGTAAAGCAATAAGCCAGGTGACCGTATTTTATTTTATTTTTTTATCAGTCAGGTGATCGGATGTTCCCATAAAGCAAATCTTTTCTCACTGATCAAGGTATCAATTTCATATGTTTGTTCTGGAATCAGAAGAAATTTGAGGTTAAACTACCTCAAGCTAACAAGCAGATCATTAGTATCTTTTGGTAAATCTGTGTAACATGACGAACAAGAGCCCTGTAGTTGATTACTTTCTGTAAATGAATGACGTGGAGATGAAGGTTCCTCCACTTCCTGCCCCTGTTCTGGAGACACTCGGTGATCCAGGACAATGCCATTAGGTGTGGTTTCTGATTTTGGAAGGAAGACTTCCGGAGCAAAGAATAAAGCTGCAGCAATGCTACTAGCTAACTCCTTAGTTTTTACAATCCGCAACACACAACAAAGCAAATATAAAGACGTAGTGATGCCTATTCCTGTGCCCTGTCGTCATAAGAGGGAAAAAAAACAACATTTACAGAAAGAAGAAAAAATGAAAAAACAATTCAATAACATAACATTGAAAACATCTAACACCTCTACTAACAATAACAACACACACTTACGGTCTTCTGCTTTCTCAAAGAGGGTAGAAGCAATGGAAATACTAAAAGTTGCAAGATGTTATCAGTTATTAATCTCCCAAGATCTGGAACTCCAGCAGATATGATATCACTGAAGTAATACAAATTGTCCTCTATTTCATCAATTGTAGTAACTATGCTAGAAATTGCATCTTGTGAATCAGGGTTACTGCACCAAAAACAGATGATACAAGTTAGAGTGATCATTTGCAACTCACCCGGATGACGCTTAAATATTCAAGGGTGACACTCTGTTTTAAGTCTTAAGAATAAAATTTAAATGAAAAAAACATAGGTTCTGTGATTTGAATTATTTTGGGTTATGGCTTGTTTTCAGAAACTGATTTACTTGGTCTGATTTAGATTAGTGCGTTTAGTAATCCGAAAAAATAAGGAGAAAACAAGCCAAACATAAGTATGTTATTAATGACAAATCCAGCCACAAAATGAAAATCAAATGAATAATCTTAAATATATAGCTTATAAAGCTATTTTCCAAGACAATTTCAACCAGAAATACGCGATGAAACCAAAGCAAACCAACCCAAAATATTTTCGCTTTTAATTCTAAATCAAACATAGAACAGAACCGAACAGCTCTGTTTCACTTTTTATCTAGACGATTTTGGTTTCCACATTTGATTTTCAGTTTGTTTCAAATCATGATCGATTTGGAGGCAAAGGAAAAGACAAATAGTACACAACTACTCATCATGGATCCCCCACCAAGCTTTTTCATGACCAAGTCCACGCCCATATAAGCAGAAAACTGTCCACTCAGGCAAATGGGACATGAAGTCCTCATATTCCGAAAAAGAAAACAATACTTAAAAAGAAAAGATCTCCCACTTATGGAAGTACTATGAATCATAAAGAAAGCTGATAGCCACGTGTTCTAAAGAGATAGATTAATTTTCATTCATAAGGAAAATAGTGACAATATTGACGCTAAGACATTTGAAGTAGTTCAGCAGCTATAAAAAAGCATGAAGTGTTGATGAATTGAAGTTAGCCTACCATTGGTTGGCCAATTGAACATTGCTGAGAAAACAACCAGTTGCACATATATAGGAAGAAATAAAGGCAGGAAAATAAATAAAATAGGTGGCGATCTCACAAAGCAATTTTGGTTAGGTAGGTTGAGTAGAAGCACACAAAAGCAAGCCAAGATAATGAGAAAAAGGACTTGTTTGCTTATGGCAGAGGTGTTCCATTGATGAGAGGAATATGGATTGTTATTGACAGTAGTACGCAAGAGTGAACAAGCAAATTGGAGGAAAACTTAAAAAAGAGAATCTGCAAATTGAGATTAAAAAATAAAATAAAATACACTACAGCAACAGTGGCTGCCTCATAGCACATTAAGCTGTCTACTTTCACAATAGACAGTTGTCCAAAAAGGAACACATCAAAATAAATTTGGACAGAAGGAAAAGATTTTTTTCAAAATAGAAAAAACACCTCAAACAACACTTCCATAAATGAGACAGGACTGTGATAGCTCACATAAAGCCAGCACCAAAAAATTGGTATAAACTGAAGCTCATGACTTCTTTAGATAAACAATCCACCAAATGTAACAAATCAGCATATACTGATTTCACTCTTTAAGAAAAACAAACATGCTTATAATTTCTTTCCAAAATTGAGTTTCTTACACAATAGTTTTGGAGACTCTGTCCTCCAAACTGATGCATTGCTTCAGGAAGTACTTAACCAAATCTGAAAAGTAATCAGACAAGGGAATACTAGAAACATATTTGTTCACGCATTCATCTCCGACTGAAACAGGAAGAAGAAATTAATAAAATGAACATATTGTTAATTTAAAAGGGATGCTCATACTTCCACAATAACTGAGACCTTACCAACTTACCATGATAGACATTTAGTGTCAAGGCACGCACTGCAATACGAACCATACTTTCATCATGAAAAGCAAACTTAACTGCTTCTGCGTAGAGTGGGAAAGAAACTACTTCATCCTTCGAGAAATCAAAGAAGAAATGTTTCAGTAAAAATAGCTTATTAAACTATATAGCTGCAACCAATAGGTGAAGAAAAAAAGCAAAGATGTTTAATTAAACAGTCAAACAATCTACTACCAAGAGAAAAAGGCAGGTAATCCAAGCTTCCATGCAGCGAATACATAATAGAAAAGGTCGAAACATTCCAAGGTATGATGCAGATCTCATTGTGGACGAATCAATCCAAAAAAAAAAGTAACTTCATAATAATAATGGTAATAAAAAACAGGTTAGAATAACATAACTAAGTCTCTACAATGCACAGGTAAAGTCGCAAGCAGAAAACCATCCCATACCACACAAGCCTCAAGCATTGGATATGCCCTTAATTAATCAGAATGATAATGATGACTTCATGGTGGGGACGAAAATGTTGGAATACGCTTTTTTATGTGAAAGTTTTCGTGATAGTTTTCTGAAAATGTGGATGACTAACCCATAATTTGCTTAATTTATAAAAACAGAACGGAGGCCTGAATTAGAAGTCTTCCAGAGCTAGAGAGGGGAAAATGAGTAAACCAAATGAGAGATAAAAAAATAAAGGAGAGCAAAAAGAAAGATAGCAAAAACCTAAAAGTTAGGGGTTGAAGGCCAGCCTGCTTGCAATAGTCATGTAATCACAACATTGAAATTACAAGCATTTTCTATTATAAAGATAATCTAAAATTTAAAGAAAGAAAACTAAAACAAAAAGAAATAATACTGGATTTTTCATTAAAAAAAAATCATTTAAAAAGAATTCTCTGAATAAGTGGCACTTACAATAAATATTTATAATATTAAAAATACAAAAAAAAGGTAAAGATCCTAAAGAAGGAAAGTAAGACATGACTAAACAAGGCTGGTATCTACGGATGCAAAGGTGGTTGCACAGGTTCACACAGATTCAGTACATATTGTCAAACACTAGGAAATCAAACATCAATGCTGTTGCAGGTCGTGGCCGAGGCAACGCCAATCATCAAAAGGCCTTCAAAGCAGCAAACAGACTACATCCAGTGGAGAATCAAGTGAATATAGAAGTAGACAATCATAACCTATAATCCATAGGTCCGTGATCTAGCTCATAAATTAGTGATTAAAGCATATAACAAGGCTTATAGAAACACCTGGACATAGTACTATACGCTCAAAAATATCTCGTTCAAATTTTTATATATAAAAAAAAAATCAACTATAAATTAAGGTAAAATACTCAAGTAGCAAATATAGACATTACATGATCCATAAGTCTAAACCGTAACAACAGATAGTAAGAGGAACATAATTGAAGCGCATCTTGGTGAAAAATAAAATAAAATAATAAAGACCAAGCCTAAGAAAGGAACAAGGTTATTATGCAAATGAGGAATAACAAGATCAAAGTAAAACTTACCAATAACAAGATAATCATTAGAGATAATAGCATTGTAAGAAGAATTTTATTATTGCAAATAGCAAGTATTTCAATAACAGCAGAAAGTTGATTTCATACTGATGGGTTGAAAATGTAAAAATATTGCATGAAGAAAATGTAAATTTAACATGCAAGCTAGACAAAAGGTCAAAAGAACATCGAACAGCATCGGCAGACTAATTAGACTAAAGTTTAATGTCAGGGATGTGAGATTTGGCTTGACCTCACGCCCAGGCTCAGGGTTTGTCTCAGGTTTACGTCCAAGATACTCCTCAATGAAAAGAGGATCATTATCTTCAACATGTCAATGTGTTTGAGCAGAAACTTAAATCGTGCTAACATACTAAAAGTTGATGCAGACAACTTCACCACAAAAGTAAAGTGAAATGGTACATCAGAATTAGCTAAATTCGTAACAGTTTTCTCGATTCTTAAAACAGCATCATCTAGAGTTTTGAATTAAAGATTTACATTTCCTTAAACCTTTTATGAAACCGAACATAACCCTTCACCGGTTTAAATATGGGTTATAGTGATTCTAAATTAGATGAATGATGAGAAACCTAATATAATGTTAAAAAATATTGGCTATCTTGTGTGAGACCATGATTTTGAGCAAATGAATTCTTCTTATAGTAAGTTCTAAGAATTTTTGTTCACATTTCATGTTAAATACAGAGCTTGCAGCATGAAATCAAACTTGCAAAAATAATTTATCAAAGCCCTTCAACCCAAACTAAGCAGATTGAATTTTATGAAAACTTGATTTGTGATCATTATCAAAATAAACTTATATATAGGTTAAGCAATCAAAAATATGTGAGGGCCTTCTGTTCCATCAAAAGTAGACGCATAATGATATTTTTTGTCATGATGTCTAGATGATCATTCAGGTGATAATATTGATCCATGATGGAAGTAATAAAAGTTAAATTTAGTGCCAAGATGCAAAGATGTATTCAACGGACACGCATATATGAATGTAAAACTTTCAAATGTCAATGAAAGCAAACCATAAACAATAGCCACTCCTTGCTATTTGTAATAAAATTAACTAATTATCAATTAATAATATTAAGTTAACAAAGTTTTAGTTCATGTGAGTGGAACATAACTTCAATTTAATTACCTCGTCAAAATAAAGCATAGGTTTTACTGCTACGATATGGAACTTTTAAGATTGCCAAAGCCAACCTTAAGAAAGTGTCCAACTTTCCTTTCAACTGTCTTATTTTAATGTAGTTTGTCGGCGCATTAGCTTTGATGAATTATCCTTTGATTGATAGATAGCCACCTAAAATTTAGTTAAAGCATTCTTAGGGGTGTAGGTAAGTCAAGCCAGCTCGAACTCGACTTGTTAAAGAGGTCGCGAGTCGAGCTTATCGAGCTTCGAGTTTGAGTCAAGCTTACAATCGAGCTCGTATAACATTCAAGCTCAAGCTCGAGTCTTAACCGACTAGACTCGTGAACTTGACAAGCCGCTCGAATAGAATAAGTTGGGCGCTTACTGCGTAACCGCGGTCTACTCAGTCCTTCGAAGCCGTAAAAATAATTACCAAGTATTTTTATCTCTCGGCACCACAACAATGCTCGATCTCCTTCCTCACCGCTCGACATCTACCTCGATCAATCGATCTGAGTCTCATTAGCGCTAAGCGTCAGCTCGAAGCTATTCTCTCCACCCCTCGTTCTCTCATTCTCCATTCAAAGTCAAGAGATGAAGCCCTTTCCTTCCGCCTCTCTGAATCAGGACTCTAGGGCATCCTCCTCTCTGATTCATGAGTCTAGGGCATCCTCCTCTCCGGTTCAGAAGTCTAGGGCACTGAAGCCCTCTCTTACTTCACCTCTACTCCAAAAATTGCACGAGGGCTTCTACTCCTTCCTTGTTTGCACTAAACCAGCAAGAAGAGTGAAAGGGATCCCATCCTTTTTGAAGCTTGTATGTTAAAGCTATCCCTATCTCCTTTTTGGCAAGTAGAAGTTCTCAACTTCATTTTGGTTGACTTTTGAGTTATTATTCTTATTAAAGGTTTAAGAAAATAAATAAGGTCATTAAAGCTCTTCTTAAGTAATCCCTATCTAGAAAAGGAATCCATAGGTGTAAGGAAATAAATAATTTCAGTAAAGCTTTGGCCTTTACATGATATAAGCCTCTTTGGAACATTTGGAATAGCAGAAGCTTCTTATATTCCGTCTAGGATGTAAAAATCTCATTTAATGCTTATTGCCAACGCAAATTTTGGATGGATTCTAATCTTGGCGTAAAGAAAGCCCCTAAATTTTCCAGAAAAATATATAAATCTCTTTAGTGTTCTTGTTTGATTTTCTCTCTTATTATATTTCTTCGTTGTTTACTGTTTTATCAGTTAAACTTTTTATATATTTTTCCTCTCACTTCGTGAGAAGGGTTTATCCCCAGCTTTTCAATAATTGTTAAAAAAAACTTATCCTTCCTATAAGGCATAAGTCACTTTAAACTGTAGTAGTAATTAAACTATAGTAGTCATTGGATGAGTAATTTTCAATTCAGCTCATCAAAGCTTACTAGATTACCGAGTGATTCATATTTCAAACCAAGGACAATTTATATATCACTCAATGGTTTCACATTCAAACACAAATCTATGTAATCATTTAAACATTTAAATAGAAATAATAGCAAATATTTTTGTAGTCAGGAAATAAATTCAGCAAATTGTTAAATTTCATTTTATTTTTAATATTTGCGTTTTAATTTACATTATCTCAAAAGCTCAAGCTCTAATATGATTTCACAAATCAATTTTAGACTCATTTCAAACTGTTGTTCATTTATAAATCTAGTTTCATAACTATGTTTTAATGTAGACGCAAGTTTGAATTCAATTGAGATCATAAATAGGTTCATAGTATGTCTAGTTCTTTCTAGATTGGATTCAATTGAGATCATAAATAAATTCATTGTTTGGATTTCACACTAAAATTTGCTTAATTCTAGATTTTTTTTTTTTAACTTTTTTTCATTTGGAAGATTTACATACATACCATTCAATTTACATATCATGCACCCAAACTTTAATTGTTTTGTTGTGGTAGCTTCTTTCTTTATATGTTTGCATTTATAATTTGGTTAAGATGCACATTTTCATCAAGTTAGTTCATACAAACTGTCTTATTTTTTCTCAACACTTAGCATGTTCAAATATAATTAAATGTGTTATTATTTAGCTTTAATGATGATATTAAATTACTTGTTTGTATTGTTTATTGCATCAGTGAGCCAATAAATATGAAGGATGAAATTTTAGTTCAATCAACTCAACCTCCTGTAGATGGAGAGCAAATTCTTAAGATTGGAATTGAAGAACATTACTGAAAAACACAATTATAATACTGAAGGGGAAAATGTTGGTGATGGAGGGAATAATGGTGATGATGGTAATGATGGCGAAGAAGAGAACGATGACGTAGTTGAGGTGGGTGATGAGATTGGAAGTGCCTTGAGAGGAAAAAATGAAGAGAACATCAAAGGTATGGCACAAGCATAAAGAAATAATTCTTTCCGACGGTCAGAGAAAAAAGGGAATGAAAACATTGCGAAAAAAAGCTTGCTATTGGAAATACTGGCACAACAACTCAATTTTGGAGACATTTAGAGCGGTGTGCAGCTAGAATTCTAGCTATGAGGAAGCAGAAAATATTAAATTTTCAATCAGTTGACATTAAAGAAGAATGCAGTGCCTAATCAAGCTTTGAAGAAGCTGTTTTAATAACCTTCAAATATGATCATAATAAAGTTAGAGAAATGATTGTAGATTACATTTTGATAAATAAAAAGCCTTTCTAGATTGTTGAAGAATTTGGTTTTAATTGGTTTTAAAATAAATGTCATCATATTTTACAAAATAATCAAAGGGAACTACTCGAACAGATATCATGTTGATGTATGAGAAGGAGAAAACGAAGCTCAAAAACACGTTAAAAAATATCAACAGAATTAATTTCACAATGGATTTATGAAAATCCAAAAGCAAACCAACATCATATATGGTTTTCACTGGGCATTTGTTGATTTAAATTGGAGACTGCAAAAGCTTGTTCTCATTTTTCTACATTTGCCACCTCTGCAAACTAAAATAGCTGACACATTTATAAAGCTCTCATTGATTAGGGAGTTGAGAATAAGGTATTTACAATATCGGTAGATAATGCCTCTAATAATAATAGAGCAATCAAGTTATTCAAGGATAGTTTCTAAGTGAAGAATCAGTTATTCTTTGGGGATAAGCTTTTTCATGTTGTTGTTGTGCACTCATGCTAAATTTGATGGTGAAAGATAGTATTAAATGTATTCAATCTGTTGTTTAAATAATTTGGGACACAGTTTTGTGAATTCTTCTGAAGACAAGGTTGATGAGATTTGCTGATGTTGTTCAACAACTACAATTGCCTGCAAGAAAATTAGTGATGGATTGTCCTACAATGTGGAATTCTAGCTATTGTATGTTGATTGTTGCATTACAGTAATAGAAGCATTTTTTCATATGGAGAACGAGAAATTGTGTATGTGAATTGTGCCAGTGAGGAGGACTGGAATAACATTGAAAAATTTGTGTTATCTTTGGTTTCTTCAATGAAACAACTAACATAATTTCAGGGACAGAATATTCAACTCCTAATTTATTTCTTTCACAAATTTACACAGTCAAAAATGTGTTGAATGAGAGATCAACTTCTTCTGATTATTTCATTAGAGAAATGACCAGAATAATGAGAGAAAATGTTGACAAATACTGAGATGAGCGTGATTTGCTAATGGATTTTGGAGCAATCATGGATCCTAGAACGAAGTTTGCAGTAATTGAATTTGCATATCCAAAAATATATATAAGTTAAAAAAGTATGAGAAATATCTCACATATTCGAAGCTTGTTGTATGAGTTTTATGAAGAGTATTCTATTTTTGTTGAGCATGAGATTGATGGAGCTGGTGACACATTTCAAGCGAAAACATCAAGCACATTATTGAATCTTATGGTTATTCAATTCCGATGATAAGAAGATGATTGCTCTTAGATCTTCCAAGAAGAATCCAAATGAGATTTTGTTGGAGTGGAGTCGCTTTGAAAGTGGAACTCTGCCTTTCAACAGCCATGTTGCATTTGGTCATATGGGATAATAAGGCATAATGATCAACACGGTCAGAGGAATAACAACAATGGTTTCAACGATCATTAGACATGGGTGATTGGTAGATATCAATAATTGATGAAGAGCTGAAAGTAGCGAGGATTAGTTAGAAAGCGCAGCCTTGTGGTCTCATAGGGAATGGCAGCTCGCAATCCCATGAAAAGGTGCAAAGCCAAAAAAGAAAAAAACTCTTATGAAAAACCTAAAACGATCCATTTTTCTTTCCTCGTGTCGTATATAATAAGAGACTTGGATGTGAGTTGCATGTGACATCATATCTTAAAGAGTTCACAAAAGTCAATAGAGAAAACCAAACTCATAGGCAAGGCATTTCCATGGTAGAAAACAAGGGACAACTTTTGTTTTTTCACTGAATCAACGGCCTAGGCCCTATGGAGGACTACAAGTATCTTTTATAATAGAAAATCAAAAAGTTGTAATTTTTGTTTTTGAGTTTGACTCCAAATTTCCCAGCATTGGGAACCCTTACATTCAACTTGGTTCCGGCATGAGCATAAGAGGAGAAAGAATAAATATAATTTACCCAACAAAAAGTTAATACTAAACTAAGAACTAAGAATTATAAATCATAGTTTCCAACCAGATAATTCCTTTAAAAATAGCAAGTCAAAGCATTCTCTTTAAAGTAGTTCCAATCATTGACAAAACCAAGATTAATATTTTTGCACTAAAGCTTTTTGGGATTAGCCACGTGCAATAGAGAACTCGATCAATCCATCTCTCATTCGGCCACTCTATGGTAAAAGCAGATATTGGAATATCTAACCATTAGTACAATGGTTCAAATGAAATTCATGATCATATTACCAAGGAGGGAAATGTCTCACTGCGGTAGTTTTCACTCCTAACTTCTTAAAATGGTGACAAGATGCTTGACACCCAGCGACCCGTAGTTTTAATTGAGACAACTTACTTAAATAAATTGTATTAATAATGATTTTTCCAACAATTTTTCAGATAAATCATTCCATGCTTTTCAATTTTCTTACACTTAATTTAAAATTCCATCAAAGATTTTTAATTGAAGATCAATGAATTTGATTGACGGATGAACGACCACTAGAGAATGAAAACACAAGAAACAACCAAGCATTCCTCTAGTATCCATTTTTTTGTTTCCAACAAGAGAACCAGCAACTAGTAGAGATCATTAGCAGTGATCTTGCAACTTCGAGCAAAAGAAAACAAAAGCTAGTGCCTACCCATTGAGATCAATGCCCAATGGTGTGAATGAAGGAAGAGTTGTGACGATCATGGAAATGAAGTTCAAGCAAGAAAAGTTCAGCTCACCAACAGAAGTAACATGCGAGAAGGCCAAGGATCTAAGTAACATTGAGAAACTAAAATGGGAAAGTCTTATTCTCTCGCTAGTACCAAATATGGTTAGGAGATTGTTTATAAAGAAGGGTATAAAATCCCTTTCCTCTTATTAAGACAAATCAAATCATCTAAAATAGGAAATTAGTAAATAAATAATAATGTGACAGCCCACCAAACCCCGTCTCATAAAACCCTTAAGTTGTGTGCTCTGTTATTTGAAGTCTAAAAGTATGTATAGATGTGTATGACAAAAGATTACATGGCAACTATTAATGCAATGGTAAAAAGAAATCAACATGGCATTGGTTATTTAAAAAGATGAAATTAAATTTTTAAATTTAATCAAACTAGATGTAGAATAAGATGGCTATATGACTTGTGAAAATTGGTTATTTAAAAGTATGACAAAAGATTACATGGCAACTATTAATGCAATGGTAAAAAGAAATCAACATGGCATTGGTTATTTAAAAAGATGAAATTAAATTTTTAAATTTAACCAAACTAGATGTAGAATAAGATGGCTATATGACTAATGAAAATTGTGATAAGAACTCTAAGAAAACCTAAAAAATGATGGTGCGAGAAGAGACGTGTAGAATTAGAGATATAAAAATGTTAAGAAGATTAAAAAAAAATTGTTTTGTTGTGGCAAAAAGTACTGCTATTAAAAAATAATAATTATAAAAGCTTAAAATTTGCAAAGAAGAAAATAAATAAATAGAACAAGGAAATATGCTTTTAAAGTGACAAAAAATAAAAGAACCAAAGGCATGATAATTATAAGAAGCTAAATTTTTTGCAATAAGTTGGGAAATAAAGCAAAAGGTATGATTTCTGAAGATTTAAATAGATGATTAGGCCAGGAATAAGGAAATGGAAATGACA
Source organism: Papilionanthe hookeriana x Papilionanthe teres (assembly GCA_022702705.1). Classification (NCBI taxonomy): domain Eukaryota; kingdom Viridiplantae; phylum Streptophyta; class Magnoliopsida; order Asparagales; family Orchidaceae; genus Papilionanthe; species Papilionanthe hookeriana x Papilionanthe teres. The sequence continues at coordinate 73,242,421 of CM040426.1, read as the reverse complement.
TTAAGCTAAGTTACGAGAAAGGGGATTTAGATATGATGATCGAGTTAGGAGAGAAGATCCAAGAATCTTCAGAAACAAAGATATCAAAGAAAAATGTAATATATATATATATATAGTTTTGATTAACTAAGGAATATTTTTAAAAACAAAACAATCAATGAAAATTTACTACAAATTGATCCACAGTATAATTAGCTTTAAAAATTTAAATAGATGATTATTCTAAAAGTATAAGAAAATGGAAATGACGTATTAAGCTAAGGTAATAGAAAGGAGATCTAGATATGATGATCGAGTTAAAAGAGAAGATTATAGAATCTTATTTAGAAATAAATATATCAAAGAAAAATACAAAAAAAAAGAAAAAAAAATTGAGTTGTGATTAAATAAGTGTGAGATATTTTTAAAAAGAAAGCAATCAATGAAAATTTATTATAAATTGATCCACAATATAATTAGCTTTGAAGACGTTGCACAAATGTAAAGACTAAAATGTTGATGGCAAAACCTCTTCAAGGAACAGGTGAAATATCAATCAATATCATAACAAGATCTGGTGATATATACGTGTGATAACATTAAACATATTGGATTGATTGTGCACACTAACAAAGATATTCATAGGGCATAACTTCAAGATTCAAAGCTAAGAGAATTTCACATACACTTAAATATAGAAATTATGAATCTGCTATTTGCCTAGATATGTCACCTCGTCTTAGGATTATGCAACAATGAAGTTGTTAATGCCCAAGTGGAAACTAGCAGAAATGAGAATTTGATGATGGTGTCGCAAAGCTATGAAAGTTAAAGTGATGAATGATTTTATTAAGAAAAGGAAGGAAAAATAATATTAAATATAAAAAATGAGCATGGATTGTTGGGGCATGTATAAAAGATGTACAAATATGACAAAAAAATTAAATAAACGGGATAAACTAAGCAGGAGAAGCGATCAAGCAAAGGAAATTTGATTAAAAGTAGCACAAAATTTTGCACAAAATAAAAGCAGCATTTGTTGCACTCAATAGGAATGACCAAAGGTGGGCTGCTCATAATATTTGCAGCAAAAATGGTTAATACAAGTCAACTCGTTCTTGTATTTTTTGTATTTTAACTCATCATTAATGATGTCTTACCGTACATAATTAAACGGGTGAAATAGAACTATGGCAATTAACATTATGGATATCGACTCCTACGAACAAAAAAAAACGCAATGCTCTTTTTATCCTGAATAAATAATTCTAATTTTACTTGTATAATCATGCTATAGCAAAGGAGCATGTGATTACAATATATGCCCATGAGTGCATAAAGTTGCATCCTTACTAATTTAACCATCTAATTATGTATTTAAAAATGCCCCATTTGCAATTCACGGAATATTATGCTAAATGTTTTCTACATAATGTACATTATGCCCCGTCTATGCAAACTAGATATTGGCTTCTGTTATTACAGTGAGTATATGGTATAAAATCAACTGAAAAAAAAACATTTTGCAATTCCAATGAAATATGGCGTTAGGAAAAGAAATTTAAGAATGTCATTGCCCACCCAAAGTATTTGATAAGGCTGTAACAGACAATGAAGATGGGTACAATCAGCATTACAATAACTCAAGGAAAAACGTACATTTTGTGTCTTCACAAGCAATGGTGTTGTATTTTTGTTTAACTTTCCACTTATTGCCCTTCATGAGAAGAAAAAAAGGTATAAGCTGTAGAAATAACACTATATTCCTTCAACAAACACTTCGAGCAAGCAGCGAATCAGTAGCAGATTACTAGCCTTAAGAAGGATATATAGTATGACAGTAGCTCATCATTGTGGAAGTCATAGGAATATGATATGAGGACGTTGATGTGCTCATTACTGAACATATAGTCTGCAAAAGCATGCCAAAAAATATCTATTCAAATTCATATCAAACAATGCGAAAAAGAAACAAAGTTGCCTGCCAGATTTCATCCTGTCATAAACATGTGTTGTACTTACAGATTGCATGTTCGTTTCTGAGGTTCTGAATAATGATACTCATGGTCTGCAGCAACTGGAGTGCTACTTTTGCAGGTCTGCTGATCTTCAAAATTCTTACAAATTCTCCCATGATCTGCTTCTCCATGAAAAATCTGGAAAATAGTACCACTGCTAGTTTGAATGAAATGACAATAATGAGTAAAAAATAAAATTATCACGCTATCAACAAACAGCTCACTCAAAAAATGAAGGATCGTGCTGATCTCCGTAAGTTAGCAGTTCTGCAATTGATCTCAAAGCTTCGATTACAAAATCCTTCAAGGATTGAGAAATTAAAGAGTAAGGGAAAGCATCCAGTGCATCAGAAAATGAATAGATTTAATTGAAGTGAATTTACCTGATTAAGTTCATTCACAATTTGAGCTTTCTGCAGTTGTTCAGTGAGATATCTGCATTTGATATTACAGACCATTCAAGATTAATGGAGAACTAAAACGAAGTGATGATGAGCTGGTACTAAATGTAGGACTCATATTTGGGCATCTCCCGTTGCAGGAAATAATGTGTGGGTACAGATTATCGAAATATACAGAAGTATTATTTCTATGCATATGCAATCAAAACACGTTGATCAGATAATGTGATAAAAAAACATAAAAATATAATGATATATCATATAAATGAATTCTTTGACAGGTCATGGGTAATGCAGATGAAAGAAAAGCTGTCAAAATCTTTGTCAAAATACTTATGAAATGCTTCTGTGTTCCGTCTTGACAGTTATAGGGAATAGCATCTAAAAAGTAACTTAAATTTATAAAGCTTGCACATAGAAGGTAGTACTATTTATGGATGAGAAGGTTGTAAAATATTATGAAATGTGAAATCAAAATAAGAGATATAAGCTCAACATTCAAACATGACCCGCAGGAGACAACAATTTTACTGAGTAGAAGTTGATGCCTTCCCATAAGTTCCCATGATTTATAAATCAGCTCCTAATAGCACCAGAGAACTAATAAAAACTAAGAATCAGAAATGCTGAAAAATTTTAAAAAATAATAATAATTTCCTTATTAGCAAATTCCTTTAGAATATGGAATTATAACGCAAATCAATAGGATATATTTGGATATGCCTGTGTTGGAAAGTTGTGAGAAACGAAACTGAAAACAGCAGATACTTTAAAGTGTATAACTAACGGATATTAGAAACAACTACAATTAAAACAGAACTTCTATCATAAAATCAGACTAGGTCGTTGTTAATGAAGCTATATTCAATCTACATTTTTATCAGGGAATATGCCAACAGAACACATCATTTCATCACCGAGTTCAGTTTGACTAGCTTCTAAGTTCATTTGCAGGTTCTACTGCCATAAATCTCATGATCTCCATTTTTACGCTTGAACTAGTTGTTTTCAAAATGATTCTCAGTTCTTTCAGCAGAAAATGCTCTAGCATACTACGCAAATGATCCATAATGCAACTTTCGGCCGCTCGGAGCACAATTGCCAATCAAGGAACATTCTCCTTCGCAGGAAACTTGTGAAAGCGAGCTTCATCTGTGTTTGCAACAACAACCTTCGCATCGCAACTTCTACGTACAAGTGGTGCTGCTTCAATTCGCTCATGAACCTCATGCCATGTCAGCGAATTTCTCCAGCAACGCGACACAAGGGACTCCAAATATTCAAAAGGTTACAACCGGCGACAATAAAAAAACCTATCTACCATCCCTTAAAAAGCCGTAATTAGCAACCGAACGCATTCCACAACACCACCATGAAAAACCGTCAAATAAAACATAAACGGCAAGAACAAAATTAACGAACCGGAGCTCGTCGACGGAGAACCGGTTCCTTGGACGCCAAAAGGGAAACCACATGATGGATCACGCTTCCGTGGTCCGCTCCCACCCAAACAGTATGGCATCCGCAGCAAACCCAAGGCCCGCCGTCCCGTTCACCCTGCCAGCGAATCGAAGGACGGAAATCGACGGATCCAAGCCAATCGATCGCCCTCTATGCACTCTAATCAATCCAGACACGGCATCCGACCACGGTATCGCGCGATCGTGGAGATTTGTCGCCGCTCGAGGGAGTAAGAAGGAGATAGGGACTCTCTTTGCCGCACGTAGACCCTGTAATTGTCGAGAGGCGGTGGGTGCGGGAAACGACGAGGGCCGGCTTCGCACAACTGGGAGAAAATAATATACAAATATCGTCGGGCCTATTTAACTGCCATTGATTGGGTTTCTCCACCGTCAATTTGAAAATAGTCACATCCACACAATCGTTTATGTGTTAATGTATCTAATACTTAAATGTTAATATATATATTATAATATCATGAATGAAAAAAAATGTATTTAATTTTAAAAAAAAAACTTCTAAAATTGGTATTTTTAATGTAATTTTAAAATTATAAGTAATAATATGTATTTAATGAGTCTAACAACAACAATAATAATAAAATAGTAATAATGTTATTAATATCTTATTGTTTTAGATACTTTAAAATAAGATAATTTACTAAAATAGATCTTTATAATTTCAATAAAACTATATTTAAATTTGCACAATATTTAAATTTTTGGGTGATAATTTATTGTTGAAAAAGGTAATTTAGTGTATTTGTAATGTAAATTATTTTGAATATAAGATTTTTAAATTTTAAACTTTTTGTTTGATGGAAAAGAAATACAGTGTAATTTCTTTTGAATTTAGAATTCACCGTATCGTTCAAAACTGATGTATTTGAGATTTATCTGATTTGAACGATTTTCAAACACAATGTAAACTACAACACTAATTGCAAGTAGTCATGATGTCCCTAACTTTCTCCAAGACCAACCCTCATTGTTGCCCTTTGTAAACCACCATCCCCACCCCGTCACTGTCGCTACCATATCACATTGATTTTGTTTTTTTCTAAAACATTAACTTCTATATTTATTTTACATCAAAATTTGTATTGTGATAGAGTGGCAAATAGCATTGTACATCTTTCTTTATTTTTTATTGTGAAGTATATTGAATAACCCTAGAGTCTGTTTGGGGCAGCTGCAGCTTATTGAATAATCTGCTGATAAGCTGATTAAAAATAAATTGATGATAATCTAGGTGTGGTGGCTATTACAAATTTTTATTTTTTTTTAAAAGTCAGACCGCAGACAGAAAGCTGCCACCGCACAAATATAAGTGCGGTGTGAAAATTTATTTTAGCGTTTTAAAAACGCATAAGCTGCCAAAACGTAGTTTACCCAAACATGTCAAGTGTGTCTTCAAAACGCCACCACATCAAATGAGCTGCCCCAAACAGGCCCTCAATATTCTATGAGTTAGCTTTGATTCCTTGATGAGCAACATTAATTTACAATTCTTTTTTCATATGTAAACCCAAAAGCAGAGTTGGTGAGATCCAGACTCATTTTGTATTGACATATAACGTCAAAGCATTATTCAAGTTCCATAAGATTTTGTGTTTTTTAACACTTTTGACTGACATGTTATTAACATATACTTCCATAGTATGCCCAATAACATATTTTAAAAACTTTCTTTATGAAATATTGATAGATCGCACCATTATTCTTTAGCTCATATAGCAGTATATGGTTGCAAAAGATGTCACTTCTTCATCGTCATAAATCATTTTTATTTTATTATACTTGGAGTATTTATAAATATAAGTATTGGATGACTGAAGGTTGCATATACTAATTGATCAATTTGATGCAGGAGTAAGTTATCATTCGGGGTAAGTTTTATTAAGATCAATGTCATCTATGCACGTTTTATATGTTCCATTAACTTTTTTATCCATAAGCACATTTTCTAATCAAGTAGGACAATGCACCTCTCAAGTGAATCTGACACCTAAAAGTTTATTAACCTCTTGTTTAGTTGTTTTTAGATGATCAAGACATAAATAATATTTTCTTTTCTTTTGAATGATTGGATTGAATCTTAAGTGAATTTTAATACAATGTGAAATTATTTGGGGATCAATTTCTAGCATATCAATTGGACTCCATGCAAAAATATCTTGGTCCTGATGTAAGAAACTAATTTGTTATTGTCTTTCATCCTCGTAAAGTAAATAACCCAATTATATCATTATTGAAGGATGCTCATCACAGGAGATGCCATCAAAAGTGCATCTTCATCTTGTTAGGTCAAAAAATACACTACTCAAGGTCATTGAGCGTATGTATAGAGCATGTTCAAGATAGCATGTTTTTGTCACTTGCTAATTTCCATGTATTTAATTGATCATAGCAAGAGTCGAAACATTGTCTTTAAATGCAGTATAAGAGGATAGCATTAAGATTTGATTGCGGGTGTCTCCTAAAATATACATTATAAGTTGACTCTGATTTGACAACTACAAATTGAATTAAAGTGAGTTGCTTGTTGAGAAAATTATCCAGTTGTAACTAGGAGATTGATTATTACTTCCGGCATTACCGAACAATTATCAAATCCATATAGTGGTTTTACAGCTGGTTGGAATCACCCACTAACTAATTTTATGTTGATAAATATATAATAAAACAAGGTATCAACATAACTCCCATTATCAATTAAAATTACCTTAACATTATAAACAGGATAGTTGGTCCCGATATTGGGGCTAAGTGGATATTAATGTGGAATATGAATCCCTTATAATGTCGTAATCATAAAAAATAACGGAGTGATCAGTATGTGATTTTTTTTACGTGGTTCTTAGTGGTTGGTGAGCATGATTTGGGAATAGAGTAGCAGTCTTCTTGCAATAGTCTTAATCTCCCAAATCATTCGACGGTTGTCAATATTTATTCTTACAACTACTTTCATGCTTTTGTAGTACAACACTAACTTTTATTGAAGTAACAATAATGCTCTTAACTTGATAGTTTCTTTATCTTGAATAGCCATTAATTTATTAGCATGCGATGTATTTAATAACACATGCTCATTTTGTTGCATTAATTCACGTTGTTGTTGAGGAACTCTAGGAACAAAACTTTGATTACATTTTTTACCGTGATTTATTCATCGGGCTTTTCGAGGGGTGCTATTCTCTTCTTCATTTTTGTGTTTGCCAGATAATTTCTCAATTTTATTTCAACGTGCATTGAGGGCTTCATATGTAGTAGCATGTGCTTTTAATTTATGAATAAGTTCAACATAAGAGCGAGCAATACACCTCATCTTTAAAGAGTATAAAGGCTCTGGACGAAGTCCTCAAAGAAAAATGCATGGATGATAGAAATGAATGTTAAAATCAGCATAACATCCGACATACATAAGCATGTCAGTTAGTGCCAACAACATGACTAGTTAATTTTGCCACTGACAATTTTCAGCGACTAACTGGTCTGTTATTTAGTCGGTTCTTTATCCACTTATCTTTCATTGACATGGAGAGAGAGTTAGTCGTCGTTGTATTATTATTATTTTTTACAGACAATATTGTCGTAATTTTGTCGTTTAGATATTTTATATTAAATCTACATGTGAATTTCTCATGTTTTATTTATTTTGGGTGTGGGTTCTCTCGTTCGATCGACATTCTCAAACTCAAATTGACCTAAAATTTCACTATATTTTTTTAATGTTTATTTGATCGAATCAAATGTACAACTCAATGTTCATTATTTCAAGGTTTTTCTTTTTTTTAATGTTATATTTTTAGTATTTGAAATATTAGGGTTTCGTGAAAATTAAAGAAAAAAAACATTTGAATTTCTTTTTTTTTTATGTGCATCTAGTTATTATTGAATTATCATCCTATCTGAGGTATAAGGATTTGCAATATTTAAATGTCTTTTGTTCAACTCAGTGGTTTTTCAGTTTTATAAATGTAAAATATAAATTTTAGACGGTAAACATGTAATTTTTTCGTAATAGGCGGTTTCTATGTAAATGCCCCAAAATTAGTGGATTAAGGTTGAATATATGTGAACACATAAAAGATTATGTGTTATGTGTGTGAACCACTCAGTTGCCAAGTTTTTTATGTAAAAGTGCAAGTTTAGGCGTTGGATGTATAAATCTTAAGAATTTTGTGGCATGTGCTCAAATGTCCCGTCTTTATTTTATGAATGTTTACGTGCACACCACTCAATTTCTACACACACACACACACGTATGTGTGTGTGTGTGTGCATATATATATATATATATATATATATATATATATATATATATATATATATATATATATATATATATGATGTCTATAGTAGTTGTTTCATGTATTTTTAAGATTTACTTTTATGCTTCAAATTTTATGTTTGATTTTGGCATACATATTATATATGGAAGTTGATGCACAAAAAATATGTTAGTTTTTATATATTTAAATTGTACTTAATTTTTTTGATATTGCACTTTAAAGGAAGTTATTTTTCGTGTATTGTTGCAGATATGATAATTTTATGTGTTTGGAGTAAAAGAAAGCAAAAATGGGTGAATTTGAAATAAAAATAGGCAAAATGAAGAATTCAGCCTATTGAGGCCGACGATGTCAGAATCCAGAGAATATTGTAATTAATTCGACAATAGGGCGCCAACGATGCCCTATCTAGCGCCGTCGACGGAGGCCAAAGTCAGATCAAATTCAAAGCATTTGAACGATTATTGAAGAGTTGCTTGAGAATACTCTTGGGGAATTTGTTTCGAACTTATTTTAGACAACTATGGATGCCCTTTTAAAGAGGAGAGAGGGGAAGAAACATTTTTTTGGGAGAGAGTAAAGTGTGTTAGGGTTTTGGAGAGTTAGTGTAGAAGTGAGTATAATGTGTAGAAGGTTTTGTGAGGGGTTCTTCTCTTGAGATTGTAGGAGAATGAGGAAAGTGAGAGTTTGCTTTTTCCTTACTATTCTAAAGAGGGAATTAAGTGTTATTGTGAAGTAGATAAATTGATTCAAATAAACTTTAAGGGACTTGCTTAGGAAAGAAATTGAGATAAGATGTATTTACTTTTTATGGTTTATATGACTTTGCTTTTATATATATAATTCATGTTTTATTATATCTTCATCATGAATTCTGAGATGTTTTCTTTGTTTTTATCCTTGCAATGTGATGCGGTGAGTGATGATGTAGATTTGATGTGTCATTTAAATATTAAGAAATCGTGATGATTTTTCACTTTATACTCTATTTACTTTTCGATCTGGCAAACTGAATTGTTAAAACTTGTTGTGAAACATTCAATCCGAAAGGACTAAGTGTTCTACAACAAAAGTGGAGGATTCATTCAATTTTTATGAATGAGTTACGTAGCTCATGCGGGTTAAATGCAAAATAAACAGGGAAATGTGTTTTGATTGGCGTCGAATTAGAGATTTTAGGTTGATAGGCTGAAATCCCCAATTTGACCCTAGTGTTTGGTAACTAAAGTTTGGGTTAGCCTTCAAGTGATGGGAAGTGGGAGCGCTGAAGTGAGAGCCGATATCCTCTCAGCCTAACCATGAATTTAGAGACTAAGTCTATGATTTGTCAATGTTCTTTAAATAACTCTGAAGAGGGTAAAAAATATAAATGCTCCTATTTTGCATAATACAAAACTTTATCAACCTATATTATTCACTCATCATAATATCATTGTAAGTGGGAAAGATGTTTTTCCATATTTAAACATTTTCAATACAAAACTTAGTCTGTGTTAGTTAATTTAGAAAGTAATTTTAGTTAACTTAGCTTTTAGCAATCATTACATTAGCAACTTAAATATTGCCTGAACTTGCATTGTGAATTGAGTATTGGATTTCATTGCTAAACTACACTTTGAATTGTTTCAAACTTCCTTGTGGGATCGATAATCAAGACTCCACTAAAGCTCTATATTACTTGAACGATACGTATACTTGAGTATATGAGCGGCTTCTTAATTATTAAATTGATATGACTGTGAAGATGAATTAAAACTACCTTTTGAAAATTTGCACTTGCAGCAGCACCGGTCATAAGTATAAAAGTTGGGCTTTAGAATATGCAATTGTATATATAAATTGAATGACACTTATATAAATGGGACATTCAATCTACTTTAATACATTCACATCTTTAGAATTCAGATTCACATTGGATGCCACTCAATTTACTAGGTATTCTACAATAATTGTGTTAGTTGTCATGAGCTTAACTTAATAAATTTATTCTCAAATATATATGTTGTTAATGAATATTCATGATATAATATCCTAAATGTACAATATGTTACATCCACATAAAAAATGACTACACTTCATAGATAGAAAATGACTAACTGATGAGTTCTTAAATTGTGTTGAGTCTTTTGTACAAGCGGCAACTGAGCTCCCGAATTAATTTTCAGAGGATCAATTTTGATGTCCATGCACGTAATATAATCATATATTTTTAAAATCAGATGAAGCCATGTTTGTTTTATACAATAGGAGATTTCAACTAAAGTATTGATGTTGGACTTCACATGATGAGTATGAATCACATATTTATCCCCAAGTTGATCCTTCGAGAAGCTTTGCTCCTCCAATTGAATATGATTATGGTAGATTTGAAAAGAAATGATGGTCACTGAAATAAAAACTCAGAATCTCAAACAAGCGGGGAATAACACCAAACAAAAATACTCAAAAGTTCTATAATCTACTAAAGAATGTATAACAATTGTTATAAGAAAGCTGCACAATCCTTATGAATTATCTATGGCTTTCAGAGTGTTGAATATCAATATAGAATGTAAATGTCCTGGTATTATTTTGGTTAAGTTACAAAATAATCAAATGGACAGATCAAAAGAAAATTTGAGCCACAACGTATTGTATTATATAAAAAAAAAAGATGTTCATGTTTTGCTTAATATTAAAGAATATGGATTCTTGTGTAACACTGCATGTTGTTTTACGTGGCTAATGCAAAGCCTTCACACACTCGTTGCTTCATATATAAGTTGACCTCAGAATAGATTAGACAAAAACAATTGTTTGAGTCATCCAATAGATAAAAAAGCACGAAAATATTTGTTATCTTAATTATCCTGAATTTATAGTTAAGCCATGTAACATTAGACTTGATTTTTGTTCTGATAGTTTCACATCATATAATCAGACCACCTCACCCTCTCTATGTTAGGAGGAGATAACATACAAATCATACCTATACTTCAGACTGTGGGCATATGACACATCCATACACATCAGAGGCTCGGTCTCGAATATTGAGTATGATAGGAGGATGATAAGAATTACAATGTGCATTAAATTTTTGTGGCTAATTATTGCTTAATAATTTTTTTTTATGTTAACAAAGTCTATTGCTTGTTGAGAATCATGAGGAGTAGATGAGTTAATTTGTTATTTGATCACAATTACATCTTTATGGGACATTTATGTTCATATACATTTTTCTGAGACAACAATGTGCATATTATTTCATTCAGTATGATTTAATCAATCATAGCTATTTTTATGTGATTTATGATTGTTTTTATAGGAGTTTATATTATTATCAAATCATATTAATATAGTTATATTGTGTTTTGTGTGATGATTGCAGTCGTATAAATTCTATTAGGATGGAGGTTGTATATATATTTTTTTGTTTAATTTTTTTAAAGAACTTTCATTATTGGTCTCATTTTGGGGTTCACCATATATGCTGTAAGATTTTTTATGTAAATGATTGAATGATTCATTTAAAAAACAATATACCACATAAAGAGGCATAAATTTTTTCTTGAAATGGATCTAGACATTTTGAATGACGAGAGTCTACGTTAACAAAATATTTTCACCAGCTTATGGGTGTAAGATATGATTTATTTTATTTCAGGGTCATGATTTTCTTACAAGGTCAAGACCCTGTAATTAAATATATCTCGGTAATTGTGAATCCCGAGAAAATTCTTGATTAAAATATATGTCGATCTTGTTTATGATTTAAAATGTTATACGTCAATACTTATATTTTAGATGTCCCATATGGTTTTATTCAAATTTGGAAGAATATTTTTAAAGTTCAAAGGTATACTGAGAAACTCACTAAGCATGAAACTTATTCTATAGTTGCACTTTATGCTTGGAAGAGAGCATCCAATTTCGTTTGCAGTTTAAAATTCTATTAAAAGGTCGAGGCTTACATTTTAATGACGTCGAGTCGTGGAAATGCCCAATAAAGGGATTAAACTACTCAAGGAGGGAGGTGTGTTTCGAGAGGGTAAAAATGAATCATTGGTGAGTTAAGTTTAAAGACTTGGATTTGATGTAATTTGGATGAGATTGTAAGGTGTTTGTTTCAAATTGAGGATTTTAAATATAATTTCTTGGATTGATTTCTAGATCAAGATTGAAGCTTTGAACTTAGAGCAATATGAGACTGAATATATGCAGATTAATCGAAATAATTGGGTATGACATCCCCGATCATAATCTAAAAGGTTTTTATTCATCCCAGTTGATAACCTTTGACTATTAACTAACTAGATGACATGATTGCTTTTGTCACAGAGAATGATATTGAGGTCCTTGATAAAGTTAGTAGAGGTACATTTTTCAGTCACCGTGTGACACGAGGTGCTCAGACATGCGAGATCGAGGTAAATGCCGCAAGTAACCTGCTCTGTCTAGGTGGGAGAGGGATCGAGCGATCTTTTAGTGTGCACCATTCTCATCTATTTGGAGAGTGGTCCACAACTTTTTGCCCTAAAACAAACAATATTATATATATATATATATATATATATATATATATATATATATATATATATATATATATAGAGAGAGAGAGAGAGAGAGAGAGAGAGAGAGAGAGAGAGAGAGAGAGAGAGAGAGAGAGAGAGAGGTTAGTTGTATGTGTTTTGTTTAGAATGACTGTCAATGCTGATTATTCTCCGTTTGAAGGTTGTATCTGAAGGATTGGGTGGTGCTTTGTTTGTATATCTCTTCTAAGATGGTGATTATCTTCCCCAATCTCCTTCCACCACTTCTCCACAATGCTTCCGACCATCCCCCATCGCTGCAGCCGCCTAGAATAACACCCATCTGTTATTTTTTATTGCAATATTCCCATTCCAGCCCTCCTTGCTTGGTACTACCGACATGAAAAATCACCCACTGTTGTTTTGTAGTCCCCCTCTTCACCCCTTTATTGTCACCACTTGAAAAAACTGTAAGCCTATCATTTTACTATTATCCTCTGTGTATCCCATTCCTTCCCACCTCAGCTCATCGCTCTACTTGCCCCCCTATTGCTGCCCTCGCAGTCACAGGCCCCTGCTTAGTTTCCAACATGATTCCAACCTCTCTTTTTTATTCATCAATCACTCCCAACCCATTTCAACCACACAACTCTACTCCTCGACCACCCAATTGACCTTCATCACCCATGGATCGAGCTTTAATGCGAGTTTGTTCTAATTTTCATTTTAAGCGCTTTTGATAGTAAACGTTAATTTGTTTTCAATAATAATATTTTGTTTTTTTTATTGCCAATTAACTTCTGTATCATTTAGTACTAAAGCTAGCATAACCCCATTCCAATCATAAAGTTTATAACATCTGTTAAACTCAAGCTTATCTCCACCAAAGATTTTCTCTCACCCTACTTCGCCTGACACACCTCCTTCTTCCCGCCTATACCTAAATTATAACCATGTTGCCTTAAAGATAACCATTGGAAGCCTAGTTAAGAATAAATGACATGGTGCTGTTATGAGAAATTCATAAAGAGGTGTTTATGAGATTTATAGAGATGATATGTAGTGGGAAACTCACTAACTACATAGAGGCTTGCCTCCTCAAGAGGAATGTATGGGTCACCAATAGACATAATTTTGACTTCCTAGATCAAAGGAATATAATGAATCTCTTCCATCATGCTGATTGCAGGGATAAAAAATATCTGCCTCAAAGATGTGTCCTAAAATATATGAGAAGTTATGATTTTGAAATAAAGGTAAATTTTTCATATTTTCGACTACCACGTGGATCTAGATGAGTTTACTGAGTAGCTATAGACCTTTGAACATGTATTTGGGGTGACAGGACGTCCCACCGGACGAAATTGTGAAACTAGCCACCGACAAGTTAAATAATAGTGCATTATTTGTGGCAAATTTTGAAGTACTTACGCCAACATAAGAGATAAAATAATATTACTACATGAATCTATATGAAACTGGAGATGCAATGTCAGTACCTGCTGATCCACTTTAAAAATACTCATTTTTATGTCTTATTTATAACTCAATTCATAAGGATATTATGCTTTAATGAAAGATATTTTTTTGTTTTTTAATGTAGGTGATAAAAAAAAAGAGTTCAAGAAGGAAAAAATAGCAAAAATGGAGCTAAAATAGCAAAGTTGTCGAAATTATAGGTCTGGCGCCTAGGCAGCAGAATTTGGCACCTAAGCGCCTGTTCGATACAGTCACAAACAAGATTTTTGACTACTTTGGGCAGTTATTTTGACGGTGTTAAGCAATTATTAGAGCTTCTAGAAGACGAGAAGTTACTCCTAATATATAGGACATGTGATACAATGCATCTGGACGCAGGGAAATGGTTTTAATCGCGAAGAGGTGTGACCCAAGTGAAGAGGTGTGTTGACCTCATTTTTGATGAGGTCTTCTCTTCTTCTCTTTAGTACTTAGGATCTAGCCTTAGGCTTTTCCTTTGACTATCTTAGAGGACTAGAATTGGGACCCACCTTTTAGAAATTCAAACTACTTCTTAACTCCTCGCAAACCCCACAAACTTGATCGTAGACCCCTAATCACCTAGAGGGTTGAAATCAAATGTGGAAGTTTAAAGGATGAGTTCATATAGGACTCTTTGGCCTTAGGAGCGCCTTCACAGGTGGCTCAGTGCAGTGAAGGGGCTGACTTACACACACACTACACTTATACACTACACCTACACACTACACTTCCACACACCTCCTAAAACCACACCCATACCCAACTTGACCTCCGACTCATGTAGGTGATTCACATGGATGGTCCTTAACCCACTAAGCCTTGGCTAAGAGGGTTAGGAACAACATAGTGGATGCCTCAAATGAGTCCCTTCATGGCTCATGTGGGCTTGATATGGCTTCATGGCTCAACCAAAATGATTTTATTCCACTTACATTCACCCGATCTTAATTTCCCAAATTTTCGATTTTTGACCTGGGACCACTACACCTGCCATCTAGCCCAAAACCTTGAAATCCTCCAAAACACCTAAATTACCCAAAATTCCTCAAAATTATTCCCAGACATTTCCACACCACTCAAATTGATCATCCATACCCAAAAATATCAAAAAATTCCAAAAATACCTCCCAATACCCTCCAAATACCCAAAATACCCCCTTGACCCAAAAATCCAAAAATTCAGAAAATTCCCAGAAAATTTCAGAAAATCCCAAATATTCCCAATTTCATTTTATCCAACTACACCATGGGCCAATTTTGTCAATTTACCCTACTTTTGTCAAAACCCCCAATTGGACCCATTTTTAACCCAAAGTGAACCCAATGTCAAACCAAACCTACCCAATTGACTCAAATTCTGGTACAATTCAATTCTAAACTTCAATTCAACATTCCCAACACCAATCTAGACCAAATCCAAGTTCAATTTGATTGACATTTGGATCCAATTTCACTTTTGGCCTTAAAGCCCGATTTGGACCCATGACCCAGACCTAACCCAAACTCACCCAATTCAACTCCAATTAACCCCAAATCTTTTCTAAATCTTCCTTAGCATCCCCACAAGCAAAACACTAACATGATTTGCCCAAAATTTAGACCCAAACCCCACTCAAATTCAACCCAAAGCTAAAAGGCTCATTTTTGACCTAAACCCAAACCTAACCCAAATGAACCCAAACCCCAAAATCAAAGCCCAAACAAAGTCAAAACCTCTTTGAAACACTCCCATAAACATTTCTCAACATTGATTTTACATCAATTTCAACCCTAGCCCAACATTGGCCCAACTTGGCCCACTTGGACCTATATTGGCCCATTCACCGAAGAGCCGAAATTCAACCCAATTCAAACCCAAATCACCCCCAATTTGCTTCAAGTCACTCATGATACATCCATGAGCTGAACCCAACAATTATTTGGCCCAATCTCTTTACAAAATTTCATCCCAAAATTCATTTTAAAATTCAAAAGCCCACTTTCCTAAACCATCTTAAAAGGCCATCTAAAACCCTTTCAAAAAGCTCAAAATTGGTCCCAAAGCCCACATGATATTTCTCTACATCATCCATTAAATTAAAATCATCCCTAAGTCATAAACCAATGATCAAATAATTCTAAATGAAGCTTCATCCAAATTTTCACCAAAATATCCAAAATTCTTAAAACCACTTTTTTATGAAATTGACTTGACTTTTCCCGAGCGAAAGGTGAGCCATGAAGCCATGCATGAGCCACATGGAAGCCATGAGAGCCTCTTTACATGTCACCATGCCATTAATGGCAAGAAGAGGGGACCCTTTCCTAACCCTTCATTAAGCCTTTTTAACCATACTCGTATCGCACTCTAAACCATGCTTTGCCACCTAATCCTTGATGGAGACTCCACCATACATGGAAGGTTAACCCACCTGACCTCCTCAGCCCAAAACCAGGTCTTGGGGAGGTGCACCCAACCCATTTGCATGGGTTGACCATTTTAAGCCAAAATGACCCCTTCCCCTTTCTACTTTGATTCGATTACTTTACACATGTCGAACCTCGATTGAATGCACCAAATCCCGGCCACGACCCACCTGAACAAGATGGTGACCAATGCACAGCCGGCCAGCCACCAGGCCGCCGGAAAACACCATGGCCGAGAGCTCACATGTGAGCCGACCTAGGAATTCTCCCTTGCTGAGGCTGCCCCATCCACGGTGGCCATTGGAGCTGTTCTTCTCTTGCCGAAGCAGGTGATCCCAAGCCCTAACTCTCCGCAGGAGGCCCTCCACCCTCTCCTGATTCAAACACCACCCCTCTCGACCATGAGAGGTGCTTGAAACAAACCTTAAGGAAACTGCGCAAAATTGTTCCGAGACTCCTCCCCATACACGAAGCACTTGATCCCCAGCTGAAATCCCCCTGCCATTTCTTCTCGCGAGCTTAATTTCGAGTTGAAATCTAGGCCCAAAACCGGGACACTTCTCCACGGTGAGCCAATCCCCAAATTGATTGGTTCTACACCTTCACCGGACCGAGGGAAGGTGTCCACCAGCAAAAGCCCCATCTCCGAGGCCACCCGGTTGCTCCGGCCTCCGAAGCTTCGTGATCGGGCTTGATCGAAATCCCACCTAGACAATTCACCGAGACCGGGAGACTTCATGCGGAGCTTGCGGGATCCGATCGAAGGTGCAACAACCCTCGGATCGAAGCCACACTTCTGCGAGCAAAGGTATGAGCTAATTCTTCATCCCGAGCTTCTGAAGATTCTCCATTTCAAATGCTTTAATTTCAATGCATGATCACCGTATAGATGTGTTCGTCTCTTTAAGACGAATCCATAGAGCAAAAGAACATGAAAATCCATTGAGTATCGAGTGAGATCTTAGGGATTTAGTATGGACGGCTCTCGGGTGAGGACGCTCGGGGACGATGAACGGATGTCGTCCATTCAATACACGCGCGGACGGATGGCCGGGATCGCGTCGGATCGGGGAGACGGTACGAGAACCGCGGGGCCCGGGCTGGCGGCTCGGATGGCGACGTCGAATGGGAGCACGACGCGTGTGCGTTCGGAGCTGCCGAGGTTGACGCGGCGCCGCGTGGATAAATAGAAAATGAGAGATTTTTTCTGATTTATTTAATTCCCTAAACTTCAAAAATTCATAACTTTGTGTAGGAAAATCATAAAAATAAAATAAAAATACCCTCTTGCTCGGTGAACGAGAGGAGAACAATGTGGAAAAGAAATCATTTAATTTCATCAAGTATTTTATTTTTAATAATTTATTTACTCTCTGCCTATTTTTAATTCTCCATGCATGTATACAATTCACCATGGCATGAGACCATAGGGCTTTTGAAGCCTATGAATTTGGGAACATTCCTTGAATTTTCCAAAGTCGAGAGGCCATCCTATGAAGAGTTATTGATTTTTCAAATTCATGTTACTGTTTTGAGTATTTTAATTCCAATAAATAGCATGTTGTGAAATAAATTCTAGAAAAATTTGGTGATGTCTCTTATGACCGAGAGGACCTAGGAAAAATAGGTTTTGAGTTAGTTCATTTAAAACAACCCTAATTGGCTTAAACACCCAAAATGGATCTCTAATTAATTAGAGCTAACCATACATCAAATTGACTTGAAATCAATTCTCCACTGACCTTTAGGAACATAGGAACCCACCATAAAAATTTGAGGTCGATTGGACTTGGTTAGCCCTACTTAATTGGGTTGATTAAGCGAATTTAGTCATTTTAAACTTTAAAAATTCATAACTTTCAAAATATCTTTCAAAAATTCACCAAATTGGTTTTGGAGCCTCTCTGATATTAGGGAATTTAAGAAAATTAAAATTTCAATTTTCTAAAAAAGTTGATTTTTAATATTATTTTAATATTTTAATAATTAAAAAATAAAAAAAATCACAAAAATAATAAAATTCACCAAAATGTCACATTTTGAATTTTAATCACTTAGGAACAAACCCATATTTTTCTTAGGTTTATTTAGTGAGATATTAAATTTTAAAGCTCTAGGGTAATTTTAAAATTAAAAAAAATGTATTTTCTAGCATTTTCACTAAAATAATTATAATAAATCATAAAAAAATCAAAAAATTGTAAAATTTGATTCTCTGATTTCCTTGATATCAGAGAGATTTTTGAAAAATATAAAATTCATTTTTCAACATTTATTTTATTTTTAAATTAATTAACACTCCAAAAATTAAAATAATTATAATAAAAATAATATAATTCAAAAAATCACCAAAATTGGTCCAAGTGGTCCTCTGGTCATTAGGAATGTTCCCTAATTTTCTTAAGGAGAGAAACTTTCCCTTGGTCATGTTATTAAATTTTCCTTGGAAATCTCTATTTTCTACCAAAAATAATTATATAAATAAATTAAATACAGAAAAATTATATTTTCTCCTCTCATGTCTTTATTGACATATGAGTGAAGTCACATAAAAATTTCAAGTTCATTTGAGTTCAATTTAGTGAGTTATGAAATTATTAAGCTTAAAGGGTAAAGTGGTAATTAAAATTTTTAATTCTTAATTAAAACTTTAGGTTTAATAAAAAATTAACAAGTAAAATATTTGATCCTAATCTGATTTGGATGATTGAAATTTAAATAATTAAAGGGTAGAAATCCATTAAGTAATTTAAAATAATTAAACCTTAATTAAATAATTGATTAAATTTGGAAGAATAATAAAATTGGAATTATTAAAATAGGGATATTATTAGGAAGAGATTTGTTCTTTAATTTAAAAATCCCTAAATTAATCATCTCATTAATATTCAATTCTTAATTAAAATGATAACTCAAAATTCAAAATATTAAAAGACTTAATCATTAAACTAAAATTATTAAACTCTTTTAAAATTCCAATTAAAGTTAAAAATAAAATTAAATTAAAAATTAAATTAAATTAAGTAAATTAAATTGAATTAAATTAAATTAAATCAAATCAAATTAAATTAAAGATTAATCAAATTAAATTAAAGTAAATTAAATTAAATTAAATTAAAATTAAAAGTTGAATTAAATTAAAGAATTAAATTAAATTAAATAAACAAATTAAATTAAATTAAGTGAATAAATTAAATTAAATTAAATTAAATAAATAAAATCAAATTTAAATTAAATTAAGTTAAAACAAATTAAAATTAAATTAAAATTAAATTAAATTAAATTAAATTAAATTAAATTAAATTAAATCAAATTAAATTAAAATTAAATCAAATCAAATTAAATTAATTTAACATCAAATCAAACTAAATTGAATTAAATTGAATCAAATAAATTAAAATTTCAATTAAATTAAATTAAATTAAATTAAGTTGAATTAAATATAACATCACCAAAGACATAAAGAATTGAAAATAAATGCTAAAATAACTTGAACAACTATTCAAATTTAAACCATTAATGGAAATTAAACTAAATCACAAACCATTTGAATACCGATTTACCCTCGAAAGCTTTAGTTATCATAACTCCTAAACGGAATATTAAATGAAATGTTATTTCACACATAGGATATTCGAATGTCACTAGTTCAGCTGACGAGATAACAAAACTTGAGATTCTTGGACGATTAATTCATTTGTATAATTGAATTCATTTGGACTTAAAACAATCCTAGAAATATTGAAAAGAAGTTTAAGATTCTTCTTAAGCACTTCCTCAATGTGATAGGATATTCATAAGAACAATTGAACTTAATTATTCTTTGATGAAGAAAATTTTCTTCAAACAAAAACACAAGGAACCTAGACGTCATAGGAAATGACTAGGCTATAGGATTAGGAATTTGGTAGAAAACCATAACCCTTACCTTAGCTTTACCTAGGAACTTGCTTAAATATTCTAATTGCGTTTTAAGTGCAGCTTGGAATGACGGGAAGACCCTCCAGGTACGCTTTTATTTTATTGCAATTTACATTATTGCAATTTATTTAACTGCATTGCATTTACTTTTCTTGCATGATAAACAATTGTTGCATGAAAACCCACACCTTTAGGATAGTCCACTAAAGCTGAAACCAAAACTAAGTTAAAAGTCATTGCGAGATAAAATTCACCGCCACGATATTTCAAAATATAAAACAACTCAAAATTTAATCACAAACAGAACACAAAACTACAATTACAACTAAATTAAAACGTCATGTTGGATGATCGGGAATACCTCGGATGATGTAACCTACGTGTTGCTTAACGGGATTTCCAGCGGTCTAAATGAAAGTGTGGAACTCATTTAGTTGAGTTTAGCAAATTCATATGGACTAAGTTAATCCGATAAAAATAATGATGTCGGAAGGATGGAGCAGTGGGATCTTAACCGGTGTCGTTATAATCAACTTTAAGATTTGTTTTAATTAAAATATTAAAAACACTTGGAAATTAAGATTTTCTCTAAACCAAAACACTTTTCTCATCCTCGATTTATGACTTCTAAAACTAAACCTCTGCAACAACAAGGAGCTCGGAGCATGGTGGGCGGCACGGCCATCGTCATCGGCAAAACACGAGTCTACTTCGACAAAACTTTCCTAGAATTAAATAACGAAGCCATAGGACTTCGAGGTAGTTTGCACTAGTGCAACATAAATCCTCGACTCTTCGTTAGGCACTTGCATTGCAAATTAAGCCTAACCGGTCTTAGGATTCCGAGGTAGTCGTCGGTACGACAATAAACCCTCGCATCTTCGAGATTTATTTGTTTGATTTTATCATATAAATATAAGTCCTAATTAATTAAAATTGGCGAGATTAAAACATTAAATAAACATTAGGACTTTCCTAAATTCGAAGCGAACAATAGGATAGTCGGGAAATTACGAAGTTCGCTTCGAATGCGTAATTTCTCCTACTTTTCTTCCTTTGAATTCCCAAAATAAAATGTTCCAAATTTGATCCATTCCCTATTGAAATTCCGAAATTCGATCCCTTGAAAACTTAAACTTTGAAATCCTTGAGAGCGAGAATTATTGATTATTATCGAGAGTTTTCTTAGGTGATTCCGTCACTTAAGATGTAATTAACTATAGGGGCTTGCCCTTATAGGGAATTTTAAATAACCAGAGTAATATAAACCCTGTTTAATGCTTTCATATTAAGCGGGGAATTTGTCGGCTTATAAAATTGGTTCGCGGACCAAACGGATGTCACGAAACCTTTCTAGTTTATTTAATCGAGCCCCATTATCGAGCGGTGTGTACTATTCTTCGGGATAGATACACGGTTTGTGATGCGGCGCTCGTTTATGTGAGCTTATTTGGGATGTGAAATCGGTTTGATTTCATATCTTAAAAATTTTCAAATTTAAAATTATTTTCAAAACCAAATGCTACTTTTCAAAATATATATATTTAAACTAAATTTAAAATTTTTAAAAATTCGCCGACAACTTCTGTTAGGCGAACCTCTTTTCAAAATAAAACACACAACCTAAAAATAATGTCGACAAGGTGCGAAGACCTGGTCAAAAGAGTCCGGTGCCTAGGCGCCAGATTCCTACGCGACAGTTACCTTCTAGAAGATACATTGTATTTGGATGAATTTTGAAGATGTGTCTTAAGCAACCCCTGGTCAAATTCAGAGCTATATAAATAGAAGCTCATTCTACAGAGAAAATCACACTCTATAGTCTCTTTCACCCCTTCTTGCATCTTTAGTCCCCAAGCACTATATTCCATCCAATTATTTGGGAACCACCTTCTTTATTATTTAATGAGTTTATTTTGAGTGTTAAGTGTGAGATTATTAATGTTGTTGTTGTTGAAGTCTTTCACCATTGCATTGAAGTCAGTAGGAGTCAGCAGATCACTTGAAGGAACATTCCGGATAAGTATTTGTAACTTGGTTCAGACTTTTATAACTATGTTTTGTTGTGTGAATTCAATATGTTATGAGTAGTTAGATTTCTTTCACCTTTCAACTATGAAAAGATGATAAAATAATTAAAATTTGGTGGATAATTTAACTTAAAATATTTATAAAAATTGTGATGATATTAATATATGATCTTAATTTACTTTTTAAACAGACCATTTAAATTGTTAAAACCTGTTGAAGAATTCTGAGACCTATCCGGAGATGAGTTCTTAACTAGTAGATATTACATGAATCCTTAGGTAATCGCAAGCTATACGCGGGTTATTTAAGGTGAAGTGCAAATAATTAGGAATATATGATTTATTGGGCGTAAAATTCATTAGTTTTTAGAGTGAAAGACTAAATTCTAATAATTTGGTTTATAGATAGGGAATAGGTCACTGGTAGGGCCGATCATATCCACCCTTGTACATCTTGTTGTGTGAGCCTAGATTAACTCATTTTACTAATAAAAATCCTGAACCGATCTATAGAATAGTCAATGTTCTTTATGCCTAGACCAAAGGGTAAAAAATATGAATGCTTCTATTTGGCACAATACCATAATCTAAACTCTCCATATATGGTAATTATTCTAAAAATCTTGGATTAGTTGAAAAGGAGAAAGTTGTTTTATTTATACATGCATTAATATTTATTTTAGTATTGCTTACTTGCATTTAGTATAAATTTCATTAAATCTAAAATATAAACTTTAAAAAGAAATAAAAACAAGAAAAAATATTTTTAATTTAAAAAATCTAAAAATATTACTTAATATTCTAAAAATCTTATCTGTGGGATCGATAACCAGGACTCCACTAGAGCCCTGTATTACTTGATACGATACGTATACTTGCGCTTGTAATTGTGACTTTTACAAATTATAATATAAATATAAATTCATAAACTCTTTCATAAGTAAAATCACATCAAGTGTTTGACACCGTTGTCAGTGATTAAATCTTCTAGCAATGGTATCAAATTCTTGCATTTGAAATTATATATATAACCCCTTTACGCTAAGTCACGCATCACCTGCAAATTCCCTATAGATTGAATGTTCAGACCATAGCTTCAAAAGTGGAGAGACCAAATTACAAAGCGACCACCAACTATTACAAACAAGGCTCAACCCTGCAATCTTATAAGTATAGTACACACAAAAAAACATTCAAGCCAACCCTGCCTTAGAATAAATAAGTTTTGAGTAAAAAGCAGGTGGAACCAACAAACATTTCAAAATTTATCCCATATAGGAAGTGTTTAAAGTGTAAAAAATTTGAGCATATTGAATCAGATTGCATGACCAAATTAATGATATGTTTTATAGAGTTGTGCATTGTTGAAAAATAGGTAATGATGCAATATATAATAAAAAAGGAGACGACACATAAAGGAGTACTGACTTTTAAATAATGAGAAAAGATGCATAGTTATATCTAAGCCCATAGGAGATACTCAAATTGAATTCCAAAATAGTTTGAATTTAAGGATCAAACGTTAGAGGCATGACTACTCCAAATGTTGAGTGTGGAGTCGGGTTAAAAGAAAAAAAATAATCGCTCCCGCCTTGGCCTGCTCCCGCCTTCCCGCAAAGCGATGCTTTGCTTCGTCTTCCGCCTACGATTCACGAATGGGGGAACTACTCCCGCCTCTTCCAAAATTCTACATTTTTGTCTCTTAATTAAAAAGGCAAGGGGATATAAAATAATGCTCTCCGTTTCTCCTCCTTTATGATTGGGCTTATGGTGAATAATTCCTTTTATTTTGGTTCATTTTGCTGCATTCGGTGACGAGGTTGCAGGCAAAAGTGAAAAGAAAGGAATCGTAGAAGAAGACAAAGGTGAAGTGGAGAAGGAAAGTAAATGAATTGCAAGCATTGTTTTATTTTCTTTTATGATTTCTTCTTTTATTTCGGTCGGCTCTTCGGTGGAGAGTAAAGGAAAAGAAATAAAGATTTATTTATTGTAATCATCGCGGAGGTCGACGACGGTGTAATTCTTAGAGCAATAAAATCCTCTGCAACTCCGTAGACTCGTGGACGTATGCATAAATTGTCAAACCACATAAATTTGTGTATTCTTTTATGGTGTAAAATTTTCTCTTTCTGTTTTATATATATACCACACAACTGGTATCAGAGCTTTGTTCATATATGAGGAAAGGCGATGGATGCAGATTAAGTGAAGGTTTCAGAGATCCAGAGATTTGATTACACGGATTTTGGTTACTAGAGGATGCAGATATGAACGACCTCTATGGGAAAAAAGTTCATCTTCCGTTATTGGGGAAAAGACCAGAAAGGATGGATGAGATCAAATGAAATTTGTTGGATCGACAAGTTCTGGGGGCTATTCGATTAACTTTGTCGAGGTTTGTTGCACACAATGTCGTTAAGGAAATGACTACTACAGACCTCATGCCAGCACTAGAAGATATGCATGAAAAGCCATCGACGGATAACAAGGTATATCTGATGAAAAAGTTATTCAATTTGAAGATAGAGGAATGTACGTCTATTGTACAACACCTGAATGATTTTAATACTATCACAAATCAGTCATCGTCTTTGAAAAATGAATTTGATGATGAGATACATGCACTAATCTTGTTGGCTTCACTGTCAAATAGCTGGAAAGCTATGAGGATGGATGTTAACAACTCTGCAGATAAATTTAAACTGAAATATGATGATATTCGTTATTTGATTTTAATTAAGGAGGTACGCAAGAGTGATTCTGGTGAGATCTCAGGTTCGAGTTCAACATTAAATGTTGATTCCAGAAGGAGAGCACAAGACATGAACTTAAACAGAGGAAGATCAAAATAAAAGCATTGAGACGGAAGTAAGTCAAGGCTTGATAAACAAGTAACTTGTTGAAATTGTGGCAAAACTGGTCACATGAGGAGAAACTACAAAAATGTGGTTTTCAACAAGAAGGTTATGTACAAAGACAAGGCCAGTACAATTTCTGAAACAGTACAACACAAATCTTATTTGGTAAAGTTTGATGTTTTATCAGAGGTCACATTGCAGGGCAGAGATGCAGGTGACGAGAAGAGTGGGTTCAGGACACCAATTTCTATTGTTCCACAATCAGTTTCAGAGCAGTCACCCCTACAGTTGCAGTTTTCAGGTCAGAAAAGATTAGATATTCTCAACAACATTACTCTTCAATTTTGAACTACATTCCTTTGATAGATGGTGAAGAACCATAAATTATTGAAAAACCTTGCAGGATGAAAATTCAAGCAAGTGAGAGCTGACCATGAAGAAGGAGTTCGATTCTCTGTTAGAAAACCAGACATGGGAGCTGACAGATCTTCCACTAGAGAAGAAGGCATTACACAACAAGTGGGTGTACCGGGTGAAGATTGAGCGTGATGACAGTAAGAGGTACAAGGCTAGGCTTATTGTAAAAATCTTTTTAGTAGAAACATGATATTGATTATTCCGTGATTTTCTCTGATGTGGCGAAACTCACAACCATCAGAATGATACTATCTATGGTGGTTACTGAAGATATCTTCCTTGAGTAGTTAGATGTGAAGATAATCTTTCTTCATGGAGACCTCAAAAAAGATATCTACATACACCAACATGAGGGGTTTGTGGTACATGGAAAGGAAGACTCAGTTTGTAGACTGAATAATAACTTGTATGACCTGAAGCAAGCTCTTGGACAGTGGTATAAGAATTTTGATAATTTCATGCATAGTGCAGGGTATAACAGATGTCAGACAGATTGTTGCTGCTGTATTAGGCATTTTGACAATTATTATATTATTTTATTGCTATATGTGGATAACATGCTTATTGCATGAGCTAGTATTGTTGAGTTCAATAATCTAAAGAAGCAGATGTCAGAACATTTTACAATGAAGAATTTGGGAGCTGCGAAGCAAATCCTTTGCATGTTGTCAGAGATAGAGTCGGAGGCACGTTGAGACTCTCTCTGGCTGAGTATGTGAAAAAGGTACTTAGCAGGTTCAATATGGATAAGACCAAACAAGTTGGCATACCCTTAGGCAGTCACTTCAGACTCAACAAGAATCATTCATCCAAGTTAGATGATGAACGTGACCACATGAGTAAGGTTCCTTATGCTTCAGCTATTGGTTGACTTATATATGCTATGGTTTGCACCAGACCAGATATTGCCAATGTAGTGAGAGTTATTAGCAGATACATGAGTAATCATGGAAATAAACATTGAGAAGTTGTGAAGTGGATTTTGAGGTACCTAACAGGCTCTTTAGAAACATTGTTATGTTTCTCAGGAAAGAGTTCAGAGGTACATGATTATGTTGATGTTGATATAGCTAGAGACATTGATACCAAAAGAAGTACTACGAGCTATATTTATACTATTGGCGGCAGATCAGTGTCATGGGGCTCTAATATGTGGAAGATAGTTTCGTTGTCTACTACAAAAGCGAAATATATAGCAGTGTTAAAGGCTGCAAATGAGATAATCTGACTACAGGGCTTCTTGGAGGAATTTGGCAAGAAGAATCAGAAAAACATTCTCTGCATTGATATTTAAAGCACTTGATTTTTGTTATGAATCCATCATTTAAGTCCAAAACCAAGCACATTCAGATCAATTATCACTTCATACGGTCATTGTTGGATGACAAATAGTTGTTGCTTGAGAAAATTTGTGGAACAAGAACCTTGCTGATATGTTGACTAAGGGTGTTACCCTTGAGCAATTGAAGTTGTGTGCAACTTCAGTTGGTCTTCTAGCTTGAAGACATGAGTTTTTAGTTGTAGATGTGGAGGATATCACATTTGAAGAAATGGGCGACGCCGTGAGTGAATGATATCAGTTTGAGGAAATAAACATTGTAGCTTATGTACCGGTCTCTAGGTGGAAGAGTTATTAAGTGCGGAGCCTGGTTTAAAAAAATGGTTACCGCTCCCGCCTCCGCCTGCTCCCGCCTTTCACCACAGGCCTACGATTCTCGAATGTGGGAACTACTCCAACCTCTTCAAAATTCCTCTTCTCTGCCTCTTACTTAAAAAAGCAAGGGAATATAAAATAATGCTCTCTGTTTCTCCTCCATTATGATTTTTCTTATGGTGCATAATTCCTTTTATTTTGGTTCATTTTGCTGAATTCAGAGAAGAGGTGGCAGACATAGAAGAAAAGAAAAGAATTGTAGAATAAGACAAAGGCGAAGCGGAGAAGGAAAGTAAAGGAATAACATGCATTGCTTTGTTTTCTTTTATGATTTTTTCATCTATTTTGGTTGGCTCTTTGGTAGAGAGTAGAAGAAGAAAAATATAGATTTATTTATTGCAATCGTTGTGGCGGTTAACGACGGTGTAATTCCTTGAGCAATAAAATCCTCTGAAACTTTGTGGACGTATGTTAAAATTTTTGAACCACGTAAATCTGTTTACTCTTTTTTGTTGTAAATTTATTTCGTTCTACTTTATATATATACCACAACACCAAATATGAGTGTTAGCATTTATTTTTGATGCAACATATACTTGACATCCTTTTTGATTGATATGATATCGCATTGGATTATACAAGACACACCATGACTCAAGGAGCCCATGGGATCTTAAAATGAGCACTATGAGTATGATAAGTCGTGGTATGCACTGTTATAGCCGTGCTCTGAGGTGATTATCTCCAAGTCAGCATCACCTTTAGTGTTCCCTGTGCTGACATTTGTTTTTTGCATCAAGGGGTAATATTTTGTTGATATAGATGTTCTCGTGACCAAGATCATCGATGAAGTTACCCTGTACTGCGTTCGTACCTTAAGTCTAATGTTCAGGCAAACATATTTCTGATGGGACCATTTCGCTTGATAACACACATATGGAGCATCTTCTCTCCAAAGACAATTATAACCTCTACAGATATTTGAGAGTTATGTCTTGCTCATATCAGACCTCCTTGAGGTCCCACGAGGCTTGAAACCCCTCCTATGAACTTTTTTGGGTTACAATGTTTTGAACGAGTTATAAAGATTCAACATTAACCATATCAAAATAATAATTATGCTACAACAACCAATAGCAATGGCTATCAATAATCTCCAATGGTTATTGACTTTCTATTTTATTCAAGCTCTTTATTGTTCTCCCATTCTACGTTAGAAATAGTTATTTTTTTAGACTTTTGGAAAATTTTTCTGATAAATTTAATTGAAATCCCAAAATACTTCATAAGGTCACGATTGTTAATTCTTTTGATCGCAAATCACTCTTTTAGTTTTTAATTTAATTTAACCATCTCGTAATTCAACGATTTTGAGACATTCAAAGTGAATGTAAACATGTGAAATTTGAAGATCATTTTGACTATTCAATTAATAATGTGAAGTTTCCAATCATACTATAAGTTCTCTGTCTTAACTCATTTGAGATTGTTACATCAAGATTCGTGCTTAATCTTTTTTTTTTTTGGGTAACATTATTTTACATAACTAATACTCAAACATAATATTTAATTTTTAATATAACATAAAAATATTATTATTAATCTAACTTTTGTTTTTAATGTGAAATGCATCTAGCCATGCACTAGTTTACAAATAAAATGTTAGAAATATAAATAATAGGTTTGTGATGCTTGACATGTAAATACTGAAAATAAACTTAAAAAAAAGGGGCTCCGCCTGCCTGATCGACAAATTGGACACTCTAGGGTTTCTCAGATCCGACCCCTATCCTATACTCCTTCATGGCGGAGGTAATGGATGCGCCGGCGGATGCTTTAGATCGCCCGGAGAGGCAACCTTCTCCAGCAGACGGCTCTCCTCCTCCTCCGCCTCCTCCTCCTCCGCGACGCAGGGAAAGGGATTCTAGGGAACGGAGGGACGACTATTACGACTCGAGGAACCGCTCTTCACCTCCACCGCTTGTATCGAGGGATAGAGAATACCGGCGGAGGAGTAGTTTGAGCCCGCCGCCTTACCGCGACCGTCGTCACTCTCCGCCAAGGCGCTCCCCACCGCCTGGCAAGCGCTTTCGGAGGGACGACGGTGGTTACGAGCGGCGGAGGGGGAGCCCTAGGTAAATTTCGGGTTGCAGTTTTGTTTGAACTGGTTCATGAACAGGTTCTTTGATCTAATTGTCGTGTCGACATTCGCAGGTATGGATATGATTATGGAGGTTACGATCGAGGAGGAAGAGGCGGGTACGACGAAAGGGCTCATGGTCGCTATATGACTCGTCCCTCAGGTTAGTTTTGGAACTAGACTCTTCTGTTGTTGCTTTTGTTGAATATCTCAGAAGTTATCAGAGGAACTTACCTTTTAGATGATCCTTAGCTCTGATTGGCGGTCGTGGTAGATAATTAAATTTGGTAACAGAGAAGCTAATAAAAAAGAAATACGTAGATCCTTTTTCTCTCGATTGTGTTTTAAAGACGGAATGAAATGAGCTATTTGTGTATTGATTAATAGTTAAAAGAAAAGAAATCTTATCACTCGCTATATGTATGCGTGCTAAATTTGTTTGAGAAAAAAGAAAATGCAGCATAGCATGCATTTAGTTATACTTCTCCCACTGGAGGCGAACTTTTATGTGGACTTTGTTTCTCGGTATACGCTATTTTGGGCAGTTTTTGGTGCTCTTTTCATTCAGTAAGACATTTTCCAAAAATTATGGGTAATAAGCTCATCAATACCTATTACCATTCTGAAAGATCACTTGACTCCTGATAGTATAAGCCAGGGAGAGGGCTGTGAGCATGATAAAGCGCTTATTAAACTCGGAAAATTTACATACATACTACACCATTCTTAATTTACATATCTTTCACCCAAAGTTTGATTTTTACACCTAACTTCATGGTGTCATAAATGCATGCATGAAGATGTTTGTTTACTTTAGAAAGATAGTGATGGTGGTGTTTTTGATGTGATGTTAAAGATTTGAGTGGCATGCATCTAAATATGAATGTTTAGGTGTTAGATATGTAAAAGCACAAGAATTGTGTGGCATGTGTGCAAATGTCCTTAAATCTTTATGTATATTTTGGCCATGTTCGATTTTTTAAAGGTGGCTCCCCTTTCTGTTTATTGGCTACTATGAGCTTTTATAAGTGATTGTGTGGTTCAAGGAGCTGCAAACCTTTATGCTTAGAGCTGGAATATGCTCACTGGAAGATTTCTTTTTGCATAAGAGAGCCAACCTTGTGTGTCATTACATAATGAGTCATTCTGGTCTCACCTTCGAATCCACGATAGAAAGTGAAACGTTCAGTTGCAGATGTTTCTTCAAGTAACTATGAACCTTTTTACGTAGAACTGGAATGTGGGATGCAAGTTTTTATTCAAGAACTATGAATCTTTTCACATAGAGCTGGAAACTACTGAATTGCACTTGCCTTGCGGTGCTAGAGCTTCAACCTTGCATTCTTCCCTAGATAATGTGTCAAACTTAACTCACCGAAATCAATCTACATAGAGAAAAGCTGACAATTATATGAAGCAAAACATTTAACTTGTAAGGATTTGAATTAATTCTATTGAAAAACATAGTGCATTTGTGATTTTGAGTAATAATTAGTGTCTTTGTGTTGATATACGGGACTGCAAAAATGGAACATGAAATGCAAACAAATTTGATTTTTTTGAACTTCTGATCTTATATTTTAATGAGGATCTCTACATAAATTATTAGATTCTATTGAGTGTGGTCTCCTTGACATTTTTTGAACCGTGAATTTAGGATTTCCATGTATCATATGGATTTTAATATCACCTAGATTGGATGCATGCTCTAAGTTTTGTGTTTTATACGTCCAATTCGGTGGAAAAATCAAACACTTTACGGTGTGTTGATTTTTTTGATCCGGATATTTTTATAATTAATATATTGATGTACTCCAAAAAGTTATGCATAAGATATCCATTTTATGATGATAATCATATGAAAAGTTGTTACTTTATTTTATAATAGATATAGTTTTGATTTAATTATTTTTATTAACCATAATTGCTAAATATTTGAAAATATATGATACTTGTGAGAGACATGAAAGTGTAAGTTTTAGTTCTACTTTTATAGAATCAAATAATATTTCAATTCAATTATTTATTTTTTTTGTCATCCTTCAGGTTAATAATCCTAATATAATTGCATTTAGTGTTTAATTGAGAAGACAAAAAATGGAATAACATAAAAATCAAAATTATTCTGTGAGTCATTGATAACTCTCATTGAGTGCCATCTCTTTTTTGTACATATTTTTTTCTTAACAATGAATTAGTGCTTTAGTGCTTTTTCTTTTTATTTTTTTTTTGGAATTTCAATATCATCTAGACTAGATGTATGTGCCAAAATCTTTGGTTTAATTGACTAGGTCAGTGGAAAGATTAAATACTTTATGTGCTATAGATAGATGAGGTCTTGTTTTTATCGTGAATTTTTAACTCTGAGCTTGAAGTTTTATATAAAATATCCATTTCATGCATATAATCATGTCAATTAAGTATTTACCTTTATTTTATGGAGGATATGGTTCTGAGTTGAATGTGTTATTTTTCTTGACCATAATCGCTAAATAGATGGAAATATAATATTGTAATTACACATGAGATTTCTCGGTTTGGTTCAACTTTGCATAAATAGCTGTCATTGAGTGTGATTATTGACCGTTATCGAGTTGATTAAGATTTTTGAGTTTGAAATTGAGCTCAAGTATAAGATTCAAGTAGGCTAAATTGATTGGTTGATGACTCCCTTGTGGTGCTTTGCATGCTACGACAATTCAAGTGGCTTCTTTATAACTTATAATTGTAGGCATGTTAGAGTGAGCACTTTGATGCCAATGATGTATGGCACTTGATGTGGTGAATATTTTGATGCAAGGGGAATGTGTGATTATTGTGTAAGTCCTAATGCGCAAGGGATATGATAAAAAGCTCGTAAGAATATTGGATTTAATGCTCAATTGGACTAAAGAAATGCATTTCCATTAATGAGTTATTATCTATTTGCCTAAGCCTTTGGGTTGAACATATACTCAACCATTGCTTTGTAGGCCAAGTTAGGGTCTGTTTGGCGCGATTGCGAGCTTCTCGCTTTTCACTGCAATATGTGTTGCCTCAGAAGTTACTATGGAAGCAATTGCAGGAATGCTGTATTGTTTGTTTCGTACAGTATGTGTAAAACAATTACCACATACTGTTTCGAGAAAATGATCAATTTACCCTCTTGAGAAAAACCGTTTAAAAAAAGACTTTAGCGCCGCACTCTCGTAACTTGTAGATAGAAATTCATTTCTAAACATAACAGAACGTGCTAAAAAATTTTTGTTTAGAATATTGAACATATGCAATACATTCTTATGTATTTACATTTCTAACACATAAACTATAGTTTTTAGAAAATTTGCATAATATTGAAGAGGACTTACATAAGAATTGAGTTTTTTAATTGTAATAAAGTAAATTGAAGTGTAGATACGTAACCATTTGAATTATTTTATATGTACATACATAAGAATTGATTATAATGAACTTAAGTAAACATATGAATCATTTTAGATACGTTATGGAATAAATTCAACTGCTAGAGAATATTGTAAAAGAATAATATTGTGAAATATATGAAATCATTTGTGGTTATTGTAAAATACTTTGTATGCCTCATAATAACCGAGATAATACTATTGAAGTCATTGCAATACTTGTTTCTAGCATTACCAAGTTATGATTTGAAGAAATATAGCAGCTAAATGCCTCTAACAAAGAACTTTTAATATAACAATCTTCATGTTAATAATATTTACATAAAGAACAAACACATTTTACAAGCCGAGCAATGTTTCCACAAAATTTAAGGTGTCAAAACTTTATGACAATTCTGCCTCAAAAACTCGACAACATCCAATATAAAGACCCTAAGATGAATTGCTCACCGGTATCAAGAGAGCAAAAAAAAAAAATTCCAGAACAATTACAATGATAATTAACAAGATTATTACATTATTCTTAACATTGACACGGTGCAGCTCCCGTGCTAGACTTTCCTCAAGTGATGTTGTCCATTCCTTATCACCGTCGTCATGGGAATCTGCTGAACCGTCTCGCCTAACGAAGAAGCCGACACCGTTCGCGATGCTCGAGAGGCAACTATAGAATTGTCTTCCATAGCTGTGCTGCCGACGTGATGTTAGTTGTGAAGCCTGCAGGCCACAGTGGCAGAATAATCGTCGGGATGTTCCTGAATTCCTTGAGCTCATATTTTCCTGTTTCAAAAAAAAAAAAAAGAGCACAAAATATTGTTAATAACTGTGTTACAACAGAGGAATGGGCATTAACTGATATGAAGAAAGGTAATATGTTTAGGTGTATTAGAATTGAACTTCCATTTTCAACGTGCAATACCCAATATTTACATGCATACCATCCACTTCATATGTATTTACATAACTAACACCCAAGCTTTTATATGAATATTCATAATACTTTGGAATATTTTGAAAACTCATACGATATTATCTGAACTGTTGCTCAGTACGTGCGACACGCGTGACGCACACGCGCACAAACAAATATATATTTTATTAAAAAATGAAATTTTATTTCAAATATATATTATTAAAAATACGGTTTTATTTCAAATATTTAAAAAAAGATAAAAGTAAACATTACATTAACTAAAAGAAAAAAGAGCAGATTGAACACAAATGCTATAATCCTAATAGAATGACAAAATCATATACATTTTCCGCTTTGATTTTTCACTAATATATCAAACCTACCTTCAGATTGGTTTTGATATGCAGATTGAAGAGAAAAATCTGTGCTTCACCTGCCCATATGTATCCTTCAAAGTTCAACAAAACTCCATTACATGGGCAATAATAGACATTAATGCTCTAACAAGGAAGATTAATGCAGTAATAATGCATTCTTTACAAAACTCAGGTTCTGGCACATCCATTTTATTCACAAAATCCTTTTACTGAATGGTTCAAGTGTAATCATGCCATATAAGAAATCAAGTAAAGGATATGCTTGATGTGTCATCGACAAATTTTTATCAAGCACAAGAATATTTTTAATAATTTTCATGCTGGAAGAAATCTCACTCTAATATTGGAAATGGGGCCTGAGGATACAACACCCCTTATGCACCTACGTTTTTAATAATGCGTGCAAAGAAGTTTCTTAAAAAAGGGATGATAAATTACCTCAACACCCATGTCTAGACCCAATTTAAAATATTATAGTCAATAGCAATGTTTCCCACACATAATTCTGCGCCACGTGATCACAAAGTAGAACAAAATGCCAACAACAAATTCCTGATGAAGAATTTATAATGAATGCTAAATCTGCTACATTGCAACAGGCTTTCAGATCTCCCGTTGTCATCAGTTTATAATGAATGCTAAATTCCTGATGAAGAATTTATAATGAATTTATCTTTTCCATACCATATTAAGTAATGTTCTGAAGAAGCATGTTTTAGGAAACAAAGCCATAGTTATTCTCACAAATGTGGGCAATTTGTTTCCGAGTGCATAACCCATTGTCATGTAGCAATAGAAGAGATGTGAGTGGAGTTCAAAGGCGTACAATACAAGCACAAATCAGAATTAAGTTATGCTAGACCTTTGAAATCAAAGCAACTAAAAAGCATACTAAAACAAATTTTAAGTATGATACAAACCTCAACACTACTATCCTATGACATACCTCGAAAATAATGTTGAAAGAGAGTGAATATCTCAAATAAAGCGATAAGTGAAATTCCCTAAGGCAATTATTACAACATATAGAATTGCATGGCGTATTGATGTTCTATCCTCTTCTATTATTTTTTTTCCTCTTTTTTATACATAACACCAATTTGTATACCAGGAAAACAGATAGAATAATATGAAAGTGGAATGGGAGTTATATTTTCTCCTCAATAGTCATGTATACTGGTTAAATAACTCTAGAACAGACATTGTACAAGAAAACTATACTCTTCACCAAAAGATTTGAACAACACCTATTGTCAGCTCAGAAAGTTAACCGTGTGAAAACGAACAAAATTTATTATTATGTATTGTTCTCAAACCAATGGAATTGCAATCCACCCTTTCTTTTTTGTCAACAAAGAGAGCAGGTCATACAATCAGTTTGAGATCCATACAAATCAAACAAATGAAACATAAAACAAATCAAGTAGTTATTACATCATTACATGAGTCATTCACATCAACTTTTACCTGCTGCAGGATCATGAACGAATTTATCTTATAAATACATGTGAAAATATAATTTGTAACGGGGAATAAGTAACTTTAATCCGGTGAACCATTATCCAAACAATTCATTAAAATGTTCATTGTCACAAACATTACTTCATGGTGATAGAGAAATCAATATTAGTCATAATGATTATCATCAACCATCGCACCAGTTATGCATAATTTTTCTTACTAAAATGCACTTGTAATGCTAGTTGATAGACACCTTCAGCATTCTCATTAATTCAAGCCCAATATAAATCTTTTAAAATCAATCAACCCTTAATCCAATTCAAGATATATTCTTTATACAATTATAAATTACTTAAAATGACCCATTTCCATATGAATAATCCAATTCAATATGCCTTTCAAAATAGTTAAATAGATTACTGTGAGGGATCCATATTTCAGAACCCGACAACTTTAATTTGTATTTTCTAAAGGCAAATAAATAGTATAATCTTCATTACTACCTATTGTATCATTACTTCTTCATGATCATCCATATTTTTTGAGATTCATAGACATAATCTTTTACGATTAGCATTCCAGAATATAAGTTAATATACCATAATTTCATAAACTATTTCTCTAAATCAAATGCTTATTTGATTAACCGCCTGATGATCTTTTGACTACATATCATTTCAATCTATAATCAGGTAAAGAACTAATTTCAAAAAAAAAAAAAAAAGAAAACTTAGGCGCACACTACAAATATCAATGAAGAGGGCTAAGAAACATTTTGTTTGTAAGGAAACAAAAAAACAACAGTTAAATGCAGCCTTTTAATTTGCCAGGCAAACAAAATAACAGTCAAGCATGTTAGTAACCTTACCTTGTTCAAAATAGTATAAAAAAGGTCATTCTATCAAATTTATCTTAGATCTTGCCCATAATTAACACAGAAAAAAAAACAAATGAATTAATCATTGTTATATGTTAGATCATCAAAATCTAAAACAGGACAAGCTCTTTCTTCAGGACATTCAAACATAGCCTGCTTACGAAAATATCTTTCTGCTCGCCTCGACGAATGAGAACTTTTTTAGGCAAGTCCTGTTTCACGATCTTTGCACAACTGAAGCTCCATCTCCTGCTGCTCCAGCTTTGAGTTTTGGATGAGATGAAGGAAAGTACTAACCTCAGCTAAAACTTTATCAAGTTTCTTCACAACTGCCTCCAGTCTCTCCAAGTTGGGATCAATTTTGAGAGCTCATTCGTCTGCGAAGTTTGCGAGCATGTTCCGAAAATAATATAGTGAATGAAGAATGCACCTTTGTTTCCTCCATGTCCAGCTCCTGTTGTTCTTTTGCAAGCTTCATGTACTCAAAGTAATCCAAAACATCATTGCCTCCTGGATGGCATCTCGTAGCTGCCAAATCCATCTGTTGAGGGCCGAGTTGCGATCTGTGATCTGTGCTCGGGTGGAAGCAGAGACGACAGTGGATCTTGGGGTGGTTCTCTCGCAGCCTTTCGAGCTTCTCTTTCATGCCAGTCTGCCCTCTCCGTCGCCTTCCCCTCCATCGCCCTAACCAACGTCCCCACCGCTCCCACCACTCTCGCAAAGAAATCTCTCCAGGGGCAATTTCGCGCATGTGAGGTGCAAAAGCTGTGGCCGCGTCCACTTTTCGCCAGCTTCGGCTTTGTTCGGCCGCGAAGTCGCTTGCCAAACAGAAAATTTCCGTGCTCTATCGCCGCGCCTCGGTAAAACAGCTGCGCCAAACGAAGCCATCTCCTTTGATCCCTATTCCCTTTAAGATGAATTTTTAAGATTTTACGAAATGAAGGATTTGATCTATCGATTAATGATCTCATAATCTATATTATGATATAATTGGAATTCTATATATAAAAAGTGGATAAGCATGTTTAGAGAAAAAAAAGAGGCATTTGATGTTTCTCTGCATATTTATTAGAGAGGAATTGTTAAGAAGATATGAGTAGCATATAACTTGGGGCTTGTTTGTTTTTTTTTTAAACTTTTTGAAATATAGCTTAGAAGTAAGGGAAGCGGACACTTTGGAAAGTTGAAGCTTCTTTAGAATTGATAATCAAGCTTATTATTATTTGACCATGCTCATATGCTTTAGAACTACTTTAAAAGTAATTAAATGTGATGTTTTTATTTTTGTGCCAATTGTTAGCACCACCTGCACACACATGTTCATACATAACATACATACAAATAATATAATTTAGTGTATATCATAATATGTAATTTTTATATGTTATTGATGTCATATGCATACATTATTGGTTCATGGCATTAATTTATATTAAAACCATTTAATATTGTAGTTTATGACACAAACATAACATTTTAATTTTTTATTAATGAGCATTTAATGTATGTGATTTTTTTTATAAAATATAAAATACATTTTATAATATATATTAGCTTTTATATGTTATCGATGCCATATGTATAATTTATTAGATTATTGCATAAACATGTATTAAAAACATTTAATATAGTAATTTATTATACATATATATTATTTTACTCTTTATTAATATATGTTTAATATATAGATGGGGATTCTATTAGTAGAATTCAAGTTGGATGTTTGAAGTGGAGAAATGTATCAGGCCTATTGTGTGATAGAAAAGTGCTGCTTAGACTTAAAGCAATTTTTTTTTAAGATGGCGGTAAGACCCGCAATACTTGATGGTGCATAATTTTGCGGTATAAAAGAGAAGCATAAAACTAAGTCTAGTGTTGTTGAGATGAGAATTTTTAGTTGGATGAGTGACTTCACACTTGGAGATAAAATGTGAAATGAATATATTCATGAAAGAGTTGGTGTAGCTCTAGCGGCCGACAATATTAAAGAGAGTCGTCTTAGATGATTTAGTCACACAAAATGTCGACAGGCTGATGATTCTGTTAGGACAGTAGATGTTTTAGAATCGACTTATGTGAAGAAAGATAGAGGCAGACCAAAAAGACTTGGTTATGTTGTATAAAATTGATCTTAATTTATTAGAATTGAATGAAAATGCGACACCCAATAGGACACAATGGAGAAAATAAGATTCATATTGCAACTTAGTAGGATAGACTTGTTGTTGTTGTTTTTTATCAATTTATGCTTAATATATGTTACGTCCTTATAAAATATATAAATTTTAATATTTTTTATGCATTCATATATTTGTATCGTATAGGTATAAATATGCTTGTTTGTTTGTGTTCACACACACACACACACACACACACACACACACACACACACACACTCTCCTTTGAGGGGAATGACTTCTCCATCCCTTTTTAAATATACTACTTTATATGGTTTTCAAATTCAAGATTACACTATTAATTTTGATCTGCAACGTGAAGCTTGCTTGTGGATAGAATTTTATTAATTTTTAAAATTATATACCCACTCATCAAGTTTGTTAAAAAAAAGAGATAATTGATAGATATTGAGACTCCTTAACAAGTCAAAATTTACCCATGCATTTCACTGTTTAAAGTTGGTCGATATGTGGAATGTTCACAGTTAACTGAGTCACTTAAAAGCTTTTCATTTTTAATTCAGAATTATCTTCT
Source organism: Papilionanthe hookeriana x Papilionanthe teres (assembly GCA_022702705.1). Lineage (NCBI taxonomy): Eukaryota > Viridiplantae > Streptophyta > Magnoliopsida > Asparagales > Orchidaceae > Papilionanthe > Papilionanthe hookeriana x Papilionanthe teres. The sequence goes on along the minus strand of CM040426.1, from coordinate 73,203,093 downwards.
CATATGACTAGGCCTATTCATTAGGAAAAGATTGATACATTTGATTGATAATCAGATCATGCTAAGTTTCTTGATACCACGTTTATCGATAAATTTAATATTTGAACATTATAAGAACAAGTCTAATTATTCAGAGCATGTGGTTCCCCTTATAGGAAGAGAAATGTCCATCCTTATGCATACATATATGGATGCGTGCATACAATATTACCGTTAGGTGCTTCCAATTTATCCACAACTAAACTATCGAAAACAGAAGTGTCATTTGCCGAACAACCAAATTATTTTATTTAGTGTGAAGTTGGAAGTGCAATTTGGTTTTTCTTTTTTTTTTTTTGAGCAACCAAACATGCCCTTGTTGTAAATACTTGAAAGCAGTTTTGAGAGAAAATAAGGTGGTATCATGTGTGGGGGGATTGAGGATATTCAAATATTTTAAGTCTTAAGAGAAAAGTAGCTAGAATTGTAAAAAAGGGCGGAAAGAAGATTATAAATAGAAGCATTGTGAGACTATTGATAATTATCAGGGTTATGTTGGATTGCCACAACTTGAGTTAACTTTTTAATATTGAAGATTGTCATCTAGTTTAATTATTTTAGCAATTAGTACCAAAAATGCTTTTTTTAATTATAAGAACGGTTAGGTTTAGAATATTTTAAGATATAGGAATGAGATCCATAATTTCTGATTGAGAGAAAAAGGATAAAGGTAAAAAAAAACCTTTTTTGGAAGAAATAATTGGATCTAATAGGCTTCAACATAAAGATTCATGGATGTTTGCATGACTAGCTACATGGTAACACATTTGGCTATATGAAATGTATATATTAGGCTACAAATAAATTGGCAAGGAACTCTAGCTGTCTCAAAATTGGTTGAATAATGGACTATTTAAGCTCAAATTGTTGATGTCTATGGTCAGTGCAACTTGATAAGTTTGTTTTCTTTCTCGAAATACCTTAAAGTAGATAGGAAATAGGAAATGAGATTTATGCTCTGGATGATACAAGACAAGCATAAATAATACTTCATGTCATTTCATATTAGTCTTATTATCTCGGATGTATTTTTTAGTTTATGTTTATTATTTATTTGGTTTTTTAATTATCACGGGAACTATCTTTGTTTGTCGATATTGGATTAATTTTATTGTTCAGTTATCTTTACTGAATTTTTTTATAAAAAAAGGCCTAATGGTGATATAATAATGAATTATGATTTTGTAATGAAATTTTGATGCTTTGATTCTCCCTGGCCCAAGGCTCTGTGCTACATTTCTTCCCTTTCTTTATTCATTTTTCCCCTGCTTCTTAAAGGTTATTGTAAAATCCTAGCTTTGTTTGTCCACTAATTAGCCTAATCATTCTAGAACTATCATTAACAACACAATGGGTTGCTGATCTGCAAAACTTCCATGGAGTTATTGAGGGTATCTAGTGTTTGTTTCTCATCACAAGCTAAACCATTGTCAATTAGAGTCAACACATCCCCTTCTGAAGATCCTCTAAGTCATAATTAATGTAAACCTAGCCCTAAAACCAAATTAAACACATTGAAGCTTCTTTACGTTTGATCACTTCACATTGATTTTTTTTTCTGTCGTCTCTCTTTCAACTTTATTCTCAATCCCTTCTTCCTTTACACTCTCTCCTAAACAAACATACAAATTATACCAACTTCTTATTTCCTTCCATGCTATTTTCTTAAAACTTGATGACCATTTCAACAAAAGCTTCCTAAAATTCTAATTACCTAAACTAAGCCTCTTAAGAATCCTAATTATATAAGCTAATCTAAATTAATCACTCTTGTATTATTTCATCTTGCTGTGAATATCTCTATTTTTATACAACCCACTCCTCCTTGATTCTCCCTGTAGAAGTAGCAACTCATCTCTTTTCGCATCTCTCTCTAGACTCGCCTCTTTAGCATTCTCTATTATATATTAGAAACAATAAGATAATTGCGCCCCTTTTCTCATTCTCTATTTCTTCTTCTTATCTTGAGTATCTTTATCAATTGAAATTGGGCTATAAGGAGTGCTATATTTTATCCCTAAAACTATATCGTCTTTGTACCCTTAAGAGTTTGAGCCCTCACAAATTTCATTTCTCTCATCTCTTGTCATCCCCATCTCTTTCTCAAGAAACCCCCAACAACCTTCCCAGTACTCCTTTCCACAAATCAACATATCGTCTTTACCTCTTATAAACCATCTTTCTATCAACCTCATCTCTTGTCCCTACTCTCCACACACTATCCAATCGATCCGCTTCTCTCACTTTCCACTCCTTAAATTGTTTTCTCTTCGTTGATCATGCTTTTTTGTATTTAATTATAGCAATTATTCCTAGTTGTAAACCTACACCCAAACCTGGTTTTACTAAATCCATTACAAAACTTAGCCCTGAGCAATGAGTTAATAAAATAATAAAGGCATATGAATATTCTCCATGCACCATTGATCTATATCAAATTCAAGGATAAACTTATTTGTATTTTAAGTTTTGTAAGAAGTTTTGAAATGAAGACACCTTTTTAGAAATGCTTGATTGTTTCAACCTGTTCCATTACTAATCTTGTTTAATATTTATCATAAATAATGTTTCAAGAGGTATGGGGAAGTTAATTTAATTTTCTGGATAATTCTATTTGTTTCTATTTTATAGCTAAAATTTTGGATATTTTGGAGCATTTCATTATCAATTAGTCTCAATATTTTGTGTTGCCTATTTTTATTTGAGAAGAGTGAGCTGTTGAATTAATTGATTGGTTGTGATCTCTGAGTCCTCAAGTTCCCTTCGCCTGCTGTTCATTATAATATTATTTAATTTCATTTAAGAAAAGGGGTTGTTTTATTAATTGGTTGGTTGTCATTTATGAGTACTCAATTTTCCTTTGCATGAATGCACACCGCAAATCATATTTGTTGCATCAGGAAATGTAAAACTAAGTCGTTTGGCTTCAATTTATCTATTTCTTGATCCCCTAAAATGATTTTTGTCATCCTCACGATTTACTACACTATAGCTAAGCCCTCATTCATATGATTTATCAAACTTGTTTTACATCCTTATTTTTTCATAGTTGATATTCTTTTTTTCTTTACATCATATCAAATTATCATTCTAAAAAATTGATCCATTTATCACGTTTGAATGTTATCACACATAACAAAGTTGCTTTGCTCAACTGACAACATGATGCTTTAAGTCAGGACACTTATCCAAGCATACCTTAATAATGGTGTCCTACTTGGCAGCTTTGCAAGGTGCTATGATCTGGTTTTACCTTGCCTGCGTGCTTAAGTGATTGCTTAACTTTCCTTTGACATCATCTTTGTAAATTATTTTGACTATAAGACATTTACATCAGACCACGTAATGCGAGCTTGAACCCCATAGGTGAGTTGGTAGGTTTAGGGTTTACTTAATTATCTTTAGTAGGTTAGAAGTGGAATTTGCAAGGAGTGCTAAACGTTGGTGGCACGACCATACGAGGAGCTTTAGGCGATGAGGTAGATAAGGTTTTTCTGGTAACAGGGGATGAGGGGAAGAAAGTTATTACTGTTGAAGGGTTGCAATGAGCTATGTTAAGGAGTCTACATTGCCATAGATGCTCATGATATGTGGTTCTTGAGGCCGACATGAAAATCAGTGAAGGTTAAGAGGAGGGGCAGGGTAACTTAGTGAGGTTTGTCGTGAAAGCTTTGTGAAACTTTATCAAAAGCAACAATTTTTTCATATTGTGGAAACTTGTGTGATTTTAATGTTGTCATTTAAAATTTACAATTTTAACATTCTCTTTCTTGCCGAAATCAGAAATGTTATCTTTCTTGTATGTATATATTCTCAAAGATTGAGCCTGATTCTTTTCATGATAAGCTATTTAGGAAAATGTGCTAGTAAATGTTGTTCCAATATACGTTCCTCTTCAGGAGTAATTACCTTAATTCTAAAAATTGATACTTGAATAGCTTTGTAGTTATGGAAAGCTGTGTGGTCTTAAGGGACAAATATTGCTTTGTAGGTCAGAATGAATGAAAGGAAAAAGATGCTTGCTGTGTTTGAAGGTGTTAATATGATTTCTGATTATCTTATTTAATATAATGCCAGGGAGGTGAAATATTACTTTCTTCTTTTTGTTGTTGCTGCGTAGCAGCTTTGACAAGTTTCAAACTACCTTGGAATAGTTCATCCAGTTAAAGAGCTTCATTTAGAAAATTAGGATGTTGATTAATAAATGATTGTTGAAATTCCTTGTTCAATCTAATTGGTTTATTCTTAGTTGTTATGTTTAATGACATTAATCTGGAGGATATTTAATGTTGCTTTTTTTTTTTCCCGTGCCATTGGATGCTTTGGTTGAACCATACATATGATTCTTTAGAGTTTTACTTCTATTGGTTTATCTTATCATCTCATAGATAGATCCTTCAAAATGACAAAGGAATGATGCTTTACATTTATTTATTTATTTATTATTATTATTATTATTTTTTGTTGTTGTTACGCAGTATGCTCGACCTATTAAACTCTATGGTAAATTTTCAGTTATTATCTTTAGGACATGGTAGTTTTGATGAAGTGGTACCTAAATTATACATTTTGTGGCATATAAATGTTAATTAGTTTTACTGGATATTCATACCCTGCCATTTTTCTTCTTTGGCAAGGCCGACATACTCGGTTTTTTCAATTTGTTAGCTTGTCAACGAACTGTAGTTAACCTTACCAGAGGGGATGCGATCAAACACTATCATAATTATGTTTTGTCTTCTGTGCTATGTTTGCTGACAAGCAAACTCATATGAAAAGCTGATTTGATGCTACATAACAGAGAACTATAAGTAGATCAAATTATGTGGTTTTAGTCGCATTAGCTAGCCTAATTAAACTCTTTCTAGCACTATTGTTTCTTTGTTTTTGCTAATCATAAATACTCTTTTCTATTGTAAATCTGGGCACAAATTTCACGTAGAATATAAATTGTAATATCTCATTAACTAATGGATCGCCTGCCATGGAGTATTGTGATATTTCCCGGCTTGGGGGAATTATAAGACTTTATGTGGGTGTCACTAATTCAAGCATAAACAAGCTCTGCCATTATTTTGGTCATTTTCCTTACAATCCCAACTGAATATGCATTGGCCTTGGGCTTTGTGAAGCTTATAATCCATTATTCAAGCTCGTTCATTTTCTAATGAGTATAAATGCTCCCAACATGTTGGGGAGTTGAGCTGCTTACATATTTTCTTAGAAACAAAATATTTCTTCAGGTATCTGAAAGGAGAGAAGAGAAAGTGAGAAAAAAGATATAGGATATTTAGTACCTGTTAGTTGAAAGAAAGAGTTAGGATTGGGCTTTGGGATAGCCTTTTATGGTCCTGAAGCTAACATTGAGAGTTGAGGAGAACACAATATTTGCTTGATCATGCATTTTGCAATAGCCGCAGCAGCTGATGGCATTGACCAATGCAACTAACGAATCTTCTGTCTCCCTTTTTCTTCATCTTATCTTTCATTTCTATGTTTTATGTGTTTGTTACTTTGTTTGTATAATGTTGCTATCAAGCCAAAGAAGAGCTTTCATTGTCTGGTTGTGTGGATTCTTTATGTAGCTAGTGACATGATTGTTATCCTCACACATGCACTTGGAATACTAGAAAGCAATGGATATCCTACGTAGCTAGTGACAGCAAGCTGTTGTCAAATTGGTTATTTTTAACTATTTTCCCCTTTTTGTGTTGCTCTATATTCAGCTTTTGTAGTTCTCTTTGCAACCATCTTTGTCTAATATGCCTTACTGTTTTGAGTTGATGATTTGCAGAACAGGGTTTATATAATATCCTTGTAAATTTTGAATCATTATATTAATAATTATGTTTTTTCTATTTAAGATATTGAGTATATCATATCCTTGTAAATTATTCTATTTGCACCACTGTTTTTTCTGTTCTGTAGATTGGCCTGATACAGGGAGGGGTGGTTTTGATGGCTCTCAGCCTCAAAGGTTTGTATTTGCAGTACTATAACATGTAACTTCTCAAGTTGCTCTATATTTTTTATGCTTTTGGTTTTTGCTATTCTCTTAATATGAAGCGATCATTGCACACTGTTATAGTCAGGATTTTTGCTTAGCTTTTTTCCATACTCGAATCTTCCTATTTATCCTAGTTTTTATGGTCATAATATACTTCCATATTCATCTTGACCTTCTTCCATTTATTTTTATACTAATATCTTTGAAAAATTTAATGTATAAATATAGATACGTTATATAAATATCATAATATGATATATATGTGTATATGTATGAAATGTATACATGTATGTGTATGTATGTATGTATAATGTACATAAATAAATAAATAAATAAATAATACTTAATGCACATAATATATATATGTGTAGATATATGTTTATATGTAACATGTGTATATATATGCATATTATATACATACATGATATATGTAGATGTATATACGTGTATACATGTTTTTATGTAACATGTGTGTATATATATTACATACATATATACAAACATGTATACACGCATTTACATATACATATACCATGTATGTATGTAATGTCCATATATACACACACATGTTACATATAAACATATATCTACACATATATATATGATGTACATTTAGTATTATTTATTTATGTACATTTCATACTCTCACACACACACACACGCACACACACACACATGTTACATATAAACATATATCTACACATATTTATATATTATGTACATTTAGTATTGTTTATTTATTTATTTATTTATGTACATTTCATACTTGCGCGCGCGCGCACACACAGATATATATATATATATATATATATATATATATATATATGTAGTTATAATATACATATGTGCATATGTACATATATGTCGAACATCAGGTTTAATCATCTTCTGGCCTCAAGGGTTAATCTATTTTCTGCTAAAGTTTTATCACCTTATGCAACACTCAAGTAGAATGAATGGTTAATTATAATTCTAAAGCAAATCCCATATAGTTGGGTAAGTTTACTGATAATATGATGATGATTCCTCCATGACCTTATCAACTGTTGATTTATCGCTTTGATCCTTTTTTTGTAGTTATCCTTCTAAAAATGTTTCTTTTCTCTTTCCCTGACCTTATCACCAGTGTTTGAGAAAGCATTCATGTGTTTCCTCGTGATTGCCTGTCATATTTCATATTTAGCATGATATGCTGAAAACATCTTCAGCACACAATTTTGACAACATTATATGTTTTCAACATTACAAATTTTAATATTTGATCCGAATATCAAGAATGTGAGTTTTTTCCCTTGAACTAAACAAGTCTCTCTTCTATGCTCGGATTTCAATTTTATGATTTTTTCTGTATTTTTTTTTCTTCTCAAAGCAGAGATTTTTATTTATAAAATTCATTAAATATATATATTTCAGTTTTCCTCACAAAAATAAGTTTTTATTTTTTTAAAATAATACATTTCATATTAATAATTTTTTTAAAATAATGTCCATGATGCTCATGTCCTAATTATGATCATATTACATCGCCATATTCATGTTTTGCTTTGTTCATGTCTCAGTTCGGTGCCCGTACTTGTTTAAATGGCTAAATGCGTGCATTCTAAAAACTTATGGATAACCACAATGAATGCACAATAAGGTGAAGTGAATAATTGCATTATTATTGAAGAGTTGCTCAAGGTTCTAGAGTTTATATTCATTTTTTAAAATTATTTTTAAAAATAATACCTATTATTCTCTCAACAAAGAAATTAATTTTTTTTCCCATTATATTTTCTATATTTTTTTCCCTTCAATGTACTTATTTTTTGGTATTATATGGTTACTGTGAAACTAAAGCCAAGTATTATCAGATGTCTGCTGACTCATTTTAATATGGTTACTGTTTGAGACTATTTGATTATTTAAAAATTTCATATGGTTATTAACAGGAATATAGTAATAATCATTTTTGAAGACACATGACTAAGTACTTTTAAGCAGCTATCAAATTCAAAGGGGAAGGTGGGTTCTAGAACATTTGTGAGATTGAAAATAAAGAGTACTGTTTGAGGCAATGTCAGCACTTATCCAACTTATCAGTATGTTAGCACTATCCTGATAATCTGCTGATAAGCAGCTGATCCGGATAAGCTGTCTGGTCGTTTGGTTTCTGCGTTTGGAAAACAACTGATTTTAGATAAATGATAATTCTGCCCCTATTTTCAAATTAAATCATAAATAATATCGATTTTCTTAATTTAATATATATTTTTAGTTATTTGTCAATAATTGTTAAGTTTAAATTAAATTACTTAAATGTATGATATATATATATATATATATGTATATGTATATATATATATATATGTATATATATATATATATATATATATATATATATAATTATTAACTCAAAATGAAATTATAAGCACACTAGCTTTCCCATCCCTCGCCCATGCCGCACCATCCTCGCCGTATACGAAGACGATCCATCCCATCCCTGCGGTGTGGAATGCGTTGTATGCCTCGGCTGCACTCGCTGGGCATAGAAACGCCTCACCTACGTCGGCTCCTACGACTCTGAATCATTGCCTCCTGACTCCGATGACGAAATCGAACCCATCCCTCGCCTATGCCGCACCATCCTCGTCGTCTACGAAGACGATCCATCCCATCCTCGCTTTCCCCCTCCCTCCGGCTACGGTATGGACCCTAAAAATGCCTCCTCAAACGGGTCCCTTACGAAGAAACCCAGGGCCGATGCCCTCCCTACCTGATCTACACCGATCAAGGCCACCGCGAGAGTTTAGCTTAGGGCAGAGAGAGCGTCGGGGCGAATTTATCTTTCGCTCGAGAATAAGCGGACCGCGGGGTCCTCGCTGCGTCCTGCGTTTAATACAAAATAAGAACTGAGTTTTTCAAAACGCCTCTAAAACGAAATTTCCAAAAAGTTGGTGGCATTTTCAAAAACGCCACCGCTGTGAATAAGCTCTCCCAAACGCACCCAAAAGTTTCATTTTTTTATCATATATAATTATTTGGCAAAACTTGAAAACATAAAATTAATAGGACTAAAATAAATACAAGAACGAAGTTAAAGATTTAAAAGATAAATATTGGTCAACAATATGAACTTAGGTAAATTACATCATATATACATATGTTGTTCTAAATGAGTATCATTTAAAGTTCAAAATTAATTTATCATTTTAAATAGTTAGAATCAAGCAAGTGCTCAGTAAAAAAAATTCAACATTATTTTGGGCATGTAATAGTTACATTTATTTCTCAATCTTTCCCGACTAAAATTACAAAACTTCCATAAAGTTAATAGAAGTCATACTTTAATGATTGAAATATGCATTTATGTATTTTTCATATGGTTTCGATTTGAGTTTTCTGCAGTCTTTGTTTTTTTTTCAGTCTGGTTATTGGATTCCATTTTAGAGAACATTGGATATATAATATCTCTATTTTGTTCTCCAGGGAGGGTTTGATGACATACAAACAATTTATTCAGGAACTTGAGGATGATATATTACCAGCTGAAGCTGAACGGAGGTACTAGAAACTAACTTTGAATTGGGGCATTTACATACATAGCAGCACACAAAGCTCATCTATTTACATATTTGCATACATAGCACTCTGGTGCTTTCAACCTACACATGAAAAGGTGCATTTCACTATTTAAAGGGGATAATAGTGCTATTTTTTATGTGATATTAAAGATTTGAGTGCTGTATGCAAATATTCAAGTTTAGGTGTGACATAGGTAAATACATAAGAATTGTGTGCTTTGTATGTAAATTTTCCTTTTGAACTTTTAAGGGGTTGATTGGGATCACTTTATATTTTCTGTTTTTTTTTCTTTTAAATGGAAAATAAAAAAAATAAATAAGGTCTATTTGTTGTCTTTTTATTTCGTTTTAAAACAAAATTGTTCTTTTTCTCAAAATCACAAAACAGGAAATTTTTTTTCTGTATTTTCAAAACAGCTCCCACTATCCCGATGCGGACCCCTTCCTTGGTGTTCTCTTCAATGCCTATGCCGATGCCGATGTCGACGCTGTCTTTGCCGGTGATGAAGACGCCAAATCCTTCTTTGCCATCGATGCTGACGTCGATGCATGCCGACACCGCTCCCCCAACATTGTTGCTTTCGACAACGCAATTCAGTTCCCTTGTCGAGAAGCTCATACCCCTCATTAATCCTCTTCCACTCCTTGCTTCTTCCTGTGAAAGCTCCAGGATTCCCGGGGTTGAGCAGCCTATCGTTAGGAATTCCTATCCGGTGAACTGAGGTAACAAAGAATTTCAGACGGTCCAAGATCACAGGCCTGGAAGTCCCGAGGAACATAGCATTGGATGGAGGCGACGAGGTTCGCCGAAGGGAAAGCAAAGTGGGAGATTCTTTTGGTATGGTTGGGGGGATGCCTGCGAAGTTAGTGTAGTTGAGGAGGTTGGCTGCGGCCTCATGGCGCCTGAGTGGGAGGGAATAATTATATTTTCTTTTTTTTGTTTTTTATTTTTAAAAACAGAAAAATCGGAAGTATTACTGAATATGTTTTTGTTTTTGTGTTAAATAAAAAACAAAACAAACTAAAAAAAAAACAAACAACAAAAAAAAAAACAAAAACTAATCCCAAACAACCCTCTTATTTCGGTGAACATGTTCCGTAGCCATTGCTTTTCCTTCTTAAAACAGGAACTTATTGCTGCTAGTGCCTGTTGACTATTTTGTTAGGAAGATTTACATGCAAACCACTCAATTTTTATATATTTACATATCTGATACCTAAACTTCAAATTGTACATATATTCCACCTTACCTATGAGTAGTTGTATTTCAATTTTTAAAAGTTAAAATGGTGGTATTTTTTGTGATATGAAAGATTTGGTTGGTATAAATGTAAAAATCAAAGTTTGGTGTTAATATGAGTGTAAATGCCCCATTTTGTTAATGTTGCTTTTTCATATTGTGTCATAATTTATAGTTACACATCTCCCTATTATATAGGTACGAAGAGTACAGAACGGAATACATTTCAACTCAGAAACGTGCTTATTTTGAAGCTCACAAGGATGATGAATGGTACACTGATCTTTCTTATTTCATGAACCACATGCCAATTATAATGGGTGCATGTTCGTGTTGTTTCTTTGTTGATGGAAGTTTCCTATAAGCACTGTATTAAAAATTTTAATCCGTTTTGTTTGTAGGCTAAAGGACAAGTATCATCCCACTAATTTAGTAACCGTTATTGAAAGGTTAGTTATCAGCAATAGATATTTGGACACAGGAACTGCGAGTTATGGATCTAATATTGTGAATTTGATCATATTTTTTTGCGGAGCCTTATCATTTGATTTACGACTAGTTTTGTTTCCTTTCCCAATTACTGTCTTGCAGGAGGAATGAAATTGCAAGGGCTGCAGCCAAGGAAATTCTACTAGATTTGCAGAGTGGAACACTAGATCTGTGAGTTTCTTTTGCATTCCTTTTATTTCCTTATTCAGATGGCGTCTTTCTACAAGCTTCTTTATTTTTTATCTACTTTGCAGTGGTCCAGGTTTGACAAGTTCTACGTCTAATAAATCTGGAAACGCCAGCGATCCAAATTCTGAGGATGAACCAGATGTTAGTGGTAAAAGAAGAAGGCACGGTAGAGGTCCAGCAAAAGAAAATGACCTATCTAGTGCTCCCAAAGCACATGCAGTCAGCTGCGAACCTAGAAGAATCCAATTAGACATCTTACAAGCTCAGGCACTGGTTCGTAAAGTTGATTCTGAAAAGGGAATAGAAGATAATATTCTATCCAGTACTGATCATGATAAACTAGAGGCTGATAATTCTCATGGTGGTTCTATGGGACCAATTATAATTATACGGGGACTGACGACTGTCAAAGGTCTTGAAGGTTCTGAGCTTTTGGATACACTTGTAACTTATTTGTGGCGTGTCCACGGTATAGATTACTACGGAATGTCTGAGACTAATGAAGCAAAAGGTCTTAGACATGTTAGAGCTGACAGCAAAGCTTTTGATGGCTCTAACCCCTCAGTATCTGGAGCCGAGTGGGAGAAAAAACTTGATTCCTTTTGGAAGGAAAGGTTGATCGGTCGGGACCATTTGGAAATAATGACAGGTAAAGAAAAAATTGACGCAGCTGCTGTAGAAGCCTTAGACCCCTATGTTAGAAAAATAAGAGATGAAAAATATGGTTGGAAGTATGGATGTGGGGCTAAGGGGTGCACGAAGTTATTTCATGCTGCTGAGTTTGTTCATAAGCATCTTAGACTCAAACACCCAGAACTTGTGATGGAGCTGACGTCGAAAGTGCGGGAGGATCTTTATTTTCAAAATTATATGAAGTATGCTGGACTTCCTTATTTCTCATGTACATAGAACGTGCTGGAAATTTTATTAGTTTCAGGTTTTTTTTTTTGCTCACTTCATGTTCTCTCTTTTTCCTTTTATTTCTTTTCTGAATGCAGCGATCCGAAAGCACCTGGCGGTACTCCGATCATGCAGCAGCTTGCACCGGTATGTTTCTTTTAAAGGCAGTTTTATTGTTGTGGTGTTTGTAAACAAATATGGCCTTAGCTTTGTAACTTTTTGAATGATCTGTGAACATCAAAGTTTATCTTTTATTTCTGGCCTTCACTGTCTCGAACTCATCCGACATATTGATAACCAAGAAGACATCGAACTATTTAATTTTACAGGGTCCTTGTTTCAGGATTCCTGTTTGGGATGAATGAAAATTTGAAGAACTCCAAAATGTTGGCAATTCATAAAGATTCTAGCAATTAATAAGATGGAATATTCTTAAAAACAGACTCTTTTTGGACAATCCATTAATTTGGCTTGCAACATTAAAATTTAATTAAGTTGCAGTTTAGACAGAAAATTATAGCCATATGATTGCTGATTATTTGCATCATTCCAAATATTTGTACTTAATTTGAGCTCAATATTTTTAAATTATTTTCAATTTTGAGAATTTTGAATGTTATTGTTATCATTTTTAGATAGCTGGCAGTTTTTGCTTAAATTTCTTCTCTGTTTGTTTTGTTTGTAGTTGATTACATGACATTACCTGCTAGGCAAGTGGATGTTACCTTTCTGTTGTAATTTCCTTGTATTTGCCATTCTGTTGTAATTTCCGTGTAGAGTTTGCCTGCTCGCACGGTTGATTTTGATAACTTGTTATCCCGTATAAACCTGCAATTTATCACTTCTTCTCTGGGTTGCTATTTTGTTTGAATAATTTGACTAACTATTTTTATTGATAGTTGTTTGACTTCAATGTGCACTGTGCTACTAAATTGACGGATTTTATATATATATATATATATATATACATATATATTATGTGTGTGTGTGTGTGATAAGTTTGTGGATACAGCTTCTATATAGCTGTTATTTATTTCTTACAGTAATGATATTCTTTCAGAAGGAGAGGGCACCAAAACGAAGGTCCGTTTTGGATGGTCGGCTGAGAGATGAACGCGGTGGTGGCAGAGACCATAGCAAGGGTGATCGGCCTGATGATGAGAGGATTGACCGGAGTGAGAATTCACCTTCTCGTGATGGGTCAGGCGGGGATGAATCGCTGCATGATGCATATGGTGGGCAAGGTTTGCACGGGGCTTCACCTTTTCCTTCCGATATACCACTTCCACCTCAAGTTTTGATGCCAGTTCCTGGTGCCGGGTAGGTGAATGATTTATAAATCTATTTTTTTTGTCGTATCGTCTGAACGAAAGTGATTTAATTGTTTTTTTTCCCTAAGACCTCTTGGACCTTTTGTTCCTGCTCCGCCTGAGGTTGCCATGAGAATGATGAGGGAACAGGGTGGGCCATCTTCTCTGGAAGCAAATGGTGTGTCCAGAGGTAGAAAAGGAAGGTCAGGTCCGCTAATGGCCCCTCCCGGACCAATCCTTGGTATTTCTCCGGCATTTCGACATGATCCGCGTCGAATGAGAAGGTCAGTTTGTTTTTTTGTGGAATGCTGAAAAGAAGTTTAGAGCTGTTTGGGATCAATTTTTGTTCTTTGTTTTTTGTTTTTTGAAAACAAAAAAATAGGAAACAAACAAAAATCAGTGTTTGCTTATCTGTTTTTTATTTTTAAAATACTCAAAATAGAAAAAACGTATTTTTACCTGTTTTTAAAACACCGAAAACAGCCACCCGTATCTCTCGCGAAGATGAAGAAAATAAAGCCGAAGAGAATATGTGCAAGATTAATCTTCCTCTGCTGCGGCGAGCGATACGGTGTACTACTAGGGTTTGGACGGAGCCACTGCTGCTTTTGCGATACTCGCATATCTAGGAAGCTGTATTTATAGCTGAAGTGCGCCAAATCGTGTTACAGCAGCCTGGAGCCTCCACTGAAGTCATGGACCTTGAGCTTGATCCCTTACTCTTATCTTTTGAGGAGTGAGTTCGACTGAAGAGATAAGCAGGAAGCTGATGATTGCACTCTATGTTCCCAGTTGTTTTTACACGGTGGACTGAAGCTTTGTTTTCACCGTACACACCTAGGAGCTTACGAACAAGGAAGATAAGGGGATCTATAAATATACAATCACTTATTAATATAAATAGAGATGATATATAAATATGCAATCACTTCTTATTCCTATATTCTCTATGCTTTTATCATGGCAATCATGTAATTAGTAATATAAGATGTTAATTCAGAGTTTAAATCACACTTTAAATCTGACAGTCAATACATTTTGATAAATTAATTAATCTAATTTCGAAGTAAATTTAAAAAAATAATAATTACAAATAAGAGATAAAAATTTTAAATATAGAATAAGCAGAAATTAAATGATATGCGCTATTATATTATTGGAATCATAGTTAAAATCAAAATTCTAGACGAGAATTAAAATTATAGGTTTTTATTTAAAGAAAAAAAAATAGAAAATACTCAATCAAATTTGTTTTATATTTTTTATTTTTAAAAAGAGATTAATCAAAACAGTACCAAAGTGTTTTCTAGAAACATAAAACAGAAAACAACACAAAAGCAAAATAGAATTAAAAAAAAAAAGAAAAATAGAAAGTGATCCCAATCATACATGCAAACATATGATTTATAAGATTAGATAATATGATTTATTGTAGTGCCGGCAGCAATAGCTTTTAATGTAGAACATGAGCTTGTTTATTTAACTTTACATCCACTAAAATCTTGTTATGATGTTTGTTCTAGCTTGATCCATTTTAAAGGTAATCTGTTTAAATTTTAGTTTGTTTTGAAATCCTTCATTTATTTTATTTTATTTTGCTAGCTTCACATAAATCCGATTTTATGCTGGCCCATGAATTTTTCCATGTTGATCTTGGTAAATGCTTACCTTTGTTCCATTTTTTTTGAGGTTCTAGCTGTGTTTTGCTACCTTGTCTATATATAAGATAGTTTTCTAACTTGTTAACTAATTGCTAATAAAAAGTTTCAATGGAATTGAGTCCAGATCCCTCATTTGCTTAACCCAGAATTTAATTCCAATTTTCCGCTCACTATTTAGAAAAGCCAGCATTTTTTATGTCCTCAGCAAGGCCAAGCTAAATATTTAATATTAACTGTAAAGTACAATCTTTAACAATATTATGCTGTACTTGTTATGGTGAAATGAAAAAGGTGGTAGTTCTATATTTTTATACTGAGAAAAGCATGACTTTTCATGTTCTAAGTTTAACCTCAAGCTGCTTTTAATTTAACAAGAAAATAAAAAAGGAATATATTAAATAAATTATACAGTGTTTAAATTTATTCTTTATTAAGGAAACACTTATTTGTAAGTTGATGATAAACGTTGTTCTTTTTAAATCTAAGTATACTGAATTTTTTTGCTTTAACCAGTGAGCATATGTTTAACAGAAATGAAATGTGAGCTAGAAACTAACTTTGAAATTCTATTCAATTGTTTGTGAAATGCTTGCCTCACTTGAGTAGGGAAACACAGAAATTTATAATCATTCATGTGCTCCGTATAGTATTTTGAAGCTTTGTGATGCAGAAACTCTAAATTTTCAAATTAGAAGAGCAGGCTGCAAACATTTTGAACTTTCTACACCCTAATACCGCTATTTTTTTATAAAAAAAATTGAGATGTATTTGCATTTTGGTTTTCAATAAATTTGTAGGATTGATGGATTGAAATTTGGTTTTCAATAAATTTGTAGGATTGATGGATTGAAATGTTTATTCTTGCAGCTACCAGGACCTTGATGCCCCTGAAGACGAAGTAACCGTCATGGACTACAGGAGCTTATAGTCCTTCACTGCGTATTTTGTCTTCTGCTGTAAACTCACTATTCTGTAGGAGAGATTGCTTGCTGTTGTTTCTGAAGCTTATGAAATAATCTATATGATACACATTGGAAGCCATTGGGTAAATCTTTAAATCTTCCTAATTTTGCCTACAGTCTTGAGAGATTATATATATAGAGAAAGAGAGAGGGAGAGAGAGAGATGAAGTTAGGGAAAGTGCATAAAAAGCCAGCAATTTAAGTTGATAATCTTAGGGGCATTTATTTAGTACCTATTTGTGAATTGGAATAGATTGTCTAGTGATAGTGTGTGTTATAACGCAGGACTGTCTCAGTTTTACTGTATAAACTTGATTTAGCATGACTTTTATGGCTCCGTCAGCTTAAATTTACTTGTTTTTTATGACATTTAGTGACGCCCATTTTTTTCTTTTTCTTTTTGTGGTCCAGTTTGGGAGAGTAGTGTATTTGATGAGTTTGTTTACTTCCATGTGCAATTAATGTAACTTACTTTATATATTTTTGAAGATTTACATTCATACCCCTCAATTCTTGTCTAATTTATATATAGGCCATTTTATCAATGTGGATCTTACTCGTGATCTGCTTAGTCATTCTCTGGTATTACCTGCTCCTTTTGAACTTAGCTGAAGAAATCCCGGCTCTCTTGGCCCTTACAGGCTAATAGAGGTCATGAATCCCTATATTATTCTTGCCAGGGAGTGCAATATTTGGTCAAAATTCAACAATTAAATGGAACTGAACAAATTTAGTTGATTTGATTTGGTTTTGAAAATATATTTTAAATTTTTTTGTTTGAAAATTTTAATATTCTATTTTTGGTTATTAGTGTTTGGTTTTGATTTTATTTTACTGGAACAACTGAAATTAAAAATTAATTAAAAATGTTATTATATTTTAAGGTTATTTATAGGCATATTAGCTAATTTCTATATATTATAAATCAAAAACCAAAATTTTTAATTTTTTTACATTTATGCTGTTATGATCTTTCATATCACAAAGAAAATGCTACAATTTTAATTTTAAAAGATAAAATTAAAATTTTCATTCATAGATTAGATGGCATTAATGTAAAATTAAAGTTTGTGTTAATGTGTAAAAAAATATGAATTAAGTGGTGCCTAAGTGAATATCTTTTTCTTTTAATTTCATTTTGAACAAATAATAAAAAAAAAGAAGAAAGTATAGCATATATGTAAATATTTAATTAAAATAAAAAAAATGATTAATATAATTAATTTAATAATATACGTTTAAGATATGTAATTTATAATACTTATAACAATCAAATTTTAATAAATAATTAAATTTTGATTTATTCATAACTTAATTGTATAAAAAGAAGTAAAATTTAGTTGGGTCTGCTTAGTTTTATCAAAATTTTGATTGGTTTGATTTTTGATATTTAGATTTTTGTTGCAATAGGTTTTGACCAATTGCAAACTGATCCATCTAAACCGACTGAATGATCACCTCTAACTCCCAACCGAATGAATTTAATTGTGGACTCGTGATGAAATTTGGTGCAAATAGCTCAACATCTCATCTCATAATTGGCTTTCATATTCGATATAATAAATCTTCTCTAAGAATGCACATTTCTAAGTTAACTATTATTTTCATGAAGAGGCTACATTCAATTGCAACAATTTATAATTATGTTTTAAAGGCATTCTAAATAAAGTTTGAAATATTTTATTGATGTTTGATTGGTTTAATTTTGAGTGCTGAGCCTATTTATTTACAGGCTACATCTTACAAAATATTAATATTAATTTTTATGTAGAAAATGAGGGTCTCCCTTATCTAATAATGATGGAAAAAAGCCCCTGGCTCCCTTAGCAGGGCCAATTAAGGGAGAAAATATTAGGTGCGGACAACCGTTAGCGCGGACGATAACATGAGTTTGACCACACCACTCCGTCATCCACATTAAGGGTTGCAAATAAAGACATTTTTTAGAATAGTTGAAGAGAGGTAATTTTAAATGGATATCATGCTACATTAAATTATCAAATGCATTCTAATATTTTATAGAATTTCCTTATACCTTAATCCCATTCACTCTTCATGAAGGGTTACCATCATGTAAATCATAGATTGATATATTTAATCAATCAGCATTTATTGGGTTTAATTAAGTTTAGAAGTCATGAAAATTTATGGTTTATTAATTAGAAATAATTATTGGATGAATATAGTCTTCTCATATAGAACACAGGCTTGCCAATGACTTGAAGCTTGGATTTAAGAAGATGGAAACGTTGCTTGCGCAAGGACTTGGTGAAGATGTCTGCCGGTTGATCCTGGGTGTGAATGTAATGCAATTATAGAGTGCCCGCTTGAATGTGCTCGCAAATGAAGTGATAGTCAATCGATGTGTTGGGTGCGTGCATGAAAGATTGGGTTGTTGGCGATGGCCATTGCAAAGATGTTATCACATAATAGAATGGAGGAAGACTACTGCGCAGCTCCCATTTCAGCCAATAGACGTCTGAGCCATATGGGTCGGCTATATTTGTTGCTAGCGCCCTATATTCAGCTTCAGTTAACGAGCGGGCAACAATTGTTTGTTTCTTAACAATCCATGAGATAAAAGTATTGCCCAAAAAGGTACAGAAACATGTAACAGAATTCCTGTCGGATGAGTCGTCGGCCCAATCCGTATCAGAGTAGGTTTGAAGGATGAGAGGAGCACGAGAAATGTGAATACCAGAGTCCATTGCGCCTTTTAAATAGCGTAGGAGACGTTTGAGAATTGATTGTAATATATCGTTGGATGGTGCATATGTTGGCATCGAATGTTGACGGCGAATGCAATGCCCAGTCTTGTAATTGTCAAGTATTGTAGAGCACCTATAATTTGCCTGTATTCGGTGGGGTTAGCGAGGGGTTCATGAAATGCATAATGATCAAAACTCTTAGTTGACAGGGGAGTGGAAACTGGATTGGAATGAAACATGGAGGTATCTTGAGAAGTATTGTTGTTGGTGTAGTTTCATGCGGTTGTTGGAGAGTTTTACTTTAATTCCAAGAAACTTGGAGACTTCCCTGAACTGTTTTATTTGAAAATTTGTAGCAAGCTGTTGAGTGAGGGAGTGCATGGCATTTGTGTTGTTGCCTGTAATTTACCACGTCATCAACATAGATGAGAACAAAGATTTGCTCGGCAGGGGTCGAGTGTATTAGCAGGGAAGTTTCAGATTTGATGATGCGGAATCCACGCTGTATAAAGAAAGTGGAGATAGTGGTAAACCATTCATGAGGTGACTATTTCAAGTCGTAAAGCGCTTTCATGAGGTAGCATACATGATCGAGAAATTGATGATCCTTGAAGCCAATTGGTTGCCGCATATAGACAATGTCTTGAAGATGACCGTGTAGGAATGCATTCACCACATCTAGTTGGAGTAGAGGCCAATTGTTGTTGAAGGCGAGAGTAGATATGCAGCGTAATGTGGCCACCTTAGCAACCGAGTGTTATGAAATTTAGGGCAGAAAACGGCGCAAATCCAGAAGAAGAACACACAAAGATTTAACGAGGTTCGGCAAAGATGCCTACGTCCTAGGGAGCGGAGCGGCGAATTTCACTATTTTAGAGGAGTACTGTACAGTTACATACGCATAGGGTTACACATCTATTTATAGATAAAACCCATAGATAAATTACAAAAACGCCTTTGCTCCCCCAACCCACTAATCCAGGAGTTATACCTCTTCACACCAAGAGACACTCTTTTTCATTCCAGGAGACACACCTCTCCATTTCAAGTGACTCCAACTTCTGGTATATGAGCCCTAACATCGATCTTAAAGTCTAGAAGTAATTACCAAATTCTTGCCTATAAGCCTGAGCAACTGAGCGGGCTTTGTAGTGAGAGATTTTCATAGCCAAGAATGACCTGATTTGGTAGTGGAGGAACCAACCCATATGGCTTGGGACTGGGGGGCATGAAACTCTTCTGTCATAGCCTTCCGCCAATGCGAAATTTTAATTGCTTGAGAGTATGAAGAGGGATCAAGACTGCGTAGTCATTTATGGATAGGGTTAAGTTTTTGTATGGGTTTGAGGTGTCCAGTTTTTGCTCGGGTTGGCATCAGGTGCGTGGGCTGTATTGGAGGTGGTGGAGTAGGCTGTGTTGGTGGTTGTTGTGGTGTTGGAGTAGGAATTGGGGGTGCGATAGGTGGATCTTGTTAAATTTTTTATTTTTGTGACTCACATTCATTTTAATAATTTATCAATAATTTATGTCATTTATTTTATAACTCATAATAACATAAGTTCTTTATTTTCTTAACTCGTAACTTATGTTATAATAAAATGATAACTTAAGTTATTCATTTTTATAACTCATGAAAACTTATGTTATTTATGTCATAACTTATGATAACTTATGATATTTATTTGTTAACTCATGTAACCCCTAAATGAATAGATGTTACTAATTTATGTCATTGATTTTAATAATAATAATCAATTAATTTATTAAATTATCATAAATCCTATTGGTTAGTAACCCCCTTGATGGATGGTGGTTAAATAGAGCATGAAATTGAGAATGGGTCCTCTCTCTACCGAACACACCACGTACATTTCTCTCCATCAGAAAGTAGAGAAAGTTTTAAGGGATTAGAGAGAGAAATTCCATCTCTTCATGATCAAATTTCTTCGTCATGAATACAGATATGAGTTACTTTATTTTAGATATGTAAAAATCATGAATTTAAAAGATCTTGGCTATTATGTATTTTTGGAACTTGTGTCATAAAGTTTAAACATGAATTTCTAACATGATAAAGTTCCAACATGAATTTCTTACATGTGGTATCAGAGACTTGATTACTAAATTTATGATTTTTCATATAATTTTAATTATGTTAATTATATTAAATTTCTGCTGCGAATTAGATCTTGAATTATACCGCTAAAGTAAATTGATGTGATTGAAATTATTTATTTGATGTCGATGTTATGTTTAATTTGTTAGTCACCAAAGTGATCAAATTAATAAGTTTAATAGACGTCAAATAAAAAAAATTCAATTACTCATGAGTTTGTGATGCTTCTTATGAAATAATTTAATATTTTATCACGAAAATATTAAAATTCATTGATTATAAAATATTTATGGATCGCCCAAAGGTTGATCATTTGTTTTATAATCTTTGAATATAATTGCAGTCTATTTATATACTTAGTTAAGATATGTTTATATATCCAAAGATAATAAACATATTTAATTTGAGTATAAACAATTATCAATTATTAAATTTAAGTTAAGCATCAATTATATTTATTATCGTGTATTGTTATATCACCCAAAGGAGATTTCAATACACTATTATTATTACAATTATTATTTTAATCTAATTTCATATGAATATCTATGTAAGTTTAATGTTCGAAGCATTAATATGCGAGCATGTTTTATTCATTTGCAGTAACTACTCTTGTTTCTCTTCATTCGCAAGCTACATCTGTTCAAACATTCAATGGGCTTAATTTCTCTGAATGGCGCGAGCAAGTCCGGTTCACCTTGGTGTTCGGATCTTGATTTAGCACTCACGATCGAGAAACCCTCGCTCTTACCGATTCTAGTAATGCTGAGCAAGTATCTTTCTATAAAGCTTGGGAAAAATCGAACGATTGAGCTTAATGTTTATACGAATGACTGTAGCAAACAACATTAAGTGTACATTTTCTAACATTGAAAGTGCTAAGGAATTTATGAAATTTGCTGAGAATTGTTCTCAATCTGACTCTGTTGATAAGTCTCTTGCTGGGACACTATTGAGTACGTTAACCAACATGAAATTTGATGGTTCTCGTACTATGCATGAGCATGTCGTTGAAATGACGAACATAGTAGTAAGACTTAAGACCTTGGGAATGGAAGTGAATGAAAATTTCCTTGTGCAATTTATCATTAATTCCTTGCCTCCTGAGTATGGTCCATTTCACATGACCTATAACACCATAAAAGATAAGTGGAATGTGAATGAACTACAATGTATGCTCATTCAAGAGGAAGCAAGGCTTAAGAAAGGAGCAACTCACTCTATTTATCTCATGGGTCACCAAAGAAGAGCTGTAAAGAAACCTGGAAAGAAGAATGGAAAGACCAAGCAAGGACCACTAAAGGTTAATCTGTCTTCTGCCCCAATTCACAAAGAGGAACATAAAAGAATTAAGTGCCACTTTTGCAGAAAGCCTGGACACTATCAAAATGAGTGTCAAAAGCGCAAAGACTGGTTCGAAAAGAAAGGTAAACATTGTGTTTCTGTATGTTTCGAATCAAATTTGGCAGAAGTTCCTTATAATACCTGGTGGATTGATTCTGGTTGTACCACTCATGTTTCTAATACGATGCAGGAATTTCTTAAAACCCAAATCATAAACCCAAATGAAAAGTTTGTCTTCATGGGAAACCGAGTCAAAGCACCAGTTGAAGCCATTGGAACCTACCGGTTAATTTTAGATGCTGGACATCATTTAGACCTTTTTCAAACACTTTATGTCCTTTCTGTTTCTCGTAATTTGATTTCATTGTCTAAACATGATTTTATTGGATACTCCTTTAAATTTGGAAATGGTTGTTTCAGTTTAATTAAACACAATCATCTTATAGGTTCTGGTATTCTTTGTGATGGCCTATATAAGCTTAAACTTGATAAAATTTTTGCTGAGACTCTGATAACTTTGCATCATAATATTGGTACTAAACGTGGTTTTATGAATGAAAATTCAGCTTATTTGTGGCATAAACGTTTGGGTCATATATCTAAAGAAAGAATTAAAAGATTAGTAAAAAATGAAATTCTTAATGAATTAGATTTTACTGATTTTGGCCTCTGTGTGGATTGTATTAAAGGAAAACACACAAACCACATACTTAAGAAAACCGTCACAAGAAGCACACAGCTCCTTGAAATTATACACACCGATATTTGTGGACCTTTTGATATTCCATCTTTTGGTGGAGAAAAATATTTTATCACCTTTATTGATGACTTTTCACGTTATGGTTATGTCTATTTATTGCATCAAAAATCTCAAGCTATAGATGTCTTAAAGGTGTATATAACTGAGGTTGAGAGACAATTAGACAGAAAAGTGAAAATTATCAGGTCTGATAGAGGGGGTGAATATTATGGAAGTTACAATGAATCTGGACAATGTCCAGGTCCATTTGCTAAATTTCTTCAAACTAATGGCATATGTGCTCAATACACTATGCCACACACACCACAACAAAATGGTGTTGCAGAAAGACAAAACCGTACTCTAATAGATATGGTTAGGAGTATGATGAGTAATTCTTCTTTACCCTCATCATTGTGGATGCATGCCTTAAAGACTGCTGCATATTTGTTAAATAGGATTCCTAGTAAGGCAGTTCCAAGGACTCCTTTTGAACTGTGGATAGGAAGGAAACCTAGTTTAAGGCACCTCCGTGTTTGAGGTTGTCCGGCAAAAATAAGGATATATAATCCACATGAAAAGAAACTGGACTCAAGAACAATCAGTGGTTATTTCATTGGTTATCCAGAAAAATCTAAAGGGTATAGATTTTATTGTCCTAACCATAGTACAAGAATTATTGAAGCTGGAAATGCTAAGTTCATTGAAAATGGTTAAGTTAGTGGGAGTTTGGAGAACCACGTAAAGTGGAGATCCAAGAAATTAGGGTTCAAGTTCCTTTACCCAAAATTTCTTCTCAACTTGTTATTTCTACAGTTGTTGAACAGTTTGACAACTTACAGAAATAACAAATAAATGATCAAACACCCCATAATGAACTGTCACTAATGAACCTACTTTAGATGAACCACATGAAGTAACACCTAGAAAGTCTCAAAGACAAAAACGGTCTGCTATTTCTGACGATTATGTGGTTTATCTACATGAGTCTGAATTTGACTTAGGAGTCAATGAAGATCCAGTTTCATTTTCACAAGCCATGGAAAGTGCAAATTCTTCTAAATGGTTAGATGCAATGAAAGATGAGTTGAAATCAATGGAACACAACAAAGTCTGGGACATCGTTGAATTACCTGAAGGTTGTAAAAGAGTCGGGTGTAAATGGGTCTTTAAGACTAAGCGCGACTCGAATGACAATATTGAACGATATAAAGCCAGACTTGTTGCCAAAGGTTTTACTCAGAAAGATGACATCGACTATAAAGAAACATTTTCTCCGGTTTCTAAGAAAGATTCATTTAGAATTATCATGACACTAGTAGCTCATTTTGATTTTGAGTTACACCAAATGGATGTGAAAACAGACACTTTCGAATGGGAATTTAGATGAAGAGGTCTCATACGAGTCAACTCGAAGGATTTTCGGTTGAAGGAAAAAAACACATGGTGTGTAAACTTAAGAAATCAATATACGGACTTAAGCAAGCTTCCCGACAATGGTATCTTAAGTTCAATGATACCATTACGTCCTTTGGATTTAAAGAAAACACTGTTGATCGGTGTATATATCTAAAGGTCAGTGGGAGCAATATCATATTTCTCATTCTGTATGTTGATGACATCTTGCTGGCTACTAATGATCTTGGTTTATTATATGAAACCAAGAAATTTCTCTCTAAGAACTTTGAAATGAAAGATATGAGTGAGGCATCCTATATGATTGAATTGAAATATTTCGTGATGGATCACAAGGATTGTTAGAATCTGTCTCGTAAAACATATATCGAAAGAGTTCTTAAGAGATTCAATATGGAAGGATGTTCTGCAAGTATTGCTCCAATTCAAAAAGGAGGTAAATTCAGTCTTATGCAGTGTCCAAAGAATGATTTGGAACGCAAACAAATGGAAGAAATTCCTTATGCATCTATTGTTGGAAGCTTAATGTATGCTCGTACTTGCACTGCACGTGACATTAGCTTTGTTGTCGGGATGCTGGCGGTGTATCAAAGTAATCCAGGAATAGATCATTGGAAAGCCGCAAAGAAAGTTTTGAGGTATCTACAAGGAACGAAGGACCACATGCTCACTTATGAAGATCTAAAGATCTTCAAGTGATAGGATATTCGCATTCAGATTTTGTTGGATGTGTTAATACTAGAAAATCAACATTCGCTATTTGTTCCTTTTGGTCGAAGGAGCAATCTCATGGAAAAGTGCGGCGTACTATCATAACTCGCTTCTACTATGGAAGCTCGAATTTGTGGCTTGCTTTGAAGCCACAATTTAGGGTTTATGGCTGCGAAATTTTATTTCAAGACTTGAAATTGTCGACAGTATTGTTAAGCCGCTAAAAATTTATTGTGATAACTCCGCGAGTAGTCTTCTTTTCCAAAAACGACAAGTATTCCAAAGGTGCTAAACACATGGAATTAAAATACTCGTCGTTAAGGAAGAAGTTCGAAACTTAGGTGTCAATTGAGCATATTAGCACCAATCTCATGATCGCAGCATCCTTTAACGAAAGGATTGCCACCGAAGACATTTAACGAACATGTCGAGAGAATGGGCATTACCAAAACCCTTTAATAGTTTTATGCTCTTCGTATTTTGACACATTGAGCTCAATTTTTCTTGTTTCTGATATTTATAAATCTTGTTCTTATCGTTAGTGTACACTTTATGTTGCTTGATGTTCAACAAGATTTGTCTTCTAATGTACATTATGGGACCATGATGTTAATTCTCATTATGCTAAGTATGTAATTGATATCGTGATACATGGATGGATCGTGTCGATAAATTGATGCACAACCGCCATGATTCATATTAATTTTATACTTATTAATAATTTATGATTTAACCAATATAAAGAAGGATTTATTTTACATTTTGTGCAGTATGTTATGCACTATTAAAATTAAGTAAGCAAAGTGGGAGAATGTTAAATTTTTTATTTTTGTGACTCACATTCATTTTAATAATTTATCAATAATTTATGTCATTTATTTTATAACTCATAATAACATAAGTTCTTTATTTTCTTAACTCGTAACTTATGTTATAATAAAATGATAACTTAAGTTATTCATTTTTATAGCTCATGAATACTTATGTTATTTATGTCATAACTTATGATAACTTATGATATTTATTTGTTAACTCATGTAACCCCTAATGAATAGAGGTTACTAACTTATGTCATTGATTTTAATAATAAAAATCAATTAATTTATTAAATTATCATAAATCCTATTGGTTAGTAAACCCTTGATGGATGGTGGTTAAATAAAGCATGAAATTGAGAATGGGTCATCTCTCTACCCAACACACCACGTACATTTCTCTCCATCAGAAAGTACAGAAAGTTTTAAGGGATTAGAGAGAGAAATTCCATCTCTTCAAGATCAAATTTCTTCGTCATGAATACAGGTATGAGTTACTTTATTTTAGATATGTAAAAATCATGAATTTAAAAGATCTTGGCTATTATGTATTTTTGAAATTTGTGTCATAAAGTTTAAACATAAATTTCTAACATGATAAAGTTCCAACATGAATTTCTATCGGATCTGAGAGTGTAGGAGCTTGCGGAATGCTGGTTTGAATAGTAGTAGTGGGGTGTGATAGTTGTTGTTTGAACTTGTGTTGTGCTGGTAGCAGTTGCTGGTACGAGTAGGAGAGGATTTGTGGAGGTCACGGGTAGTGGGGAGGATATGGGAGTGTGATGTTTGAATGGGAAGAGGTGTTGTTGAAAGACTACATGCCGGGAGATTGTAATAGTGCGGAAAATTGGATTGAAGCATTTGTACCCACAAGGAGTAGCCAATGAAGATGCATAGAGTGGAGAGTGGGGCTAATTTAAGAGGTGTTGTATGCTTGAGCCAAGGATAACAGCTGCAACCGAACACTTTGAGATGAGAGTAGTTTGGTGGTTGATTTTAAGGACATTCATATGGTGATGTGTAGTAGTTAGATTTGGAGGGCATTTGATTAATTAGGTATATAGCGGTAAGAAGGGCGTCAATCCAGAAGCTTAGAATGAGGCAACGTGAAGGGTTCGAGTCGTCTCAATGAGATGTCGGTGTTTCAATGTTTGTGTTCAACAACATCATTTTGCTTCGGGGTATAAGGACATTAAAATTGTTGTATGATACCATTGTGTGAGAAAAATTTTCAGAGAATAGAATTATTATATCTCCTTCCCCATCGGTGCGGAATATACATATGGATGTTTTAAATTGTGTATGAATCATTTTAATAAATTTTATGCATATTGGAGCTGTCTCAGATTTATGTCAGAAATCTCCAACAAAATTTGAAATGATCATCAATAAAAAGAACATAGTAACGATACCCTTGATGGATAACATGGTGGATGGGCCTCATACATCTGAGTGAATCAACTTAAAAGATAAATTTAAGTGTGAAGAAACTAAAATAAATGTCGATTTATGACTTTTGTTGCAGTTACAACTTTCACATAATGATAGCTTGATTGGAATATAGAGAGAGGGGTTGGACTTGGAGATGCGTTGAAGGATGTCCAAGTGATGGTGGTAGATTCTTTGATGGAGATGACAATGGCTTATGGTTCGTTGCCGGCGGTGGAGTAAGAGCCATTGTAGGGATTGAATATAACCCTCTCGAACTGCGACCCCGAAGAACCACTTGATTTATCTGCAGGTCAATTATACGAGAACCAACCGAATCAAAGAGTATAGAGAGATTATTGTCAGTTGTTAATTTGTGGACAGATAGAAGATTATGGGAGAGGTATGCCAGTAATAGCTTACGTTGGGGTGTCGGAAGTATGATATCACCAACGGTTTGGAAAGGAATCAATTTTCCATTACTACAGAGAATGTTTTCAGCGCCAGTGGCAGGAGTAGAGGTTTAGAGATGATTAGCATTCGAAGACGTGAGCTATTGCATCGAAGCCGAGAACCCATTTAGAGGCTTGCAGAGCTTGATTTGGTGGTAAGTAATTCAAATTTTGTCAATGCCAGCACACCGCAGTGGAATGTCCGCTTTCATTGCAGATTTGGCAGGTTATTGGAGGAACGGATTGGGAGTGTCCACCTCGTGTGCGAGAGTTGGATGGGTAAGAGTTTCTTCCTCGACCGAGGTAGGAATTTTGATTGAGTCCTCTGGCTAATTGGGGGTTGGGAACTTGATCTATTTTGAGTGCTTCAGTGGCTTGATTTATCTCTTCACTGCATAGTAGAGAATAGAATTCATCTAAGCCCATAGGCTGTAGGTGAGTTCTTATTGCTGCCTTGAAGGATTGGTAGGTTGATGGTAGTCCATGTATAAAGGATGATATCTTCCTTGTCTAATTGGCCGCCGGCCGCGAGAATGTTATCCATAACCGTTTTAACTTTCGATAAGTTTTGAGTCATGTTGTGGAACTCGTTTTTGAGCTGAATCAAACGGGATCTATTGGTGGACTGTAGTAGTTTTGAAAAGGTGTTCCACAATTCCGCTGTTGTGGAAAGATTCAAAATATAGGGTAAAATAGAAGGTGAGATGATGGAATAGAGTACGGCTGTCAAATTTTGATCCGCAAGAGTCTACATGGTGTAGAGGGGATTAAGGGTGGGGTTATCATTGGTAAGGTTAAGAAATTCGGGCGAGCAGCCCAGACATATGTTTGCAGAGAAGAGTTTCAGGACTTGGGCTCTCCATAGGGGGCAATTCTCAGCTGAGAGTTGGTTGTGGGAAATGTTTTTGAGGTTGCTCATAAGAAATTTAAGGTTAGGAAGAAAACCCGCTGCTTGTGCCATTTCCACAGCATTTTCCTGTTTTTCAGACGATTGGGAGGTTGCCATTTATCAGATTGATGCTCAGTGGAAGGAGAGTAGAGAATGAGAAGCCGATAATGCAGGGAATGCGTCACTGGAAGAATCTGAAGCAAGCAATTGCTGGAGGCTCTGATACCATAATAACAGAGAAGAAAATAGGACGCAGAAGCAAAGAAACCGAGAACAGAAGCAGGCATATGGATGAATTGTATTCCTGCTATTCATCAAAACAGTACATTCTAATCCTCATCTATTTATACATAGGAGAAGATAATTCTAGAATGCATACAAATCATACTACCACCAGAAGTCAGTTAGGATACTCATTATTTCTCCTGCAGAATCACAGGAAAATGATGGTTAAGAATGGTTAAGACCGACCAGAGAGAGGGACAGTGGGAATCCAGAGAGAGCAATAGATAAAGCCATAAGAACGGAAGGCAAGATGAAGAAAAAGAAGAAGAAAGAAGAAATCGAGGGAGAGAAAGAAGAAGAAATGAAGGAGTTTACCTGTAATCGAGCCAGGGAGGAGGGAGTACCCGTGCGGCGGCGTTCCCTCACACGAAGAGGGCTTGGCTGCCGCGAGGAGCAAGAGGAGGAAGGAGAAGATTAATGGAGCTTCCTCACCTGCTTCGTCGAACCGAGAGCTCGGGGAGAAGGAAGATTGTCAACTAATAATTTGAAAAATTAAGGTAATTAAATATGATATAGAATTTGAAATACTAAAATAAATTGATTGAATAGTTAATATTTAAAAAAGATGTATTAATTAAGTATTTTTATATAATAGAGATTAGCAATTCAATTAGATGAATTATATGTGAGGCTATTTTTATCTGTTATCTAAAGTATACGTTTAAACAATGATCAATTACAAAAATATTTTAAAATGAGAATTATTGAAAAATGAAATATCTACCACGGGATAGTTTTAACTCAAACCACAATTGCTAATATTTTTATAGGAAAACTAATTATAAATTAAATTAACCCCAGAGAGTACGTGAACATGCAACGTAGAGCACAAGGTTATAAATATTGCAATTTGATTTATTTTCGGTTGAATGTAAATGTTTAAAGATAATAAACTATATAAATATAAGTTTTTTTTTTCTTAATAGATTGAGTCTTTTGTACATTGAATTTTATCTTTTAATAAAAAATGAAACTGCTACATAGATTTTATATGTATGATCGACAGTTCCTACATTGATAATTCTAAGCACTCGAGCCAGGTCGTGACATTGCATAAGAAAAAAAAGTATTCAATTTTACTATTTATATAGAGAAACTAAAATTCAAAGGAAAAAATTACCCTCCCTATGCATAACCTGATTCTGCCCCTGCCAAAGCATAATGGAACTTCTATTATTCTCATATGAAGCTTGAATGAATCTCCCCCTTCCCCTAAAGACGTATTTACGGATATGTTTTGAGAGCATTAAATATCTTTATTGTACATACATGCCACTCAATTCCTATAAATGTATGTTTATAACACCTACCCTTTGATATTTATTTTACATTTACAGTACTTTAGTGTCATAAACATATGCATGAAAAGATGCATTTAACTTCAAAGTACTTGATAGTAGTAATTTTAATGCGGTATGAAAATCTTGACTGTAATGTATGTAAATATGAAAATTTAGACTATAGAAATGTAAATAAATTATGATTGCAAGTAAAGAAGAAGAAAAAAAGTTGCAACAACAATGTATTTCTTGATGGGATAACCTTTTTTTTTTCCTTACATGCTCTCTTATAACAATCAAATCTTTCACTTTAGATAACAGACATACCCTCTGAAACTGTATCTTCACATTCTCTACATAAGAAAAGAGAAGAGCACCATAAATAAGCCCAAATGAAACATTCTGGATCAATTAAGTGACAAAAGGCATTAATTTTGTCCTTCAAATCAATATAAAAATTCCTAGAAAATGCTGCAGAACTATTAAATCACACCCAGCAATATAAAAGCTGCTTAAAGCTGTCTGGCGCCTTGCACAGATTATGGATTTATACCCTCATCCAACTTTCAATAATCTTTTGTTTGGCTCTTGATCCCTATTTTACAGTATCAAAAAATAAAATTGCATCTCCTTCACATAATTTCTTAAATTGACATTTTTATAGACTTTGGGACTAAAATGAGTCCCTTCGAAAAGCCAAGGGACCATTTTGACATTTTTCTGTAATCTCTTTGCTTCTCTTAAACCTGACAAGATATATTATTTGTCCCATAACTTATGGTTTGAAGGCTTGAAGCTGACATATTTGTCATCCACTTCTTAGGCGCACCAAAATCTCCTAAAATATTATAAGCATACGACGTGAAATTTGAATCATTGCATATACTTCTAACTCCCATTTTAACCAAAATTTGTGTCCTGTGAAGAACTACAAGACTCGAAAACGTCGAAAAGCTGTTGCCAACAAAGACTTGAGCTCTCAAACAAACCTCATAATCAATTGCAGATTGTATGAGATAAGGATGCTTACTATAAATGTTCCAAACCCCCAATCTCTTCTTCTCAAATGGAAGCAGCCCTTCCCTCCAACCCCTCAATATCGAATTATCTTCCAAAAGGCTATCAGCAACAGCAAGATAAACCACAATGGGAAAGTTTAGTCCTTTAATTCTCGCAACCCGTTCCATTATCTCCTTCTTACTGCTACATATTTGGTGCATCTTAGATCTCTCCTCAAGGTTCTTACAGTGCAACATCCAGTCCTTCTCTATTCTCATGTGAATAGCCATGTAGGGAACAGAAATTTGAGATGAGACCGACATGCTAAGATTATTACCAAAATAACTTCCTTTGGCTTTGATCCTGGATATAACAGCTGAGACATCAGCTTCTATCTCATCCACTAATGTGAGGCACTCAAATATCCTAGCATAGCTCATTACAGGCCAGTGATCATGCCAGAGAAATGGATGCTTCCCATCAACCTTAATAACTTCATATTTATCTATTGAACCTTCCTTGCACTGATATAATTGATTCAAATCTCTCTCGTTAGACCACTTCCGACCACTTCCCTTTCTGAGCACAAAAAGGTCGGTGTGGTTGTGACGATCGGAATAGCGACCCAGGCGGACGAACCCATCACAGAGAGAGTTGAACCTCTGAAAGTTGAAAATTTTATCGAAAGAAATGGGCTTTAATAAATCAATTTCTTTGTAAATTAGAGAAGCACTCAGATTAGGCATCAAGAGTGTCCTGTTCAACAATGTTGCAGTCAAGCAGGCCCTTGCAAAAGCAATTTTCTGGTTGTTGAGGCCCCAGATTATCTGAGGGACCTCCAGGAACTTGTCTCTCCTGACTGCATGCTGATGCGAAGAACTGTAATCTGGTATCCATGAACTATTCTGTTGAAACCAATGGAAGACAGGAATAGGAGAAAGGAATAATGCCCTCAATAGAAAAATGGCCAATAACAAGATAAAGATTTTCCAGAAAATCAAATTTGTATGACATCGTGGAAGATTACTGTTACAGAATTCCATGGTAAATTTGCAAAATTTCCGTGCTGGAGAGTTTATATCTCTCACAAGTGAAACATCAAAGATGTTGAAGGCTGTAGGCATCCGTTACTAGAAGACCACACCACTAATCGTACATTTTCATTCTGCAAGAAAAGAATTGTTCACAAATGAATAACTCATCACTAATTTATGACTTCAGTTTCTAAGAGCAGAAACCAAACTGAAAAACAAGAGGTGACCATAATCATCTTAGCTAGGCTCAATTTGTAGATGTAAGGGAAAGACATAGTCCAATTAATGCGTTTAGAATTAATAAAAAAAATAACTTATAGCATATAATCCATGTACAAGTAAGATAGCACTTGAAAAGCAAACAAATTTTGATTATTAAAAAACACTGGAATATCTTAAAAATTATCCAACAAGCAATCAAACTTGCTCCGAATCCTACTTCAATTTCAACATTGACAGCCAACCTAAAAGTAAATCATGATAAGTGAATCAGGGTTGATATTGTGTGAGTGTAAATCCCGCTCAGCTGAAAATTGAAATAATTGAACGTTGGCTGGCTCAACTCGATTCCAAATCAAAATGATATTGAGTTGAGCTAGCATGTCTCAAAAACATTTGATTTCGAATCAGTTTGATATTCTATCTAGCAAACTCAATTTTTAGACGGGTTATATTTGATTTCAACAATAATATGGTTACGCCTAGGACGCCCCGGCAGACTGCAACCCAGCCGGCCCACAGGTGGGCCGGCCTTCATCGTGGGAAGAAGGAGAAGGAAAGGAGGGGGTGAGGTAATCATATATTCAAGGAAAAAAATTAGAGTAGGTTTGGAGGGAAAGCGGGAAAGGAAAGTTTTCCAATAATGTGAGCAGATTCATTTAAGGGAGGAACCTAGGGTTTATTTTATTTCATGCATGTTTTGTTTAGCTGTTTCAAGGAGGGGGTGAGGTAATCACATATTCAAGGAAAAAAATTAGAGTAGGTTTGGAGGGAAAGCGGGAAAGGAAAGTTTTCCAATAATGTGAGCAGATTCATTTAAGGGGGGAACCTAGGGTTTATTTTACTTCATGCATGTTTTTGTTTGGCTGTTGTTCTCTTTCTTCATGTGGTGTTCCTAGCGACGTCTAGGATATGAGAGAGACGATCTACCTCTCGAAAAGTAGATCAACCTTGTAGCTTACTTCTTTTAAGGGGGGAACCTAACCCTTGTTTGTGTTTTTCCTCCTATCTATTGTCATTTCGTCGTGGTTTGTTTGCTCTTAATTCTTAGGGGTATCAAATTGGTATCAGAGCATAGATCTTGGTGGGATGGTAGCAAAGAAAGTGGATGTGCTAGAAAGCGAGGTAGGGTAAATCAAATCAGGAATGTAATATAGATTCGCCAACATGGACGACAACATGTAATATAGGACCCCGCAAGGGGAGTAGTTTCAAGAGCCTCGCAGTTGCAGAAGTGAAGGATAAAAGAGCAAAAGGAATATGTTACCGTTGTGATGAGAAATATGCCCCATAACACCATTCCAAGAAGTGCGCCCTTTAGATTTTGTTAGTTCAGGAGAAGGATACAGAGAGTGAGGGATCAGAAGAGGATGTGATGGAAGAGGAACATTTGCATTTGGATGTTGTGGAGATGTCCCTCAATTAGATAATGGGATTTACCTTGAATCACAACATGAAGGTGAGGGGATGGATAGAGGAACAACCAATTGTGGTGTTGGTGGATAGCGGGTTTACATATAACTTTATCCCAAATCAGGTTGTGGAGAAGTTAGGGTTGAAGCTGGTGACTACATGGAGCTTCGGTGTGATGATGGGGACAAGGAAGATGGATAACAGTCGAGAAATTTGCAAGGGGTTGGTTATGACACTATATGACTTACAGGTGGTGGAAAATTTCATTCCTTTAGATTTTGGTAGCACAGGTGAGATTTTGGGGATAAAGTGGCTACGAATATTGGGAAAGATAAAGGTAGATTGGAAGTCCTTGACGATAGTGTTCCAAGTGGAGGGTAGGAAGTCGTGCTGAGATGAGATACTAGCTTATGCAAAACCATGGTGTTGCTCACAACCATTGTCAAATCGATTCGGGGAGCAGGAGTGGTGGAGTTGCAGAGCATTGAGGAGGTTTGAGATTCAAAGTTGGTAGTTTCTGGAAGGGTCCAGCTCCTACAACAATTTACTGATGTTTTCCAGCAGCCAAGAGGGTTATCTCCTCAAAGGGAGCATGAGCACGCTATTACATTGAAAGAGAGTGTTTCTCCCATACAGGTACCTCTAGATTCAAGAGGATGAAATAGAAAAGCTTATCCAAGAAATGTTTGAGGCTGGGATTGTTAGGCCCACCCTTTTTCCAGTCTCATCCCGTTGGTGAAGAAAAAAGATGACAGTTGGAAATTCTGCGTTGACTTTCGGGCTTTGAACAAAGAAACAGTATTAGACAAGTTTCCTATTCCTATAATTGATGAGTTACTGGATAAGCTTTAAGGGGCAGTTATTTTCTAAAAAATTGATTTTAAGTCAGGATACCACCAAATTAGAATGCATCCAGCAGATGTACACAAGAGAACATTCAAAACAGATGAAGGATATTATGAGTTCTTAGTGATGTCGTTTAGCCTTAACAACGCCCCCGCGACATTTCAATCCCTCATGAATAGGGTTTTTCAACCTTATCTCCGAAAATTATCTTGGTTTTCTTTATTATATTATGACATACAATTTTACAAAAATAGAGCATGTGGGGGCACCTGTGAACTGTCCTGGAGAAGTTAACGAAGCACCAGTTGTATGCTAACTTGAAGAAATGTTCATTTGCACAGTTATAGGTGGAGTACCTAGAACATGTGGTGACCAGAACGAGGGTAGCAGTGGACCGGCCCAAGATCGAGACATAGTTGATTGGCCTTTACCAAGAAATTTGAAGGAGTTGAGAGAATTCCTGGGTTTCACAGGATACCACCGAAAGATTGTGAGAGGATATGATATGATAGCATGGCCACTAAAGAGCAGTTGAAGAAAAACAATTTAAAATGGGGTGAAGCAACGACACAAAAATTTGAACATTTGAAGAGGGTCATGACTAACATCTCGATTTTAGCACTTCCAAATTTCAGTAAACCATTTGTGGAGGAGACGGATGCATCAGGGTATGGATTGAGAGCGATACTCATGCAAGATCGGTGGCTGATTGCCTACTTCAGCCAAGTTCTTACAACCAGAGCAAGACTAAAATCAGTATATGAACAGGAAGTGATGACAATTGTTTTGGTTATTCAGAAGTGGCGGTCTTATATCTTAGGACAACATTTCTTGGTCAGGATAAACCAGAGGAGTCTAAAGTATCTTCTAGAGTAGCGGATGGTGACTGAGAAGCATCAAAAATGGCTATCCAAGTTACTGGAGTATGATTTCGAGATTTAGTACAAGCTAAAATTGGAGAACAAGGCAGCTGAAAGACTGTCAAGAAAGATGAATGAACCCCAATTGACGACCCTATCAATACCCTTGGTCCTAGATTGGGAGGCCTTGAGATAAGAGAGCGAAAGGGATGAAGAGTTGAGACAAATAAGGGCTAAATTACTACAAGATCAGGACGGTCATCCAGGATATTCATTGAGGGGACAACAACTACTCCACCAGGGGCGATTTGTGCTACCCAAGTCGTCATAGTATATTACCAGATTATTACAAGAGTTTCATGATGGTGAGGTCGGGCAACATTCAATGGTGCAAAAAACCTACATCGTCTTGCAACAGAGCTTTATTGGGTGATGATACGCAAAGGCGTGGAGGACATGGTGGTAAAATGTGATGCGTGCCAACTGACAAGAACTTGATCATGACACCAGAGGTTTACTACAACTATTAGCTTTACTAGAGAAGGTTTGGAAAGAAGTGACGATGGATTTTATCGAGGGATTGCCACAGTCATAAAGGTTCACGGCGAGTGCTTAAATATGCATATTTCATTCCCTTACAACATCCCTACACTGCGGTCTCAGTCTTGGCAGTGTTTATCCGGGAAGTAGTTCGTTTGCACAAGGTGCCGGAATTGATTATATCAAATAGGGACAATATGTTCCTCAACTACTTCTAGAAAGATCTATTTAGATTGCAAGGGACAGTCCATAAAAGAAGCACCGCGTATCACCTCCACACAAATGAGCAAATGGAGGTGGTCAACAGAAGTGTGGAGACATACTTGTGTTGTTTTGTATCTGATACACCGAAGTTATGGACTAAGTGGATCACATGAGACGAATATAGTATAAAATTTCATACCACACCGTAGCACAGACAACCCCCTTTAAGATATTATATGGGCGGAATCTGCCTCACTTGCTACATTATGGGCATAAAACTACATCGGTATTCAGCGTTAATCAGTACTTGGAGAGAGCGATAGGATACAAACAGAGCTCAAGGGGCATCTTCTGAGGGCTCAACAAATCACAAAGAGGAAAGCGGATGGACACAAGAGAGAGGTGCAATTCAAACAAGGGGACAAGATCTACTTGAAGCTAAGGCTTTACCTACAAAAGACACTGGCCAAGAGGAGAAGCGAGAAACTTTCAGCGAGATATTTTAGGCCTTATGAGGCGATGGTATGCATTGGGGCAGTAGCCTACCATTTGAGGTTAACACCATCATCTGCACTACACCTGATCTTCCATGTATCCAAGCCGAGACAAATGATTGGAGATCACACACTCTCATCTACACTATCGTCGACCTTGATGGGAGACTTGGAGGTGATTCTAGAGCCATTAGAGATCGAATGAGTGGGTCGAGGAGTAATGGGAACGAAGGAGGTATTGATTAAGTGGAAATGACTGTCAGACTACGAAACAACATGGGATCCTTACGAGGTGATCCACAAACAATTTCCATCTTTCCATCTTAAGAACAATGTACTTTTTAGGAGGGGAGTAATATTACGCTCAGTTGGGTGTCAGTGCAGGAGGGACAACCGATTGCAACCCAACCGGCCCACATGCGGCCTGATTTTGTCGTGGGAAGAAGGAGAGACATTCGAGCGAGGTGCAGAGGAAGGAATGGAGGGGGTGGGGTTCACTAAGGCCATAATCACATATTCAGGGAGAAGAAATTAGACGAGTTTTGGAAGGAAAGCTGGTAAGGAAAGTTTTCAAACGCTATGGGAGGATTCCTTTAAGGGGAGAACCTAAATTTTGTTTTCTTTCATGCAAGTTTTTGTTTGGCTGTTGTTTTTTTTTCTTCATGTGGTGTTCCAAGTGACGTCTAGGGTGTGAGAGATACGATCTAACTCTCGAAAAATAGACCAATCTTATATCTTACTTGTTTTCCTTTGATTTCTGTAAAAGCATCCATTGTTTGCATTTTTGCACATATCTATTGTAGCTTCGTTGTGGTTTGTTTGCTGATTTTGGTTCTGAAGCATATCAAATATCTACATAACATTATTGAGATGAAATTTAATTTAAAATACCAAAAAAACATTAAAAATATATGAATGCCTATGTAGGCCCAACTTATTGAATCATGAAAATCAAATTACATGACAAACTGGCCAAAAAAAACGAAAGTGCATTTTAACTAATAATAATAACAAGTATACTTGAAAAACACACATTCCTTGTCTACTACTTTCAAAAGGACTACCTAATGAGAGGATGAATCTAAGAGAACGAGTAGAATTCCAAGGAGATGTTCGTATAAATATAAGATGTAATTATGTAGGATTTAGTAAACCTTGTATATACTATTTAAAAAACTTTTAACGGTATAATAACTTAAAAATATTCTTGGTATATGTTGAATCTGGCTAAATCATGATGTATTTTTGGTCATTTGTTTCAGGCTATAAGATTTAAATGAACAGGAGAGTATAGTATGAGAAAATGGGTGTGGTGAAAATAATCATCATTGAGCTCTTTGTGATCAAAACATTCAGCAATGTTATGTCTCCCAAAATATAAATCATTTTTTTAAACGGGAATCTTGATATAGTATTTGAATTGAAATTTTTTGAAATTAAATTTAAAAACATCCAAACTTTAAATTTAGCAAATTTAAGGTTAAATTGAATATTTCAATGTAATAAAACTAATGACATCAAAAGTATCATTATCCAAGTTCAAATGAGCATGAATCAAATACTTAAAAACTGTGAATGGAAATTGTGTGATACTATTTAATGAATTAAACGTTTTTGAATCATATATACCATAACCAAAACGAGAATCTCACTCAATCTCATCCAATTTTAATGTCATTAAGGTAGAATGTCATGGATTGATATGCAATCAAGGGAAGCAACAAGAGCCATCTGATAGAGTGTTTAAGACTGCTTATTAATATTACAAAAATATCACTCCAAAACATTAAAATAACATAAATTTCTCACATGAAAGCAGCCAAAAATGAGAGCTAGCTTAAAGATTTGAAGCATTCCAAAGTCATGTTCGACAATCAAAGCTGGCAATCATCGCCAATAACAATCATCACCAAATGTCATATCATCTAATCATTGTAGCTTGACCGCCATCGTCTGATTTACAATACTAAATAGTCCTCATCACTCTGAATAGCTTCTTCATTGTTCTTCATTATAGCAAAAGAAGGTCAAGCTAGTGTTCTAAAATTTATAGTCCATCTTTTCCAATTGAGGGGAGTGGCAGATTTCTATAATCTCACGTATAAAATAGATTATTTTAACTAGCCAGGCCTCGTGATCTTTTCTTTTTGTAGATTATTCGCCCAAATTTTTTAATGTCACTTCTATAATGCATCTATAAGAGTTCGTGAAATCTTTATACACAACAAAGACATAAATCACTCTCTATTATCTGAAATATACTACTAAAAAACAAGGAAGATTTGATTCTTTCTTCACTTAGAAGAAGGTTGACTTGCCACCATTTTCGCTTCCTCCACCACTTAGCTCTTTCTTAAGGGGATCTCTCTTGCTTCCTGCTCTCTTTCCTCAAAATCTAAAACCCTACATCTTGCTCACTACTAGGCGGTTACTTTATCATTATCCTAAATTCTAGTAAGCATCTATAAGCCTAGTGGCGTTTTCTAGGCTGCTAGTTTGGTCGTCCTTGGCGGTAAGGCGGTACAAGTGGGCGTTGGAGGTTGCAGGTTAAGAACTCCGCAGTCTCCGCTGTGATCGAGAGCTTTGATCAGAAGAAAAGCTCTACCACCAAAAATTTATTATACCCTGTTAATATTTAAACATCCCCAAAAAACTGTTTGGTAAATTTTAAAAGACAAAAAAAAAAATCCTGATTAAAATCCACCTACCAAACGAACCCAAACGCAAAAATCTAGCATTCTAAACGGATAGCTGTGAAATGAAGAACTTGGGAGAAAGCTACGATTACAAAATAGGAAACGAATGTATTATGCGATACTATTCACTCTAACCCTAACCCTAGAAGCTATGAACAATAAAAATAAATAAATTCACCTTAGAGATGTCGGAAAAGATATCAGTCGAGAAAGCGGAGAAGTCGAGATGATACATGAAGCGACAGTGAGAACCGGAGGGGAGAAGGGCGTATTAGGTATGACAATGGGAAGGCCGAGAAGAACGGGTATCGCCAGCGAGACGAAGAGATCGCCGTAGAGAAGAAGGCCCGACAGCCGGGAGCCGGGGTTTGGGTTTCGGTGTAAACGACCGAACACGAAAGCGGCCAAGCTCGGCTCTTCAGCTCCTTAAAAAATATAACTGTTCTTGTGGTTTATATTTCGAGACAGAAAATATATCATTTGCTTAGCGCTATTGGTGATTAAAATTTAATTTTGATAATTCTAATCGTTGGGAAAAATATTACGCAGTCTAGATGCAGAGCTACGTCCAAAATCTAATAAATGTCGAGACATAGAATGCTGGAATCGTTCGTGGCGAATAATTTTATTTAATTGTTATTACAGTGTTATTCAGAATATTTCCCGAACTATTTTAATTTATGCTCTGTTATTTGGGTCTTTACAGCGCTATTCGGAATATTCCTCGTGTTATTTCAATTTAAGTTGTGTTATTTGGGTCTTTACAGTGTTATTCGAAGTATTCTCCGTGTCATTTCAAATTTTGTTGTATTATTTAGGCCGGGTCGAGTCAAACGGTAAAAATTTCCTTGTGTTTCCTAAGCGGTTCAATCATTCCATGTGTCGGCATTTTACTGGACTACAGACGTAGCTCTACATCCGGAGTCTAGACGTAATATTTTTTCTAAAGATTAATTGTGAGATTCAAATCTTATTATTTGTATTAAAATATTATTTAAATATAATTTAATATATTTATATTATATATTTTAATTAATAATTTAAATTGATTATAAATTTTTGTAATCTAATAGTCAATTCATTTTTTTAAATACTACTCAAAATTATATATATATATATATAATTATTTCTACTGAACACAAACGAATAAATTTTGATTCGCATTCGACTTGTTTATATATCAAGCGCAAAAAAAAATTATTCTTGTTCAGCTCATTAACTCAGCGAACAAATTAAACACGTGCTTCTTAATGAATCGAACACAAACGGTTCGCGAACAATGAGCATTTTTGACAACCATACACGTGATGCAATTAATTAAGCCTAACAAAAAAAATGGATGATTTACATATGCACCACTTAAGTACTATGTATTTATTATTTGACTCCTAAACTGTAATTTTTACATGTATGCCATTTTATAGATGAAACTCTATATTTCTTTTTTTTTAAAATGAAAAAAGTGGTGGTTTTATGTAAATACACAAGAATTTGATGCTATATATATAAATGCAAAATAATAATAATAATAATAACAACATTTAATTACATCATATTGGAGGGTTTGATTTCGTCAATTGGTCTTAGAGAGTCTTAGGTGGAAATTATAAATATTTAATTTTTTTTCCCAAAAAGAAAATAGCAATCGTTTTAAGGTGAT
This sequence comes from Papilionanthe hookeriana x Papilionanthe teres, assembly GCA_022702705.1. Lineage (NCBI taxonomy): Eukaryota > Viridiplantae > Streptophyta > Magnoliopsida > Asparagales > Orchidaceae > Papilionanthe > Papilionanthe hookeriana x Papilionanthe teres. Next base: position 73,161,584 of record CM040426.1, on the reverse strand, counting down.
CAGACTTTAAAGAAGCAAAAGAGTGGCTCCCAATATAAAATTGTGATTGTGATTTGAATTATAACGCTGACAAAAAGTTGTCCTGAACAAACCCTCCTTTACATCAATTTCATAATGTATGAGTCGTTGGCTCAAGGATTAGCTAAACACATGCTTAATTAGGGATTTGTGCTTGATTAGACTTAACTAGGGGTAGTCCAACTCAAGAGAGAGAAGTCATCTCAAGGATACATTCAGGGTTTGATCAACCATGTGGGAACCAAATTAAGGGTCTCTTTGAGGGAAAAAATTGCATACGTCAACCGTACGCAGGACTCGCGTACGTAATAGGTTATACAGGGGTTACACGAGGGTTACAATGGGGTTACAAGCGTGTTATAACATCCTTGTAACTCCCGTGTAACTCATCTATACCCTTGTAACTTCTCTAATATACAAATGGATGAAATAGAAGCGCGCAGGTTACAGGTGAGTTACACGGGAGTTACAAGGAGGTTATAACACGCTTGTAACTCCATTGTAATCCCCGTGTAACTCCCGTGTAACCTATTACGTACGCAGCTCCTGCTTACGGTTGACGTACGCAATTTTTTTCCCTCTTTGAGGCAACTGTAGCTTATTTAAAAGTTGTTGTGCAACAGTTGTGGCAAAAAACTGCTGCGTAAAAGTTACAACAAATAAGCTGATTGTGCTGATTGTTTGTTACTTTTTTTGCAGTTTTAAAAGAGTTATGCTTCAGCCGTTTCTGGACAAATGTCCATTCTGCTTCTGTATTGTAATGATATTTACAACAAAACTATTCATACTAGCACATTTCATACTTGAAAGCAAATATTTAGCTCGAACATTACAAAATAAAAATAGACAACTCATTAAACAGTGAGTAGCACAACTATCAAATTTAAAAAGGGACTACTAAAATAATAATTAATAATATGATAATATTATTTTTAAAATGCAGCTGGTGTATGTCACGAGATAAGTTGTTCTCCAGGAAAACTCTTCACGCCCGATCAATCTCGATTGTGGAATGCTTTAACCCATTTGCCCGCCTAAGGAAGTCACATTTTTATATTTTTCTCCTTAGACACCTGCAAAACTATCTCTCATAGCTATGTGGCGTTGTGAAGTAAGCAGGGAACATTATAGTCTGTAGTAGCAGTACAACGATCTGGAGGTACCGAAAATCATCAAGCACATTTTTCCTTAAGACTTTAAAACACAAAGCACACACCCTTAGCTGTAACAATAGTAAAAATTAATAATACAAATAATCGATTAATATTTTATGTCGCTATGAGGTCTTAGAAAATACAGTATATAAGCAATGAATCTATCACTACAAGAAGACAACATACCTTATAAAAAAGAGTTCTTAGTAGCCTTTAACCTGCGTAGAATCGAGCTCACGTGTGTCACATATGCATATTACAAAAAAAAAATCATCCAGAAGAACCTCAAAAACCATAACACTGAAAAAGGAGAGGAACTTGGTTGGCATCATTGGGATTTCAGATGTGACAAGAATCAATAGCGACATATAGACCATCCAAAAGAACATTTAAGGTTGAATGTCACATCATAGACCTCTAACACCCAAGAAAAATGTAATATTTAAATTATTTTTATTACCCATGGTTTCCTCATCATCCATCCAAGTGGAAAAGAATCATGCATAAGGAAAAAAAAATATACAGGACTTGTATTAAATACTGATACAATAAATATTAAATGCACAGGAAAAATAAATATACATGACTTGTATAAAAGATCGATACAATAAATAGCAAATGTTTGAAAGATGCATTACAAATAAAATAATAACAAAAAATAGATGTTCCCTCAATTCAGCCTTAAACTATAGCGTCTGAAATTCGTTCTCTTAACTCTACCATCTCGCTTGCACCTTCCCCATATTAAGTGCAAGTTTCGGGCACATCAATTTCGGTCCGTGACAAAGATTGTCCAAGACGATATTCATATGTCTCAGTGAGGACATGTGAACCATCTTCATCACTACTGAAGCCAATATCGTTGTGTGAAGGATGCCACTGTATATAGTTGTGGTGAGTCATCGTTAAGAGCACAACCTGCACATATTTAGGAAACAGATATGTCGGCATATCATGCGGTATAACCCATTTCTTCTTCTAAACTTCAAACTTTCACTAACACCGTGTAAGGAGGAGCGCCTTTTATTAAATATTTCTCTCTTGCATGAAGAGATGTTGTTGGCCCTCTCAAAGTCAGGTATGTGATATTTCGTATCAGGATATGTCTTTAGATACCTTCTTTGTAACGAATATCTGGCATTGACCAAATCATATTTACCTGAGATTAGTAAAATGATTAGTATTGCAGTAAGAACAATATATAACTAATTCAGTCTCAAGCAAAACTAGGGGTGGATTAGAAAAGTTATATTTCTTATTTCATATTGCATATTTAAAAATCTAACTGTCTTGTATTGCTCTACTAACCGGTCATAATAAAAGTGAAACACATGTTGAAGTCATATATAATCATGACATTTTGCATCGGTGAACTGCATCACGCGATGAATGTGATATTATTATTATATAGAACATTTGCATCCATGTGTGTTCCTCGCAATACAATTCTAAAAAATAAAAAAGAAGTTAATTAAATTAATGTTCATTTGAAAAGTGAATGTAATAAATAAGTAAAATTACATGAAAATATGACGTATGTCGTGCATCATGTGAAATCTCTATGAGTGTCCATTCGAATGTTGGGTATATTGGCTTGATGATTTATGAGGAAAAACTAACTAGTGCATTCAACTCAACTGAAAAATACCTACAGATTGTTTCGGATGAGTGCTGAAATAGCTCCATGTCTCCTCCCATATATCCATTATGTGATAAAATGTAGATAGTTACTGCTAACACCTCTCGTGAAGTTATCTTGGAGGATTCATGAAGTTCATGATTCCTATGTAGTTCCTCCAAGAAATTGATGAATATGAGCTATGTCATACAAAATATACTGATGAACCTTGTTGGATGGCCTGAATGCAACTCCCCAATCCACTTGTCTCTAATGTACTAGGATTTCATACAAGGTGAGTGTGTTATGTATGAGTTATAATACTCGTACTTCAAACACACTTCAACTGCAATTCTTCTTTTACGTTTTTCTTTATTTGCATCCATGTAGCTAACACATAAGAATAACTGAGTTGGCTACTATCATATAATTATATAAACAAACAATACAAGCAAATAAAATTAAAGAAGCGAATACAAAATATAACGATGAAAAATAAAAATAAAAATATGCATTAACAACGTCTCAATAAAAAAATAAAAATGTAATAAACTTTATCGGATCCCAACCCAATCTCGTTGATTTTCGCTTCAATTGTTTCCAGGTTTTCCAATCATTTTTTATTTGATCTCAATTGTTTTTTTAATTGCATCTTGTCATACTTCCTTCTTGTACTTTCCTTTAATTTTTAAATAATATTATGTCAGACATCCTTGTTAAAATAGGTTGTTGGTCTATTTCCTAATTTGACCTCCTTGGAGCACTTGCCGCAATTTTTTTTTTTTTTTTTTTGTATCTTTATCTCAAATAGCAGATGAACCAGCCTATTTTGTCTTAACCATGGTATTACTAGTATAAAAAAAAACTAATCAACACAACTCAAAAAAAAAAAAAATAGCAATGTCATAATATTATCACTACTGCCTAAACAACAACTTGCACATCACCTCCACACCACACCACTACACCTCCACATCCACACAAATCTGCCTCCACACACTAACAGCTCCACACATCAACACATCTACAACACCACCACCTCCTCCTCCACACACCAATAACTCCACACCAACATATCCACAACACCACTACCACTACCTCCACATACCAACACGTCCAGACAATAACACATGCATGACACCACTACCACCACTTCTATACACCATCACATCCACACAACAACACATTCATACCAACAATACCACCACCTCCACACACCAACTCATCTAAAACACCACTATCACTACCTCCACACACCAACACGTGGCTCATGTATGTCTGAATTAGTCATTTTCATTTTCAATTTATTGCATATGCAATCACCACCACCACCAATTTCGGCCAACACAATTAACATAATAGATCAAACAAAAACCAAGTTCATCAACAAGCTCTAGCATAAAGAACTCAAATCATCATCCGAGAATATTACATAGAATCCAAAATAAAAAATTTCAAAATATAACATAAACCGAAAACCATGGAATGATAAGAGCATAAAGAAACCAGAAAAAACATCGCACATCAGTGTTTGTAAAATAAAAAATAGTCATATATTTAAGGTAGAGAACACCATAACATAGGCGAGAGGAAGAGGAATCACCGCACAGATGGAGGAGCCAATGATCCAAACTGAGTTGAAGAATTAAGAAGAGTGTGAGAGGAAGAATGGAAAGCTAGCCGCAACAACTACCGAAAAGTTAGGGCAAGAATCGCTAGAAAGGGAGCCCCGTAATAATCACAAGAGAGGAAAGTTGGGCCAAGAATTGCGAGTGAGGCAATGGCGTACAGAATCGTGAGTGTTTCAGCAAGGTTGCCCCGTCAACTATTCTTGAAGGAACATGGGTCGCAGGATCGCAGCCAGCGTTTCCTCCAAATTATCCAATTAAGAGGACTCACTACTTTTATCAAACACACGCCCAGCAGCCTCGGGCCGCACTGCAGGCAGTAAGCCGCATCAAACAAGGCCTAAGCCATTTAGGCTTGAATAGGCTCGATGGTTCGCCTAACTGAATTTTAATTTTCATATTATAGCCTCAATGGAAAGTAATTGGGTCGATGTTTATTTATTTATAGGGTGAGTGCTCGATGTTTATGATAGTTAACTTGGTCAAGTAAGGATGGGCTATGGATTCCTTTAGCAATAAATTTCAAATCGCTTTGATGTGCCTTATTGGCTTCAAGTGCTCGTTAGGATTGGGTCTATGTGAGTCACATCAAACAAAATTAGAAAAGAAAAAGTGACACTTTAGAGAATTATGATGTTGCGAAGAAGAATCCTTAAATTTGATGTGCTGTTGCAAAATATATTTGTGGAAGCTAAGAGAAAACTCGTGAGAATACAATATATTTTAATACGCTTAAGAGCTAAGAAATTTTGTGTGAAAGATTGATTGTAGCCCAATATTATCAAACTTAAAAACCAATGTTAAAATCCAAGCCATATATTTTTCATCTATAGCAAAATGCTGCTTGCCACCTTAACTTTTTGAAAAAACAAGCAAAACCTAGGATGTGTTTGAGGCAATGGTATGGTGGTTGTGTGGTGTCGCACCGCAGTTTTTCTTGTTTGGCAAAATTACATTTTGCCTTAGTTCTAAAAATATTATAGTTGAAAGCTGTGTTTTCCCACCATATATGACTACCTGTGATAGTTGCTAAAAAACTGCGGTCTGAATTTCAGAAAAAAATATATATATATAATAGCCACCACAGCTTTTTTAATAGTAATCTTCGTCAATAGCTTCATAGCTGCTTCTTCAAACCGTTGCAGCTAACCCAAACTGACCCGTTATCGGACGACATAAAATGGGGTGCAACATTGCAGTGCCACCGTGCCGCTATCCCAAATGCACCCAAGTGTAAGAATCCATCTATTTTTAATTATCCTACTAAATTTCACATGTATACCTACTTTTTCATCCTTTGTTATTGTTTTTTTTTTTGGGCATTTACATACATACCACCGAAATCCTATGTATTTACATATTTAACACCTAATTATATTTTTTACAATTCTACAACCCAAATATTTCATATAAGGTAAAGAAAAACCACCATCTTAACTTTTAAAAAGTAAAATAAATTTTTTCATGCTAACTTAAAAGTGGCTTGTATGTAAAAATTGGAGTTTAAATGTCAGATATGTAAATACATAAGAATTGAGGGATATGCATCGAAATTCTCCTTTTATTTGTATTTCCCTTGTTCTTAATGAATAATATTCTCTCCATCTTATTTAAAGCATTACTCAACGTCACCTTGAATTGACTGAATAAAATTCTTATTAATAATTTTCATATTTTATAATTCCTTTTTCATAATTTTATATAATTATTCATGTGTTTTATATTCTAGAGGTATTTACATACAAATCAAATTTATATATCTAATATCTATATTTTAAAATTTATTTCTAGGAGCTTTTACATTCATAGCACACAATTCGTATGTATTTACGTTTCTCACGCCTATATTTTCATATTTACACTATAACACTCAAATCTTTAGTTGACAGAGTTTGTAAGGCTCTTGAAGTCACGGGCTCGATTCCGCCTATATACGAGATGAAATTCCGCCTATATACGCATATAAAGTTGGGAGAGGCTCGTCTAATAGTCTCTAGCCAATCCTTTAATATATGTGTGTGTTGTGTGAAAATTTCGACATTAAATACGTAAATAGATAAAAATTGTGTTATGTAAATGAATTCATTCTTTAATACTTAAATTTTTAACTTTGTATAAAATACCATTTATTTTAATTTGTTATTAAAGTTTAAGTATCATAAATGTAAATATTTAAATCACTCTTTACACTTTATGTATGTATGTATGTATGTATGTATGTATGGATGGATGTATGTATATGGATGTATGGATGTATGTATATGGATGTATGGATGGATGTATGTATTAAAATGAAATGTTGAAAGAAAAAATCAAGAGCATACATATCACATTTATCTTGAAGAAAAATGAATTTAGAATGTAATATTTATATAAATTAATTCTCATGCTTAATTAAGAACATTTAACTAAATAAATTAATTTGCTTTATATATGCTACTTCAAAAAATATTCCAAAATAAAACTGCAATCAAATGTACAGATTCACTTAACAATCACTCTAACTCATTTTATATTTATTTACAATAAATTAAACAATTCATAGAAACCAAACACAGCAAATGGAGAAATTGTTCATAACTATAAAAATTATGAGATTCGCTTTGGTTTATCATAAATAGAATATATTATTAATCAAACAAATAATGAGTTGATCACCAGGTATAATAAAGACATTATACCACCTTGTTGTAAAAATAAGATTAGTGATATAAGTGAGTCAAGCTGACTCGCGAGCTGATTCAAACTCAACTCGATTTATGAGCTTGCGAGTCAAGCTTGTTGAAGTTCGAGCTTACAATTGCGCTCGTATAATATATGAGCATGAAATTGAGTTTGGAGTAGTTTGGTTCGTAGACTTTACGAGTTCCTGGATTAATTTATATTGGGCGAAGCCTGGGTAATATGGATCATTTAATTGGGTAAAATTGCAACACGTATGGAGGGTCTCTCCATTCTTCATTTCATATATTGCAGAACCCTAGAAATTTTATTGACTCCCATCTCGCTCTGGTATAGTGCAGTAGTTGTCGCCCCGCAATCTCACTCGAGCCCCGTAGCTCCCACGTAGTAGGTGAGGTCACAGCTTGCAACCCTCGTAGTGCTGCAACCGAATCACTTTCATGAATTTTTTCGATTGTCGGTTGAGTTCAATCCAAAGGTGCCCCAATAAATATTGTATGATAAGTTTTCTTCTCTAAAAATCCTCTTCTTTTCATATTTGTGATACCCATTTAGAAACAACTGAGTTTTGAGTGTGAAAACTTAGACAGATTGGGCAGATTTGGGAGCTTAGATATTTTCACATTAATGCTTCGACCATATTTATTAACTTTATAAATTCCTCTGATGTTTAGTTGATGAGATTTAGGGATATAATTCAACAACTACAATTGCCCTAAGAAACAAACTAATGATAGATTGTCATTCAAGATAAAACTCTACTTATTCATGTTAATTGTTAAGACAATCAGTCCTTTCATACAAAGGAAAAAATATTGCATATTTCTATTGTCCCACTAAGGATGAGTGAAATATCATTTATAATGTTTTGTGATGTTAATGAAGCAACTAACATAATTTTAGAGCCGGAGTATCGAACCTCTGACTTGTTCCTTCCACAAGTTAGCATAACAAAGAATGTGTCAGATGATATATCAATTTTCTCTGACAATTGCATTATTGGAGGTGACCAAAAAACTATTCAAAATTTACAAATGATAAGATGAATGTAATATGTTAATATGTTTTGGTGCAATCAGATAGCCTAAAAAAAGTTTGTTATGACTAAATTTGCATGTCATGAGATTTATAGTAGTGATAGTAGTATGATGAATATATCACTTATTTAAATTTCGTTATATAAGCTTTATGAATATTATGATGTTTATATTGAGCATTAGATTGATGTTGATGGTGACACATTTAGAGATAAAACATTAACTATAAATAGTGCAAATAATAATGATGAAACAAAACAAACAAACGAGGCAAAAAAGTATGACAATTAACATGAATCTACTACATGTATAAATGAAAAGGCAAGAAGTCTATCAAATCAAACTTGGATAACTAATTAGAAAGTGACCCAGAGATATGTTCAAAAAAATAATAAGATGAAATATGTGATATCACCGAGAATTATTATGGACAGCTTATCTATACCAATTAGTATAATTGCTTTCGAGTCGTCATTTTTCGCTTAATAGAGACTCGATATAGATCGCTCCAAACTCGTGCAAGACCTTATTTGTGGATCAAATTATATTCATTCTCATTACAGACTAAAGGGAAGAAATAAGACACTTTTTTTATAACATGCATATTTATTTATTTATAATTCATAACAATCATATAATTTAATAAAAATAATATCATGTAATCTTCTATGATTTTAAATAAAGAAGATGATGAAGAAGAAAAGGACATTCCCTCACCTATAAGTTAAAAGGCAAAATGAAACTCTTTAAGAAAGAAATATATTTTATTTATATAATCTATTATAATTTAATATACTTCATTCTGATTATTTCTTTACAGGATTAGAAAACATGGAATATTGCACTGCTAGAAACATGAGAAATTATATGATCTATTTGATATCATGTTGGTTTTAATGTGTTTTGTAATTAGCTCCATGAATTGTTACATTGTTGGATAGTTCTCCAAGTGATCTTTTAAATAATTATCAAAGTCTACTTTGATAAGCTTCTTGTCTTCTCATTTATATATGCAGCAAAATCATGTTAATACCTTTTTATCTTGCTTATTTGATTTACTCCAACATCATTGTTTATATTATTTATAGTTGATATTGATTTGGTTGTTCATCTATATGAGGTTAAAATGATTCATCTAATCTTTCACTCTATGTTTCCTGACTCACTAATGCAAAAATCAGAACAAACAAGTTAATTAAAAACTAAAACAATAAAATTATTAAAACTAAAGCTTTATTCGTTTAATATTTGAATGAATAAACCCATCAAAACATATAAATTCAATTATAAAAAAAAATTAGAATGAAGAATTGAATAACCAGATCAATTAAAGCTATGACAAGTTTTTATACTAAAAATAATCAAATTCACATTAATTGTAAATAAATATTTAAAATCACTTGTTGCCTTTCTAGAATTAAATCAAATTCGCCCATTACTGTACATAAATTAACCTTTAAAATTTGATGAAGGCAAATTTAGATTTGGCAGTAGAACAGTGAAATAATTTTAATTAGCCATGAATCCAAAGTCTATTCATTATTACGTTTGAATCGTAAAAATATCAAAAAAAGAATGTTCAAACATCTAGTGAAAGAGCATTTATTAATACAAAAGCAAAGGAAGAAGAAAAGAAGACACCAAAAGCTACAAATCATAGGGACCTTAATGATTAAAAATGAAATAACACACTCACACACATTGCACATTGCTTGGAGAAGCAATCATCCATATCAAAGTCAGTTAAAAAAAAAGGAAAATAAAAGAAAAGAGAGCATCAAATGTAGAAATCATAAGACCTTATCAAATAATCCCGGGTTATGCCTCTCTTTCCCTAAACAGTATAGATCGATTTGCAAAATATGCTATATTTATAAACTATACAAAACAACATATTCAACTATGCGAGAATAAATAGGGAAAAAAACATTAAAATGAAAAATTTTAAGCTCCCATATCTAACTTTTCATACCCAAACTCAAATGTTTCTAAAAGTGGTTCACAAACATGAGAAGGACGAGGGCTTTCAAAGAAAAACAACTCAGCGCTGGGCATTCGCTGGGACACGTCTAGCTCCAACTCAAACGACACTCCAAGAAAATCATGAAAGTGATCCAATGTAACATAAGAAATTTAGCTTAAGTTTGTGGTTGCGAGTGAGGCAGCTGCGGAGGAAGATGATAATAGTTCCGAGACCAAGAAGGATGCAAGGCTATGGCTTCGGCTACCATGCGGGAACGAGATGAGGTACCAATGCAAACATGGAATGTCAACTACATGACTACAGCGAGAAGGGTAGCAACGACTATGGGGCTGGAGTGAAATGACACGGGAGCAAGAATATAACTTAGGGTCTCAAAATAGAAGAAAAGAAGGTTAGTAATATCTCCCATCGCGCCTCTGCGTCCTCATATTAGCAAATCGGACTATCCATATTACCCCGAGTTTCACCAAATATAAATTAATCCAGCAGCTCCTCAGGTTCACAAGCTGAATCGCTCCAAACTCAACTCGGTTATAAGCTCGAATTCAAATTCGAGGCTCAACAAGCTTGATTCGTGAGCTCATTATTGAGTCAAATTCAAGTCAAATTGAGAGTCAGTTTGACTCATCTCCTAAGTAGGACCACAACACAATCAAATACACGCAGGTAAAACATCTGAGCTAAGTTAAAGCAATACTGATTTGGTATTAAATAGGGTAAAGTTATCGATGAAACCAGTGTTGAAGATCCTGAAGCCATTGAATTCTAATATGGTAATATTAAATAAATAAAACTATCTAATAAGAACATAAAAATCTCAGCAAAATTCAACTTTTAGAGGCTTTACAATATCTTCTAGCAATAAAAAGTAGAAAAAACGGGGGTTTAAATACATGACACCGTTCTATAACACAATTCTTGTGTATCTGAATGCCTAACACCAAAATTTTAATATAAAAACACTAAAATTTCTAACGCTGCAATAAAAATATCACTGATATTAACTCTTTTTTAAATAAACCATATAATTTGATGTGATATGACACAAAAGTGTCATATACATAAATATCAAATTTTATATAAAAAAATATGAATTGTGATATGCATGTAAATCCCCCAGTAAAAAAATGCGCTAACCAGCAAAATGACATAAATTTTGCTGAGATATTTATAGAAAAGTAGCTGTCATTAATTCAAGCTTTTAAGTGGAAGAACTTAAGAAAATAAGGAAATCACAATTTGGACAATTTGGTATTGTGAAACAACTAAGCTATGCCAGCCACAGTATATGCCCAGTGATCACAAAGTTGCTAACTTTTTGAAATTAAAAATATACTAATCAGTTTATTCCAATCCTAACTATAATCATAAAAAGCATATATTTACCAACATTATAGAAATATGCCTTAAAAATATGACCAACATAATATCTTAAAATCATCATAAAACAGAAAAAAATCTTTAAGTCATCATATTCAAACAATTAGAACAGAAAGAAATTCTAACTGAAAATTCGTCCACTCAAAATAAGCAAAGTAAAAAACTGCAGAAAGTCTCAGATTTCTTCTTCAAAAAACTGATATAGATAATGCAAAAAGGGCGACTAAAGCTAGTTCATGCGACGGATAAGCTCGTTTATATAATCTTCCCTGTTTCCAGCATCTCCACCTTCAACATAATGATTCCTCTTCTTCTTCAGTCCTCCAAGTGGTGCCTTCAGCTTAAATGGCCAAAGAAAGTTATTGGCCTCCTTAAAATGAGGCCCTACAGAGAAAATTTCATGAATGAGGTCCTCAATGCATATAATATCATGCTTTCCTAGCCCCTGAAACCAAAAATAAATAATAATAAATAAATAAATATCTTAAACTTATATAAATAAGTAAAAATAATAATTTTCATTTTGCAGGGCATTTATACAGCATATATGAATTTAAACCTGCTCAATGATCTCATTGCTAGTCAATGGAATCCTTTGTTTGTTCAGTTTCCCGTAGCCCCTCTTGTATATCAACTCCCTTACGCTTTTAAGGTTTGGATAACTGGAATATTAAAATAACAAATGATCATAAATTTGCTAGGCAGATAAATTTTAGCAGCTTAACATACACATACCACTTAATTCCTACGTATTTTCATATCCAACGCCTAGACTTCAACTTTTACATCGAAGCCAACAATGACATAAATATGATTTTATTATGTATTTACATATCTAAAATCTAAATCATGATATTTACTCGTATAACATCCAAAACTTTAGATCACATCAACAATACCATATATATTATCTTGTTTAAAGTAAAATACACATTTTCATGCATATGTAATATGTTCAAGTGTTGTACAAATAAAAACTAAAGTTTGAGTTAGAGATGCTAATATATAAAAAATTGTGTGATATAAAAAATATTAACTTCTTTAAAATGAAAAAGATATTTTCGTCCTATGCGAAGATGTTATATAAACATTGAAGTTTACATGTTTGAGATGCAAATAATATAAAACTTGTGAGATATGTACTAAATTCCACCCAATTGCTAAAGAAAAAAAAACAAAGGAAAATTTGCATGCATACTATTTAATTCCTAGTTATTTACATCTCTAACAACTAAACTTCATATGCCACCTTACCTAAGCATAAAAATGAGTATTTCACTTGTTATGGGTTAAAATAGTGCTATTTTTGCTGTGATGTGAAAGATTTGGGTGTTATGAATGCAAAAAATAAATTTTGGGAGTTAGATATGTAAATACACAGGGATTGGGTGGCAGGCGTGTAATTGTACCCGACCCCAAGAAAAAAATAAAGAGAGAGGCGGAGGAAACATACCCATAGGTGACATAGGGCTCCACTCTGCGGAGCATATTAATCGTAGCTTTGTTCACTTTTAAGAATACTCCATTAAAAATCTGAGGAAGAAGGAATGTGATAAATAAATTGGATTGTATTAACGTGGCTTGGAAGTGAAATTAATTTCAAGTTTTTTGCACATAAACCTGTCTCAGGCGCAAAAGCTGCAAAATCTTCTTAGTTTTCGGGTCAATGGCATTGATCCTACATAGAAGCAATTACATAAAAAAAGTTCGAACAACCAATGTTTACTTGCTTAATCACCCGAACGTTAAATGAATGTATCAATGGAATATGAAGCAATTTAGTACTAACTAATGAAAAAAAACATTACGATTATCAGCAAAATACGATTAATTTCATGAAATAAGAAGATAAATTAGAATCACAGAATGACAATGGTGATAGCGAAAGTGTACCCGCGGATTCTGATGATGAACAGAAGCTTGGCCTCGGGGCAAACGTAGAATCCTCCTTTCAGCCTAGCCTCGCGCTTTAGCTGTATCAGCTCCCTCTCCTGAAGGAAAAATGAAAAAAAAAATCAAATATATATTGATTGCAATTCGTGTTAAACAAGAAATATAACGGAGCAAAATGATGATCTGTGGTTCTCCTCTCGCCTGCTTCTGGTATTCTTTGACGTACTGCTCTGCCCTCTTAAAAATGAGTTTGCGATTCTCTTTGTTCTTCTTCCTCTTTTCATCTAACTTCTGCTTCTTCTCTAAAGCCCACTGCTCGTCCCTCTTGCGCTTTTTCAATACGGACTCGGGGATCACAGAGTTCGCCTCCGACTCCGTCATTTTCCTAACTGCAATCCCTTCTCTTTGATCAGAACGATGTTAAGGTAAATCAAATCGAAATTGAGTAGTAAGATCGAGGGGTTAAGATCGAAAAGAAAGCTAGGGTTTGGCTGACAGTACCTAGATCGAGCGCTGTGCCTCTGGATCTCTAAGAAAATGGCGACGGAACTCAACAAAAGAAAGCGGAGAAGGAGCTCGAACGATTAATTATACGATGGTTGAAATGGTTGGAAGCACGCGATCCAACGGCGAGGGATTCGTGGTGGCTCTGTAACGCAATCTTGAACGTACGATTTTGTAATGGGGGTTCTTCTAGGGTTTGGTAGCTTGGGCCGGCATGATTTGGGTTGGGCTGGAGGGACAGCTTGGCTTCAGCTTCATGGGCTTGTTTAGGATGAATTAATCCATGAGGCCTGGACATACTTTGAATGGGTCAGTGAGTTGTTATTCGATCCATGATGCTGTGATAATACCAAATAATGAATATATTTATTTTATTATAATTTTTTGGTAAAACCAAAACACAATTTTGAGCATATCATTTATTATTACTCATTAAAATTAATAAAACTATCAAATAAAATGGGATTTTATCTACCTAGCAAAAGAAACATTACTTTTTACATATTTCATGACTCAATTTTAAATATTGCTAAATCTAAAGTTTCTTAATCAATATTCCTTTTTTCTTCGTACCCCCATAACACCCCGATTTGGCCTTAGCGGCAATCAATAGAGAAATAAAGAAATCAACATGATTAGCATTCCCAAACCTCACGGCTGAGCTGCACACCGTCACATTCAAGGTGTTCCCTCCGAACAGCCTCATCGGACTTCAATATTGCCACTATGAATGGTAGAGACACATATATGAAGATCATGTGGTACTTCACTAATGTCCGTAGCATTGAGGCAAATTTGAATCATACTATAAGAACTGATGTTTGTCCCAATGTTGTCAGCTACAATAGCATGAAGAAATAAAATATGAGGAATGCTAAATTGTGAAGAATCTTACTAGTGTCCCATTCAAACTTTTCAATGTGGGGAACTGCAAGTGGTGCAATTAAGTTATGTTGAGTGAGGACCACTCTGTTAACTAAACCTAGTGCAAGCAGCGTCGGATCTCCAACATGCACTTTTTCTCATTGTCAACACTGGACTGGAAGTCATATGGCAACATAGAAGCTTTGAATTGGCCATGGAGGAGACCGATGAAGAAATGAAGAAATTAGCAATGCCGCATCCGCTTCAACACCCCTGAAGCCACCTAAAGCCATATAGCAATCCGAAGAGACGGAAGCAATTAACAGAAATTTGAGTATTATAATATTAAATTTTGTGCTGTGAAATATGTAAATAATAATGTTTCAAGTGCTATGTATGTAAAAACTCCTAAAATCAAACTTGTATCTCCTTTCCCTCTTTGCCCGGAAACCATCTCCCAACTTCTAGCTTCGCCCAAAACTATCTCTTTCGTAACGAAAACCACATGATACAGTTGCGATCAGAGATAACTGGAAGACAATGACGGGATCTTAGTGCACATAAACTCAAATTTCCTATCTTTCTCCCCTCTATGCTTTGTTCCTACCCAAAGGTAACTTCACATCTTCCTTTCCGCACAAATGCTCATCCTGAATTCACTAAATCTGCTCCTCCGGTTCATTGGATTTAGTGAATCCAGGATTTAAGACTAGAATAAGTGAAATATAGGCTTATCAAATGTGCAGCCTTTTATTTCATCCAAAATGACTGTCTTGTAAGATTTAGGTTAAGGGTGCGTTTGGCACAGATTATCTGCTACGGTGGCGTTTTCAAAACGTCAGAAACCTGTTTGTTTAGCACGTTTCATCAGATTATCTAAATTTACGTTAGTCGCGGATCGCGGGGTACTGCCCGCGATCCGTGATTCATTTCTTCACTTCCGATATTTGCCCCTCGCGAGCCCTAACCTAAGCAGCGTGATCCGCCTCCTTCCCTCGATATCCAGAGGCAGTATCCCGCGATACAAATCCGTCTTCACTTCCGGTACTTCCCGCGATCATCTTCCTCGCTCTCCAGAGAAGTGTCGCGATCCAAATCCCTCGCCGATCCTGCGGCATCCGGCTTCCTTCCCCGATCATTGAGATAATCCAAATCCCTCGCCGATCCAAATCCCTCACCGATCTTGCGGCATCCGGCTTCCTTCCTCTGGCTTCTCAGGTAAAGTTCTCACTCGGTTTCCTCCAGATTCCTTCCCCTTTATCTCTTTTGTGGCGGTTTTTCACTCGGTTTTCTAATCTATATGTTTTCACTCGGTTTTCTAAATTTATGTTCTCACTCGGTTTTCTAATCTATGCCTATTTTTCACCTTGTTTTTTACTCCAATGAACTTGACAATGATTTCAAACATTTAGGTTTTTTTTTTTATTATTCAATTGAATTTACTCAGACGAAAAAAAATTGTATAGTAATGACTGCCTTTTGCAAATTATTTGATGAACCAGGCTAGAACTTTTTTGGAAGGATCACGACTTTGTATTCATTAGCTTTATTGTTTTAACAGAGGAAAATTTGCTTTGCTCTTTCCTAATTTTAGTCATAGTTGATATATAAATCATTGCAGGTTTATATTCAGGACGGGCTTTTTTGTTGATGATGATTATTTTGCCTTAGCATGCTTAATTTACTGATTTATAAAAATGGCAATGTTGCAGATTAATAAATATAAAGTTTATAATGTTTGCTTGCAGTATTAATGTTTTGCTATAATAAGAGTTCAACATGATTTGCATATATGTTCTTCATATATGAAATGTGCAATCTTCGTTGGAAGCTTGCAAGTGAGAATTAAATGAACTTAAACTTGCAGGCTACTATTTATACAAATTCGCCAATTGAATTCTTGTTTTATATGCTTTACTCTGTTGCTGGGTAGCAAAAAGCAAGTTCTTTGAGCATGCTGTCTCGAAAAAATTAATTTCAGTCTAAACTAATTAAATTTTTCATTAAATACACACTATATGCTCTTTTACTTATATAATGTATATGTTTTGCGATTTGCTTGTAACTTCGCTTCTACGTAATATTTACAAGGGTCCGATATAATTTTGTCATTTTATTTTCTACTAATATTACTCAAATATTTCATCCGTGTCTTCTAATAGCATACGGTATGTCTAAAAACAAAGAAGGGTCTACATCGCAACGTGGATAAAATCGTGACACATATTTTTCGTGATCTCTGTGTTAAAGAGATTGAAGTTGGAAATAGGTCATCTTCTTGTTTTATCAAAGAAGGATGGGCTAATATAGCCAAGAAGTTTAATGAAATGACAGGACGAGACTACGATAGGTTGAAATTCAAGAACAAGTGGGATCAGCTAAATAGGGATTGGAAGTTATGGAAGGATCTTAAAAGGGGATCAACTGGATTAGGTTGGGATCCTACCAAACGTACAGTGGATGCATCAGAGGAATGGTGGACTACGAAGTTAGCGGTAAGAATTGTATCGTTGTATACACTTCAGCTTATTATCAATTATAATTCTAATCGTATAATATGCTACAACCCCTCTTCACATCAGCAGTAGTTCCAAATGCAAAAAAATTTAAGGTGTGCGGGATCGAGCCGGAGTTGGAAGACAAATTGGATGTTATGTTCCAAGGGGTTGTTGCTACGGGTGAACATGCATTCAACCCTGCCGAGCGAGGACTTTGCCGGTATCTCGATCGACTTCATACCCGATCAAGTTATGGGTTCCGGTGAAGGCCCGAGCGTGCACCCGATAGAGCTTGAATCTACAGGGCAATCAAAGAGGCGCAAGAGCGACAAAAAAATAAAAAATAAAGATATTTTCATTCAGAGCTCGATAGATAGACTGATACAAGTATTTGAAGCTCCACAAACTGTACACATTGTAGTAGTTGATCCCGATGTTGACTTCATTAATCTTTTGGATGAAATTCCAGAAGTTGTGTGTGATCCCGCATTCTACCTAAAATGTGTTAAAGTTCTTTAAGACCCAATACGGAGACAGATTTTCAAGAGGCTGCAGCCCGAGCTTCGTGCCGAATATTTAAGTCTATCCATTGAAAAATGATTTGTTTTCCCACCTTTTTGTTTTGTTGGGTTTTGTTATTTGTGGACTGTTTTGAATGTTACTGTTATGTGTGGAATTTTGGTATTTGAAGACATTGTTATTTTCACAATTTTTCATCATTGATGTTTTGAACTGTTCTGTCAAATATTTACATTTTTTTAAAGTTTGCACAGATATTTATCTGCTAATTAAATAAAATGTTTCTTCATACAAAAACATTTATGCAGGATGTATCAGCTAGCACACCGCAGAAGATTAGCCGCCGCAATTGTAATATTGCTTTTAGAGTACTACCGCTCCAGCACTGTTAGAAACCCAAGCATGACGTCATCATTTATCTGGGATAAATGGGTCGGTGAGATGCTTGCTGGACATCCCATAAAATTCCACAACATATTTCGTATGAGTGTGCCCATTTTCCTGGACCTTTTACATGAACTACGTAGCAACCACGGACTCGAAGGTTCGCCTAGAACACCGACTCGTGGAGGTATCGGCAATTACATTGTACATTTTATCTCGGAACCGGCCGATTAGAGGAGCTATGGAGCGTTTCCAACATTCCTCTGAGACAATAAGTCGATACTTCTCCGAAGGATTGAAGGCACTAATTAGCCTATCTATCCAAATCATTAAGTCGGAAGACCCTTCATTCAGCACAACTCCAGCAAAGATTGTCAAAGACATGCGCTACATGTCATTTTTTAAGGTTAGTTTCTTATTGTATCACATTCACTTCAAATTCAAAATCTAGGTCTCAATACGTATGATCAACTAACAAATCATAACAGAACTGCATTGGCGCTATTGACGATATGCATGTTCAAGCCCGACTTTCTAGCCATCAGAAGGTGGCGTACATTAGTCGATGTGGATCACCTACCCAAAATGTGATGGCTGTATGTGACTTCAACATGTGCTTTACATTTGTTATGGCCGGATGGGAAGAGAGTGCCCATGACAGCCGTATTTTCAAATACACAACGAACGACAGCAGACAACACTTCCCCCACCCACCTCCAGGTTGGCTTAACTTTCTAACTCATTATTATATGTTTACAGTACCAAATAATGATGTCTTTCGATGATAGGAAAATACTATTTGGTAGACGCCAGATATCCCATACAGAGGGGATATTTGAAGCCATTCCCAGAAACGAAATATCATATTCCCGATTTTGAGAGATCAAGTGGCGTCGCCCGGGGTCAGAAAGAGATGTTCAACAAACACCACTCTTTCTTGCGCGGGGTGATCGAAAGAACATTTGGTGTTTGGAAGAAGAAATGGGTCATCCTCCGCGACATGCCTACGTACCCATTTCGTAAGCAGGTTCATATTGTGGTGGCCACGATGGTGCTGCATAATTTCATTAGACGACATCCATCCCGTTTTGACACATATTTTAATATGGTTGACACTGACGACATGCACTTCCCGCCCGAGGACGGAGAAGGTGCATCGGATGACCCCATGGAAGCTGAAGAGTTTGAAACCTAGGACGGAGAAGGTGCATCGGAGATGGCTGCTCTGAGAGAGCGTATAACAGATGCAATCTGTGAAAGCTGAATTTCCACATTGTTTTTATTTTGCATGCTTTATGTAACCTTGTTGTTGTAGATGATGAGGTGTACCCCTCAAATATGTATTCAGTTGGTTTATTTTTATTGTGCATGCTGAACAGTTGATTTTATGCAACCTTGGGATGAATTCAGTTGGTTTATGTTTATTGTTCATTCTGAAATACATTCCCCTCAAATATGAATTCAGTTGGTTTATGTTTTATTTTTTTGTGAGTGAAGCTAGACTGCATCATGGACATTTATTAGAGCATGCAGATGGCAATGGAGATTGGGTTTTAACCATTTTCACCGCTCTGTCAATGGTAAGAGCAGCTTGTTTGAATATATGACCGTAAGCTATTTATTTTTCTTGGATCATTTTGTCGTCAAAACTAATCAAACAAAGATTCATGGACATGCATAGGTAACCACGTATCCTTAGGCACAGTTTATTTTTTTTTTAAAAGCTGATGTTGAAATTACAACTTGCTAAAAGTTTTAAACTGTCTTGTTGATAAAACAAAGCCAGCATATGCATATATATATATATATATATATATATATATATATATATATATATATATATATATATATATATTGTTTGGGGTTAGCAAGTTTGCAATTAAAGTTTCATTGCTTTGGAAAGTTATCATTTTCTCTCCTGCTCAGGTTTTCAGCATGGAAATCATCCTTATTATTTTCTCCAGATTTCTAATTGGTTGTGTTGTTCATGATTTTTTAATTTGTTCATGCTTTGTTACAGCTGCTGGATGTGCTGGAATTTTTTCCATCTCATCTTGCGGTATGCTGACTGATAGTTAAGTCTTTGCCTTCATTATTTATGTTTTTTATTGTAAAATTGACAAAAATCAAAACTTAGCAACATGTATTGGATGATAAATTTATTGTTGTTTAGTTAGGTGTGTTTTTCTTATTTTCAGCGTCTTCATGTCGAATCTTGAAAATTTAGCTACTTTGTGTGCATATAAATCCTCAATGATCCTGTAGGGTTTGCACACGTCTGCAAATAGCTCAACTTTCACACACGTCTGCATGCATCCTTATGATTTATTTGTTGCAGGTTGTGCTTGTAGCTGCAGATTGCAATCCAAAGTGGCTGATTTATTTGTTGCAGGTTGTGCTTGTAGCTTGTAGCTGCAGCTTAAAACTGCTTTGGCCATTGGAGTGAAGGTACCATTCCATACATACTAATTCACCATTCTTCTGCACTTTCTTTTGCTTCTCATATCAAAATTTATTCTGGAGGGACTCCTTGAGGTGCTTATGAGCATGTCACATGAGGCATATATACTTATTTACACATCTAGCACCTAATTTATGGGCATCTGCATATATACCACTTAATTCTTGTGTAGTTACATATTTAGATTGAGCTTTACATTCGTACCACTAAATTTCTGAGTGTTTACATATAGAATACCTGATATATTTGAATTTACATTTCTAACGCCTGAAATTCAATGTTCTTCCTTTAACTCTCTATGAATTTGGTGGTGCATATATAAATGCTTTCACTGAAATTATATGGATTCTCGTACACTTTGCCCCTGAGAACTTCTCCATTAGTTCTGTGAGATGAGATGAGGTTGAGGAGGGTTCCCTCTAACTGGGAACCTGCTGCATTATCCAGGTTTATTTGTACCTATAGGATATATATATTGGTGGAATTGGGTTTTAAAGGTGAAGATGTCTTTGATGATTAAGCAAAATCTCATTCAACCTTTATACGTTTACATATTTAACGTGTAAACTTAGTTTGTATATAAGCATCGTATTATCATTTAATTCGGAACTTTGGGCATAAATTATTAACAAAAGGTAAGAGTTTTAAAATATTCCAACATATTGTTCCTCTTGCCAAATTTTTGGCCATAAATTCTTCGATTGCTTTAAGGCTTATCTCAAACTAAGAATTTTTTAATATTAGCAGAAAGAAGTTTCACCTAATGTTGATATTGATCCTTCAAACAATGTGCCATATAATCAGGTTTATTCCCAAAACGTAGTACGAGATTCAAATTCTCTACAATATATAGTGGTTAATGTTCCAATCCTCGCTAACATTTTGGCTATGACTCTCTCATCAGCTGTTGATATTATCATTGAAAATACTCTGCAAATTCTTGAGTCTCCTCAACCACTTCTCGTTGGTGAAAAAAAATTACATTTATTTATTAAATTAGATTCATGATTCTAATTGGAGCATTCAGACCATCAAATCTCAATTGCATAAAATATTTCACATTATTTATACCATAAGGGACAAGAATCATAAGAAAATGTATTAGTAGTCTTCTATTTTTACAAGGCTCCAAGCTAGACAACGTCAATAAATCTTTTTATCTTTTCAGAGCCAATTATATTTTTCTTTTTGCTCTAACATTTCTTGTTAAATATAAAATATGCAAGAGGAACAATATGTTGGCAATCTTCTCTTTTGTTTTAAACTTTTGAAGTTACCCTATAGAGAGCATTCCTCCCTTGCCGACATCTTCGGCCACCTGGAAAATAATAGGTAGAAATGCACTTTGATTACCTCTATTTACTTCATTTCTCATTTTCCTGTCTCTATTGCAACGTTATTAACGTTTATTTCTGTCAGATGGAAACTGGGTATAAAAGATTACAGCATCAGCCAAGCAACACTGGAGACCATTTTTAATGATTATAATACAATTTGTTTTGAATAATAATAAAAATCATGCAAAATTCTTTCTACAGATGCTTCCATCACTAACAATATCCGTCTTTTGCATTTTCTACAGGGAAAATGAGCTCAAAGTTTTCGAGGAACTCCGAGCAAGTGTTTTGCCGCTGTGGACTGCCGACGGTGTTGCTCACATCGCACAAGCCACATAGCTACGGCCGCCCATTCTACAGGTGCCCACGGTGGGCAAACGGTTCCAACAAGTGTCGGTTCTTCAGGTGGGCAGACATTCCGACCTATTCCGCTTCCCATAGCGATGAAGACTCGATAATATCCCAGGCGCACAATGTTGTTCAGCGTTCGACGACATCCCAACCAGAGAACGTTGCTCCAGACATGCCTCTTCTACATTTTAAGATGAATATTATCATAATTTTTGTTGTAATTTTGTTATGCTTCTTGTTTTTTAATAGGTCTGTAGATAGTCACTATTGAGTGAGGATTATATGTTTTATTCCTCTAAACTCATGTGTACTGTTTTTTTTTTATGTTTATTGAATGAGGAGTATATTAAACTCATTGCTTATTATTCTCTCCTGTCTTTTTTATTTCTCGATCACTGCTTTTGCAATTGGTTTATATATGTAAATACATAAGAAATGTGTGGTATTTGTTTGATCGCCACTAAAGTGAAGCTTGGGAGCTAGTTTTTTAAATAAAATAAAATTAACAGAAAAATTTTGATGACTAAGAACTTTTCTTGAGTTTATTTTTTTATTTTTTTTGTTGTAAATATAATCTTTTGAATTTATTCTTAATACAATGGTCGGAACACACAAAATTCATACAAAGTTTGACAATCACTACATGAGCATAAACAGTTTTTGTTATTAAAATAAATTTTTTAAGTAGAAATTTGCATTTTGATATGTTTAGGTTAGAGCTGCAAATAATAAATTTCTCGCCCTCATTTATTTACATCTTGTATAAAAAAAGAACTATTACTCTTGTTGTCTACTGGGAGGTATAAAAATAGAGGCTTCCCTAATAATAGAGTGCCAAGGATGAACGAGGATGTAAGGATTTGCTCAATTCTTACAAATGAAGCTTTAAATAAATGAATTCTTTGTAGATTTGAAAATAAGATTTTAAATTTTAAAATAATATTTTATATTTTAAAATAAGATTTTATATTTTAAAATAATTTTAGCAATAAATAGTTTTTTTCTACAAGTAATCGCAAATAAGCTCGTTCTTAAAACGTAAAACCAAACAGCTTTAATGACTTATTCATTTCAGGGGCATAATAGTCATTTATCCACAATCAGCTGCAAATAAGCTGTTTTCCAAACGCTCAAACCAAACAGACAGATAGATTATCCTGATAATCTGGATAATCTGCAGCTGCGCCAAACAGACCCTAAATCAGCTCCTTAGGCTAGTTGAACATAAGTTACTTTTATTTCGGAAATTTACTTACATAGGACCAAATTATTATATATTTACTTATCTCACACCCAAACTTTGATTTTCATACCCAGAAAAATGTGCTTCAGATGTAAAAAATCAAAATTGGGTGCTATATATCTAAATTCAGCCAGCACTCGGATCCAACCAGATAGAGTACGCGCACAAACACGAATTTTTATTCGGTCCGGACAGCGTACGCAGCGCTGCGTCCGGTAGCCATTAAAAACGCGCCACGTGGATTTCTGGACCCCACCATGGCACGTTTGAAAAAAAAGGCTTTTTTATCTCAATTCTGCCGACCCGACCCGACCCGAGCAGAAATTTGCCGAAATTTTTGCCGCTTTATTTTCCCGCCAAATCATAAAAGGCATTTTTTGTCTCCATTATATTTAGGATGCCGACATTTAGGGTTTTTGTCCGACCTACCTTGTCGTGGAGCTGCGGAGCCGAAATTTGATTTTTGGAGGGACGACGCAAGTAATGAGTCGGATTTTTATTCCCGAGAGTGCTCGAGATTCCTGGATGAGGGTAGAGCAAGTGAAGATGGATTTTGAAGATGATTATATAAATTATTGTTTACGTTCTGCATTCGTAAAATTTAGGTTTTATTGTCTTATAAGTTCTGTTTTATTTAGAGAATTTTGTTTTTGGTATTATTAGAGTTTTATTTAAGTTGTAATTCGGTGTTATTCGAGTAACATCGAAAGCGACATCGTAAAAGTTTTCTACGAGTTTTAATTTAATGTAGGAGTTGGCAATGTTTTGGTTTGATTTTAATAACATTTTGGCTTGTATTGCGGATTATATTTACGTTCGCTTTGTAACATCTAGGTTTTATTTTCTTATAATATTTGTTTTATCACGGAGTTATGTTTTTCGCCAAAAAATACAGTTTATAAAACACTTATAATATTTCTCAAATACAATACATTGTAGAAGAAATACGGACTTTAAACGTGTTGTATTGTAGTTTATTTTGCTCGTGCAAGTATATTGAATGATTTTTTACCGTGTTTATGACAGTTTATTCCAAATTACCCGGCAAGGTTTAACAGTCAAATCAGGAAATGCTCTAAGAGTGTTTTTTCCAGTTTATTCTGTCATCAGAAAATGCTTTATTACAGTTTATTTGAAAATCAAATATTGTCATTAACAGAGTATGAAGGCAAAAATACAACTCTAGAATAAAAAGACAATAATACAAAAATATAACAAAAATAAAATTGAACGGTGCAGAAAATACAACTCCGAAAATACAAGAATACATCAACAATACAACCAGAGATATCTAATACGTCCATCTTTACGATTTAACTTTATTGTATTTGAACAATATATATGTTGTTTTACGGTCGTATTCAGTAACGTTCCGCCCAGTTGTTGGAATAAAACGCGGAATATTCTAATACAACCGGCGCGGTAGTATTAGAGATATTCGCACTCCTATACAATACAACAGTTCGACTTAACTCTGTTGTATTTGAACGATACCTATGTTATTTTAGGGTTGTATTTAGTGATGTGACGCCGAGTGGTATTTTTTTAGTTGTATCAACGGCGATATAGTCGGAACTCAACACAGTTAAATCGTAGATGGATGTATCATAGATCTCTACTTGCATTGTGGAAATATCATGGTATTTTTTAGTTGTATCGATAAACGAGTTTCGAATAAATAGTCCAAGCATATTCGAGTGTTGTTTTGTTAATGAAAAAAGTTATATATTTATGTAATACTTAAAAGTTTATATTAGAGAAAATAATAATTTCAAAAAATTGCATTATTATCAAAATTTTAATATTACTAATTGCATAATTTTAATACAGGTTA
This sequence comes from Papilionanthe hookeriana x Papilionanthe teres, assembly GCA_022702705.1. Taxonomy (NCBI): domain Eukaryota; kingdom Viridiplantae; phylum Streptophyta; class Magnoliopsida; order Asparagales; family Orchidaceae; genus Papilionanthe; species Papilionanthe hookeriana x Papilionanthe teres. Next base: position 73,136,195 of record CM040426.1, on the reverse strand, counting down.
ATAAACTCTAAAAACAATAGGAATATCACTCAGATACAACCATAAGCAATCTGTCTGTCATTCAACAGTACAACGCGGTTGTATTTAAGTAATATTACAGTGGTTTTTCGACTGTATTATCTGTGATTAATACAATGATGCAACGAATTGGGGATAAAAAACACAACTTAAAGGGTAAAACACAAGGAGACCAAAAAAGGTAACTCAATAAATCAACCATAAGCAATCTGTCTGTCATTCAATAAAATCAAAAACTATGTTCAAACAAATTATCCTATATGTTCATTAGCATCAGTAGAACAATTCTTTAGCGATGTAGAATTCATCGTCCGGATTCATTAAGCATGCTTGTGTATGTCTCTGTCTCATTGTGATGGAGCAGTTCCTGGAGTAATATGAATAAAAAAATTTTAAACATCAGAGATTAAATAGTAAATAAATAGCCTCGTCCACATTATAATTTACCTGACTTAAGGGAGCCACGTTCCAAACCAGTTTGCCTCGTTTTGGAAAACTGTAGCATCACTTGGACCGGCATCTTTATCCGTTCCTACATAAAATTTGACACTTTATGACGGAGACAAGTATAAGTTTTAGAAATAAAAAATATTTCAACAAACTAAACTTACTTTTTCTTTTCATATTTTTTTCCCAATATCCTTTTAATCTTGAATTAGATATCCCTTTAGGACGCACCTTTCTTGGGTCATTCGGATTTCTCTCTTTACATGGGGTCTTCTTCTTAGTTGTTTTTGCCTTTTGTTGGGGTTCTCTCCCATGTAATATTTCATCGGCGTCAAGTGTTAGTTTGTTTAGTGTATCTAAGCACAAACTTCTCGAAGCAACTTCATGCCCTTGCGTTCTTGTACTTATCCGGTACGCTAATTTATGAACATGTGTGCGATATATAAGACCACTCGAGACGATTGACAACATTTGAGACCCCTTAAGATGTCGATATTCCAAACTTTTGTATATGTCCCTTTTTGCATGTGTACACCATCGAAGTAATATGTGTTTCTCGTAAATTTTGTACACGTTATCATGCTCGAAGAACCCTTAGAGTGTGAGCACACAATAACCCCATCATTTCAAATTTTTTACAATCGCACGCGATATCCAAATTAGCTCGTCTAGTTTCACAATCCAAGTATTTGTCTCGTGTCTCTATTATCGAAGGTTCTTATGTGAAATTCGAATCATTGTTGGCAAATCCTTCCAAAGCAAGTCCACCCAAACCATGAAGAAACTCGACTCAAACTTCGAGTATAAATTCCGCGTGTAAAGTAAAGCAACTCGCCTCGTAACAGGCTGCATTTTACTCAGCAGGACAATAGCAGATTGCTCGCATCGGAAATCTTCATCCTTCTCATTTCTTCGCCAAGTTTTAGCAATATGTTCGAGGGCCGTAAAACATTCGATTATCGTGCTTGTTGGCTTGCGTAAACTATGACGGATGTTATTAGTCGACTCACTCCTCCGCGTAGATAGGATCCCCATTCCGAAAATGTCTTTATCGAATGCCGTTGACCAGCGATGCCTTATATTATACAATTCATCCAACCATACATTTTCCTGAAGTTCTCCTATCTCAATCATTTCGCCCCAAGTTTCTTCGAATTCAGCTTCTGAGTCACATCTACGCATGCATTTAAAAAAGAGATCGTGTACTATCTTGTTTTTCCCCGAACCACAATGCACTTTTGAAGATAATTTTTTGTATATATGCCATTGACATAATCTATGTCTAGTGTGCGGCAAGCACTCTTGGATTGCTCTACTCATTGCTTGATCTTGGTCAGTGAATATTGTGATTGGGTGCTTGTTATTCATTATACGGATAAGGGCTTTGAATAACCACTTGAAGGACTCGATCGTTTCATCCGACAAAAAGCCAACTGCAAAAAGCACATTCTGCCATGATGGTTCACACCGACAATCGGCGCACAACATAAGTTGTATTTATTCGGTCTATAGCTTGTGTCAAATATTATGACATCACCAAAGCAATCATAATCGAGTCTGGACATCCCATCACTCCATAAGAAATTCAACAAACTGCCTGACTCATCAATTTGGACGTCCCACGCAAACATTGGATCCTCGGCTTGCCGTGCAGTGAATAGTTGTAGTAAGGAATTAGCATCCCCAAGTTCAATGTGTAATCTTCTCTCTCTGTAAGAGATTATATGCATCCCTCTTCGTACGATCTAGGTTCTCCACTCCACCAACTTCGCGGCTGGAAGCTAAACGCATCGGTGGTTCTAATCCCTGCTTTTGACATCGATCGAGGACATCCGCACCGATGTCACTCATCTTCTCGCTCGAACGCAATAGGTGAGTGTCGCCAACATTCGCCAACGGATGGTTATGACTTTCTATGAATTTCTTTACCGACCAGCTTCCTCGACATCAACGGCATATCGGATCATGGCAGACAACCAGCCTCGTATCCGCTCGCTTGTACCTCACCGATACATTGTCCTTCAATTCTCTCTTCATACCAGACCTTTACCACAAACAAACTCCCTCGTCTTGATCCTCCTCGAATTCGGCCAATAACCAATGTGGTCCTTTCGCACAATAAATCCAACAATGTGTGCATAGGCACAATATTTTTCATGTGCCTCCTTCTCATTATCGATAACGAATTAAGCAACATGTTTACAAGTGGATCATCGGAAGCGCTGTGATCATTGGAAGCACTGCTGATCATCGAAGCACTCGTCTCTCTCGGGTATCCGCAATCGAAAATAGATTCGAATGTCGAGTATCACTATACTTAACAACCAATAATACAAAAATAATATCATGATAGCACCACAAGTAACACCATAATAATAACTATAAAAGCATTGGTGTTTTTCAGGTTTTATCACGAATAATACACCCAAACTAAGTAGATGATCGCCTTCAAATTACCTAAATAAAACCACAACGAAATCAAGCGAGTTACTCTTAAGAAACTCGCCTTAATACCACCACAAAATTCCCAAATTAACACCACGTAACGCTAAAAAAAATTTAACAAATATACTTTTCTCAAACTACCTCGATACACCCATAATATTACCATAATACCATCATGTCCCACTATGAAAGAAAACTCGACGTTACTCTTTTGAAACTACGGGCATACTACCGTAATAAAACAAGTAAATAGAACAAATTTTATTAAGTTTTATTTAGGTAATTTGAGGTACTAATCCAGCTGTTTTAATAAATATAATAACAAAGAAACGCACCCTCCACCAAACTACTAGAATACTACCTTCAAATCGCCAAAATCCGAATCCAACTTAAGTTACTCTTAAGAAACTATCGAATACTACGACAAAACTACCAAAATATCACCACGTACCGCTGAAAAAACTTTGGCATATATACTTTCCCGAAACTACCCGAATACAACCATAATAATACCAAAAATATCATGCGCTCTTTAAGAAAAATCACTGACTTTGTTCTTCCGAATCTACAGGCATACTACCTTAATAAAACTTAAACAATGAAACACCAATAAAACATCGCATACAACTAAATTTACCAACCTGAGTGATTTCTTCTATCGCAATTAAACTAAGTTGAGAATCTTGTTCGTCCAATATATTTTGAGATTCGAACACAGATGTCGACTTGATCGGTAGCTTTTTCTGCAAACTGTAGCATTCTTTAGCTTTAGGTTAAAATCAAATTCAAATTTCGCTCCTCAGCTTCACGAGAAGGTAGGTGAGTTGAAAACCCTAAATGTCGAATCCTAAAGATAATGGAGACAAAAACGCCTTTATGATTTGGCGGGGTAATAAAGCGGCAAAAATTTCGTCACTTTTCACCTCGGGTCGGGTCGGGTCGGCAGAATGGAGATAGAAAAGCTATTTTTTTCAAATGCAGACGTGACGCGTTTTCAGTGGCTACCGGACGCACCGCTGCGTACGCGGTCCGGACCGAATAAAAATTCCAAAAACAAGATATTTGGAGGTCGTCTCTTCGGGCCGCCTCTATCACGATTTCTATCACCTCTCTCTTCATCGTTGTTTTTCCCAGTTCTGTCTTTGATGGCGCATCGACTGCTCCGAGATGCTCAGGCCGACGGTTGGGAGCGCTCTGACTTCCCGATCATCTGCGAGTCATGTCTAGGTGATAACCCCTACGTTCGAATGGTACTTTCTTGCCCCTTTACTTCTCTTTTCTTTTGATTCTCTTATGCTCTCTTTCTAATCCGATGAGTGATAAAAAGTTGAGGCAAAAGAGTAATCATCTACGGAATTTAAAGCTAAAACCTATTTTTTATTTTTTTTTATTTATCTCCTCTAGCTCATCATAGATTGTTAATTTTGACCTTGGTCGAAAATTTCGATTCATTTTTTTGGGTTGTTGGAATCGTTTCTTTTTTTTTTTTAAGTTTATAATAAATCGAGAGGCTTGATCTCTTTTTTAGCCGGATTTTTAATTGATTACTTGCAATCACTCTGTTTTTTAACCATTTAATCATGCGCTCTTCCATGCTCATGCGGTGTAATTCTGAATTGGCCATTCCGGCACCTTCACTAAATTATTTCACGGTTTTATAGAATTTCATGAGGTGGAATGGCTTAACTCTTTGGGGCCCGTTGGGTTGCAACTCCTACTTGGATTTCAGTTGGTTTGAGCTAGATCTTTCCAATAGATTTACAAGGGTTTTTTTAAATACATCAAAAAATAAATCCTGAATTTAGCAGGATTTGATAAATGATGGCTTACTCCAGAAGTTACTGAATCCTGGAAAAAAACTAAGATTAAATAAATTTACTACAACTTGATTCACTAAATTTTCTAAAATCCCCCAAATCGTTTACTCTGCAATCAAACTGTCCAGCTATTTGGTTGAGTTTAAGATTTAGAAAAGTCAAACATCTCTTCCATCAAGATTTACTAAGGGCTTGTCTAGGATCTTTTTTTTTTTTACATTTGTTTTTAAAAATATATTTTTTGTTTCTAAAAACAAATTTACATGTTTTTTTGAAAACACTCAAACAACAGTTAGGAGTTTTGAGTGTTTTAATAACAACCATATCTTAATCAAGCATACCAAACATGTCTTGCTTTAAATCAAAACATCAACAGAACAAAATAAAAACAAATAAATGAAAACTAAGTGATCCCAAATGGCACCTAAATACCATTTAATCCTCTTCAAATGATATTTATCAAATCTACATTTATTTAATCTTGCATTCAAAAAATCATGCCCAATAGTTCATAGCCATGCTAAATCGATAACCAGTCCAATATGAATATCTTTATTAGTTTTCTAGCATTTTTTTTAAACTTTTACTTTTCTTGTATCAGATCATTCCCGTAAGCTTGTGTAACTTTGCACTTCTAATCCTCTCTTTTGTGCAGACCATAGCACACTATGACAAAGAGTGCAAGATCTGCACTAGGCCTTTCACAGTCTTCAGATGGAGGCCAGGCCGTGATGCTCGGTTTAAGAAGACAGAGATTTGTCAGACATGTAGTAAGCTAAAAAATGTGTGCCAGGTTTGCCTCTTGGATCTGGAATATGGTTTACCTGTGCAAGTCCGTGATACAGCAATGGCTATCAATTCAAACGATGCCATCCCGAAGAGTGATGTTAATAGGGAATACTTTGCTGAAGAGCATGATCGAAGGGTATGTTGCTAAAGCTTGTTTTTTTTTATGTATTAATATTTGTGCTATTATTCAGGAATGTAGTTGGCACAATCATTTGTTTTTTTAAGGAATATTTACATACATACCACTTAAATTCCTATGTAATTTTGTATAACACCTAGACTTCAATTGTACATTTATGCCACCTTACCTATGCATGAAAAGGTGTGATTGACATTTTAAAAGTTAAAATAGTGGTATTTTTTAATGTGATATGAAAGATTTAGGTGGTATAAATGTAAAAAACAAAGTTTTATAGGAACTGAGTGTTATGCATGTAAATGCCCCTTCTTTTAGAAGGATGCCCACACTATCATATTTTGTCTAATTCCTGCTATATTTATAAATTTAAAGCTCAAATTTTCAATTTTTTATTGTCTAATATTATTTCGTACCTACAGCTTAATTTTTCTGCTGTACTTAATTCGTTTGTATTGTCTACCTGAGTTTGTACCTATAGCTTGATATTGTACTTTATTGGATATCTGGCTGTATGCATAAGTTTTCTTGTTCAAATGCAATAGGTTTGTATAATGGTTGTGGATTGTGTTCTGTGACAGTCGTTGATTTGGCTTGCATGATGCTTGTTTTATGTCGAGTTTGATATTTTTTTCAAACTTGCTGAATTGGAATCAGAGGCATGTAGATGCTCCTGAAATCTGCTGAGACAAGGTCCTTAAAGTCAGGCTCATTCCAAAATGATAATTTATGACTGTTACTTCTGGTTAAACTATATTTAATAAGTTTGAATTAAACTGAGGCATGGTTATCTTAATTTAACTTTTCCCATGTTTAAGAAGTTTTATATCATAAACTATGTTTCCTTCTCTTTATATGTATTAAAGGAAATAAAAAGCCCAATTAATGTGGGCATGACCTCAGCATGAGGCGAACAATACCTCTAACCCTATGTTTAATGAGAAGCATTTTTTCTGTTTAGGGAGACAATATCTCTTCGAGATCGGTAATACGAGTCATTCTTGTCATCATCTTCAGATTGTAACTATTTGAGGTCGATTTTATGAATTGTCATTTTCCATTTGATAACGCAGAGGGATTCAAGAGGTGCTAAACTTCTTTTTTTTTTAATATTTTTAAATAACTTCTATTGATTTCAACTTTTCATTCCTGATGCTTTTGACCTTCATCTGATCAGTAACATGCCCTTGATTTGATGTAGTAAATAATAAATATTCATTATTGTGATTTGTAAAATAACGTAAATTGTGTGGAATCTGTAAATATGGTACATTTCCACTTTACCCACCTTTGTACCAATATCTTTTTCTTTCAGTTATAATCCTCTGCCCTTCCTGCATGTTTCAATGATTTTATTCTCCTCAACAACAGCAATTTTTTTTTTAATTTTTTATTTTTATTGTTCTGTATCTTTCCAATGTGTATATTCCATTTTAGTTTTTGCGCAAAAGTTCCATCTGTTCATTTGGCAATCACGATCTTTCCATATGGTTGATGTAGATCTGTGAAGGTTGTGAGAAACCCATTTTAGCTGAGAGTTTTAATGCCAAAGAATGGAAAGTGTAATTTGAAAATTATATTGACAAGCCTTCTATAATTCCAGTTAATGGCAACAGTAGCCACTGTATAGGGTTGGAGCTACTTACGGAGCTAATGCTTGTGGCCCACACTTCAATACTTTGTACATTGCTTAGTAGCCACTTCTTATCAATTTCTTTTCCATCTCCAGATTTGTGGATAAATCTTTCTACAAGAGATATTGATCTGTTTCTTTTCGTTTATTTTTTCTCATTTTCTTAATAAAGTTCTCTTATGGAAGGAGATGTTTGTATTTTTTGGACTTGTTAAAATCTTAATATGCAGCCATAGGTACCGCAATTCAATTTCTAACTTTTGAATGACTGCGGTATTTGCATTCTTGTACCCTCTGAAGCTCAGCTCTTACTTTTATGTGCCGGTTTTGTGTTTATATATATAGATATATGGTGACGTACCTGATGTTTAGAATTTATAGATCATCAATATGGTAGATCTTAGTTTTCTTTTCCATATAAATTGGCTTGTAGTATTAATTAACCGTCAACAAAAAATTACTAGTTAAATGCTATTAAATAAAATCTATTTTAATGAGTCTTTCTTACTGCTTGATGATATGATGTTATTTTTTACTAGGTTCTCAACGTGCAACTTGCAAATTGAGCATAAATTTTTTAAAAGGTCATATAGTACATAGTGCAATAAAAAGTGTGCTTTGATTTGTTGGAGCAATTTTTTTATATTAAGCATGCATGTAACAAAGTAGAAAAAAACATTTAATTTAAATTGAGTGTTTTTAAAATTAAATTACATCATTTAGCCTAGTAGAATGTCAGAATTGTTGATATGCGAGCACTAAATATGATTCCATGCATAAGAAAAGCACTTTGACGTTATTGGGTTGGCTTGACGTGCGACAATACAAGCTAGGGCTCTGCTAGATAAATTTGCTTTTGAGCCAAGCTTGATGAGCTAACTAGGCAAGCTTGAGGCAGCTGCATCTCAAGTTATCAGCTTGCGAGCCGCACATCCATTGTCAACTAATTGTTCATTATTTCTTCATTAATTTCTCATTCTTTCTATCATTTTATTGTCGCATATGCTTGATCTAGGATCATTTTTTTTTTATTCTCTAATTACATGAGCCAAATCATGAGGTGCTCAAACTTTAAAGAATTGATCTCATGTTTGAGATTGAGCTTGAACTCGATTGATCAGTTAGGCTCAAGTTGGGGGTAGTTTGAGCTCAACATGACTTGTTTACTCCCATGGGCTCCACTATTTAGAGGTCATGGTTTTAATTTATAGGAGTAGCTTGCTTCGATGCATGGATAAGGATGCAAAAATCCTTTTTAACACTTGCTTTGGAGAGAAGCATTGAGTCTGTTTATTTGATAGTATAACTTACAAACAATTGCCATGGACATCGGTAATGATTTTGATATAAAGAAATGCATATGAACTTTATGCAATGACAATTCAATATTCATGAAGGAATAAATCAATCGTGAAGGAATAAAGAATGTTATACTTTTGATTTAGATTTATTTTTTTCATTAAAATATCTATGGTTCCCTATGGTTAAAAACCTACAATAATAAATATAAATAATAGTGGAGGTAAATAATGAGGCAGTAATAAGATATTTAACAGGAAAATATGAAGAAAGCTCGCAAAGGTGCAAAAGTTGAAGGATAAGCTTGTTATAATATATAGGTTATATAGCTAAAAGAATTCATTTCAGCTTTATTTTATTTAATTTTTAGTATTATCTTTATTTTTAGGCGTAATTAAACTTTAAACCCCATTTGATTTATTATATAGCCCCCTTCTGATTTAAAAATATATAAATATCTTTCATGTTGTTTAAAAATGTATATACAGCCCCAAGTTTCTTTTGACTAAATTGTCATTAGTTTTCTTTCCATCAATCATAATGTTAACAATATTGTTCCTATCGATAAAGGACTCAGTATAACCGCATCGCTTTCATTTTCTTCTTCCCTCCAAAAGCAGTTTTTTCTTTCTAGTATCGACCTTAGTACCTTCCTCTCCTCCCTTTCCTTCTCCTTTGAGAAATAGGCGGTTGGCATCCCATAAATGTGACGAGAACGTCGTAGATTTGCTAACCATGACTAAGTAGATTTGTAACTTGCCAATTCTTCTCACTATCAATAATTGTAAAATTTTATATTTCTAGTTCTTCTCCGTCTTAAAGATGCAATCGACGATGAGGGGCAATAAGGTGCTAATGAATTTATGAGCCGGAGCCCGACTTATTGGATTTTGTAAGGGAATGTGTAGTTTTGGTCTTTCTTAACTTTGGCGAGGTTGGCGACCTTCTAACTCTTCAACCTATCTTTTAAGCTCTTTTGCATCGTCCACAATTCCTTTAAGCTTGTCCATGATCTCCATCACCTCTCCATTTGCTAAACACTTGTAGTTCTCTCCATCATTTTGAATGGAAAATAAATTTGATGCTTTAGTCAGAATTATGTGGGATTTATATGTACATTATTGATTAACATGAATTAATGTGCTAATTATGATAAATTAGTACAGTAGATGTAACAGGATTTTAAAGAGTGATCTAGATTTTAATTCAAAATAGCTTAGTTTTATCCTAGAACATTATTTCTACAAGTGTTGAATAGCTTTTTGGATTATTGAAATTATAAGTAAATGTGAAAGTTTCCATCTTTATTCCTCGCATTTCTCTCTCTTTCTATATGAAAAACTTTAAGTACTCCTCTCTATCTTTCTATATGAACAACTTTTCTTTGAGCGTATTCTTTCTTCTCATGCTCTTCTCTCTTCAAGGAATACCAAGATTTTTGAACTCTCTCGCTTTCTCACTCCACTTACGTCATTCTATTTTGGTAAAAATCCCAAAGTAGGGATGTTAAAAATTGACCTAATGCCCGAACCAAGTTCCGCTCAAAAAAATTGGTGTTCAGGACCCGATTAACTTTCGGGTCGATTTTATATCTATACTTCTTATCCCATTATGTTCAACATGTTACATGGCTTGGGTTCAGGTTAATCAAGTTGGAGGCGGATCAACTTTTAGTTATATTTTTAACTCATTTAATAAACACGTTGGGCTTAAATGAAAATATGACGATAAATAGAATGGAGAAAAAAGATTCATGTAGCCGACCCCACTTAGTGGGATTAAGGCTCTGTTATTGTTGTTGTTGTAATAAACATGTTGGGTTTAAATTAGATATATTTGGGTTTGGTCAAATTTGGGTTGACAAATTTTGGTCAGACCTCATCTTGATCAGTCAACCCAAATTGATACCTTTATCCAAGGTTTCTTTATGTGTAAGTCTAAGGAATAATGCAAATTTGTGAGAAAAGGAGTAAAAAAGATAAAGAAGAAATTCTTCTTTACGAGTCCATCAAATTGACGTCAAATTAATTATTACTCGTCAATTTGCCATTGAGCTAAATTTATGGATGGTTTTTATATTTAAACCTTAACTAACTCATATTCATCCCCTTATATTTCCTATTCTACACCTTCATGTCATTTATAATGCTAAGAGAATTGACCTATGTAAAATGAATCAATCATGCTTAGAAGATACATCATTAGCTTAAAAATAGGCCTTTGGAATCGTAAAGTTTTCTTTATTCCTTTTGAATCATCGAGTTAATTTGTTGAGATGTTTTATCTAGCACAAATATAATTTAGACATTAAACATTTTTGTTTATACCAAGTGATGTCTGTATAAGTGTTCTATGATCACTGGTCAAAAATATTGCCTAGAGACACTAATTGAATTGTTGAGGAACAATACAATTATCATGCATATGATTTATGTTTACATTGAATTATATTACAATTGTGACTATCATTATAATTATCAACAGTCTTATAGATATTATAAAATCTTCAAAACATACAAAGCACGAGGATATGATCACTATCAATATTCTTGTGATTCTCAAGTATCTCATGAAGATTATGGACACAATTTTTATAGCTCTTATGATAGTTATGGCTATGATCGTCCATCACAATTCATTTTAGAGCCATCTGATCATAATGATAACTTGTATTATACAACAACTTGTCAAGCTCCAAAGGTTGAGAAATCTTTATGGATCTTGGAAACCTATTCTTCTACTTCAAAGGTGTTTTTCTACTGCTGAGTTTGTCCTTAAGAATTATTGTTGTGTTGATCTGGTTTTGCATATGAATTTGATGACGTTGATTAATCATTAATAACCTAAGGTTATAATAGAGTCTACCTCTGAGCCTTAAAGTAGAGATCATGCTCTCATTTTCTCACTGAGATTGGGATATCTTCTTTTATTTTTTATTGTTACAATGAATCAGGCTAATTAAATAATTACAATATGCTTGTAAGATTCTTCTCAAGATATGCAGGTTGATTGGTATTTGCGTAACTTTTCAAGAGGAGAGTTCAATGTGCCTCAGGGTGATTGATGCAATACAAAAAGATTATTTCTAAATATTTAATATTTTGAGTTATATTGGATTTTTTTTTAATTTTATTTGATCTAATTATTAGGATTATTATTATGGTTAAGTTAGATAAAATTTTGAGGAGTTACTTGGATTGAATTAATTTTGAATCTCTATTAGTCTGATTTTAACTAGTAACTCTTTTGTTTTAAACGAATTGAATGATTGTTATTTTGATTATGAAATTATGAATCAATATGAGATTTTCTTCCTATCATTCTTTGTCCTCTTTTATATATGTACAGTTCTCTTCCAGTGATGGTATTCTCTCTCCTGATGTCTTCCTCTCTTCACAGAAAAATGTGGTTTCCGATCTCTCCCTTCTCCCAATACTATGACATTAACCCTCCAATCACTTCTCTATCACAAAAAATACTTTATAATTCTCTTTCCCACGCATAACAAAGCAGCTGAAAGTATTTTTTCTCTTTTTTGGCATGAAGTCCAAACTTCTCTTGAATCCAAGAACGAATGCAAATTTGCAGGAAAGTACGAAAATTATCAAAAAGAAATCCTTGGTAGCTGTGTATGTAGTTTGACTGTTTTGTTTATTTCTTGCCTATGTGGTTTTGGCCTAGGAAGTGCCTTGAAAGGGAAATTATCTCAGTACAAGGCCTTGAAGTGGAATATCTCTCTTGCAAATAAATTATAGGCATACATCATGGAAACATGAGATTTTGTTAGTAATTAAGTTTGCTATCTGAAGAAATTATGTTTAAGGACTCACCTTATGAAATAACCGATTCATAAAAAATTGTGTGTATTAAATTCTTTTGCCTCTAAAACCTGGGAGCGTAGCATGACTTAAAAGTTGATTGATTATTTTTTTACATCATCAACATGAACACGTAGCAGACATATTATTCCTTTGACTGAGTATTTATTTTGTGCTTGTACCAATGCCGCATCATTTTAAGGAAATGATTTATAATCTTTTGAATTTGTTTTTCATAAATAGATCAGTTGCAATTTTGTGGATTTGCAGCAGTGCCAATTGATTTTTTTACTAAATCAATCATTTTGAAATCTTTTCAGGCATTAAATAGAGCAAGCTGTTGCGTAATATCATATTCATTTTAGTTATTGTTAAAGTTGATGATAATATTGACATAAAAAAAAACAAAAAACCATCAGCTAATACCTGTATTTGTTTTGTTCACTGTTTAGACAAGAGCTGGAATAGACTACGATTCTTCTTATGGGAAAATACGTCCAAATGATACCATTCTGAAGCTTCAAAGGACTACACCATATTACAAGAGAAATCGGGCACATGTTTGCAGTTTTTATGTGCGCGGAGAATGTACTCGAGGTGCTGAATGCCCTTATCGTCATGAAATGCCTATAACTGGGGAGCTGTCACAGCAAAACATAAAGGATCGATATTATGGGTATGTATACGTACCAACTTGGTTCTTTTAAGTTCTACTTTCAGATAAAATGTTATTCATTCAAGAGTCTATTAATCTTTTTTGTGGGCTGCTTGTACCAAACCTAATACATTCTCCATTAACTTATTTCTCTTTTGATGCTTAGCATAATATGCTTCACAAATTGATCATGAATCTTTTTAAATTATTTGTGTGTATGATTTTTGTATTTATTTTTAGTCATATTTTAACATTATGTTTATATTCTCAAGTAATTGTATGATTAGATAAAAACACTATCAAATTATAAATCATAATTGAGGTTAAAATAGTTTCACGCTATCTTTTCTTTCATGTCACATTAGATTTGCAATATTGATCTTGTTTTGAATTTTTTAGTTTTTTATAAGTTACCATCTAATTTACAATGAATTTAACTTTAATCAATTGATTATAACTTAGAATTATTGCTTCCCAGTTGTATGATATATTCAATCGATGATAACAGTTTATTTTAAATCAATTTTTTTTTTGGTTGTATGAATAAAGTCTAAATTGCCAAGTGAAAAAAAAATTGAAGTATTTCGAGATAAGCTTTGATTTAAATAGGTTAACTCCCAAGCTTTTACCCTAAATATCTTAAGTTCTACAAAGCAACATTCATTAAGGATGGTGTTATTTTTGTAAGCCAACAAAAAACAATTTAAAAAATAATTTAGGGGATGTTTGGTTGATAGAAAAAGCAATGCATTTTTCTTTCTTTTGCATGGGTATTAAGAATTTTGGCATTTTGTCCACCAAATTTCAAATAAAGTGTAAAATAAAAACTAATATAAATTTCAATTTATAGTTAATTTTCTTTGTATTTGGAATTCGTTGGGTGTTACCGATTTAAAATATACACCTCTATGTGAGGTTTTGCTGCCCATCGCTAGCTGGTTGCCGACTGCCACTATTGGCCACCGCTGTTTGTCGCCAGCGACTACCACTGGTCGCCAACTACCTCAGCCACCGCCCGCCAACCACCACTGCCTCTATTTACCGCCGTTGGCCACCACCGCCTCCATCTACCGCCTCATGTCATTGCAGCCCAGTGGCCACCGCAACCCATTAGCCATCGTCGTCGTCCTTCACTGCCCGCCGGCCACCGTCGTTGGTTAACACATTACATTTTAAATACGATTGACTTCAATGATTTTATTATTGTTAATAATATTTTTTTTTCACTATCGCATTAAGTTGATGAGGTTTTAAAGAAAATTAAGGGTGAAAAATCAGTAGAACCTGATGTTATCTCAATAGAAGCGTGAAAAAATTTAGGAGATTTGTGGATTTCTCGACTCACTAAACTTTTTAATATTATTTTAAATACTAAAAAGTTGTTTGAAGAGTGGAGGAAGAGTATTTTGGTCCCCATTTTTTTCCTTGTTATCTTCTTGTTCTAACATTCTTCATGTTATGAGTTTTTATGCTCCTCAAATAGGTTTTGATATATTTCAAAAGAAAAATTTTGAAATGACTTAGAAGAACTAATACAAATAATCTCTTGAAGAAAGAAATTTTTTTTTTACGAGATTTAAATAGACATGTTGGTAGAGTGTTATAAGATTTTAGAAATATTCATAATGGATAGAGTTTCGGAGTAATTAATGAAGAAGCTAGAACTATATTGTATTTTGCTTTAGCTTATGATTTTATTCTTACTAATACTTTATTCAAGAAAAAAATCAATATTTTATCACTTAAAAGAATGGATCTAATAAAATAAAGATTAATTATTTTTTTATGAGAAAAATAAATTGTGAAGAATGTAAAGACTGTAAAGTCATTTCAGTTGAAAATTTAAGTTCTCAACATCAGTTATTAATGTTGAATTTTAAAATGAAGGGTTAGAAGATAAAAAATATAATAAAATATTGTTATAGAATTATATGGGGGCACGTAGAAGACTTTTTTTTTTGAGTAAACTGAAATTTGTAGAGGAATTAAGTTAATGTGTCATATATTAAAATTATGGGAGAGAGTAATATATTATAGATTAAGATGTGATACAAAGATTTCTTATAATAAGTTTGCATTTATGTCAAGCAAGTCTATTATGAAATCTATATATTTATTGAGGGGTTGATGGAGAACTGCAAAGAGTAAAGATGACATACATATGATTTTTCTTGATTCTGAACAAAAGTTATGGTAAGGTTCCAAGAGCAGTTCTTTAGAGAATTTTAGAAAAGAAATGTGTTGATATGACTTGTATTCAAGTCATTAAAGATATGCATACTAAAATTGTTATTTGCATACGAGCAGGAAGAGGATTGAGCAAGTATTTTTCTATTTTAGGTTGATTACATCAGGGATCGACTTTAAGCCCATGTCATTTTATTTTAGTTATGGATGCTCTTACAAGACATTTACAGGAGGATGTACCTTGGCGTATGCTTTTCGCTAATATTATCCTTCCTTGTGCATAGGACTAGAGAAAGAGTTGAAGAAAAATTGAATTTTGGAGGTCTACTTTAGCGTCTAAAGGCCTTCGTTTGAGTAGATCTAAAATTGAATATATGGAATGCAATTTTAGTAGTGGTAGATCTGGTGACAGAGTTGCAACAATGGGTGATTAAATTATTAAAAGTAGTGGGCATTTTAGATATCACGGGTCTATTGTTCTAAGTGCTGGTGATATAGCTAGGGATGTTATTGTAGAATTCGAGTTGGATGGTTGAAGTGGAGGAATGCATCGGACCTATTGTGTGATAGAAAAATACTGTTTAAAGGAAAATTTTATAAAATGGTGGTGAGACCTGCAATGCTTTATAGTGGAGAATATTTGCATATAAAAGAGTAGGATAAGACTAAGTCAAGTGTTGCTGAGATGAGAATGTTTAGGTGGATGAGTGGCTTTACACATAAACAAAAATGCGGAACGAATATATATGTAAAAGAGTTGGTGTAGCTCCAATGGCAGACAAGATTAGAGAGAGTCGCTTTAGATGGGTTGGTCACATTAAACGTCGACCATTTGATAATCCAGTTAGGAGGGTGGATTTTTAGATTCGACTTATATTAAAAAAGATAGAGGTAGACTTAAAAATGCTTGGACATGTATAAACAATGATCTTAATTTAGATTTAAATGAAAATATGGCACTCAATAGGACTCGACGAAGAAAAATGATTTATGTAACTGATTCCACTTAGTGCGATCAAAACTTCTTGCCATCGTTGATGTTATTGTGCTATCTTCTTGTTGAAACTAACTGCTTAGTCCTGGTAATCTGATTCATAGCATTATCCAAATCTTTTCTTCTATCTGTTTAAAAGTGTAATGGATATGAGCAGAATGATTCATTGCAATGTCCAGATCATTAGGTATTTCGTGCATTTACTCCATTTTTTTTCTTTATAATTTTCTTCTTCCATTCTATCGATTTCCTTTTCTGCATATTAATTTCTTTTTTTTTCCTGCACGTATCTGTTATTCCTTTGAGCGCTAGGAGATTTTCATGGAGCCAATTCTTATACATAATCAATCTCCACGCATAATTTTTCATTTCCTTTAATATCTTTTATTTTTCTCCTTTTCTTTTTTTCATTCTACTCAATGTTGAAATCTTGAAGCCAAGTTTTTATCTCATTGCTACTCATCTCATTTCTTACAACAGCTTTCTAGAGCTGGAAAAATTTCTGACAAAGACACTAGTTAAAAAAAAAGAAAAAGCATCTCATATTGAAGATTTCCTGCAACCAGCTACAAAATCATTGTAGTTGGTTTTCTAAGCTTGCATAGTATGTTTTTACAGCCTTTAACTTGGCACTTGGATGGAAGCGAGAGCAAGGATTAATTGGTGTGATCCATATCCACAATTTGGATATAGAGAACGTTTTATTGGCGTCACAAATAAATTGTATTCATTCAATCATTGATATTCATTGCTATTTCTATTTATAGAAATAATGCTATAAGTTTGGGACAAAATATTTTAAGAGAGTAAAAGATCAAAATGGCCCCTGGACTATTTAAGGGGTGAGGGGCACATTTTAGTTTCAGACCATCTAATATGTCAGATTTAGCCCTTTGACTCCTCAAATTTGATCCAAAATACTTTATTTTAAATTTTTTTTAACTCTGATCCAGAATAATCCAACAGAGGATACTTTGGATTATATTTGAGAAGGGACTAAGTTGAATACATCTATAATGTGGGAAGTGGATCATTTAAACCTTTTTCTCATTTATAAAATAAATATACTTATTTGAAATTAAATCTAATCCTAACACAATATTTAAATCCACATCTAATTTTATCTAAGAGGATAACTATATCTAATGAAATAAATCACGTAAAAAATAAGAAAAATACAACCACAAATGATGACGGGCCTGAAAATGCATGAGAATATGCTTTAATCTTATTTTGTCATGGTTTGACTATTTTCTTCCGTGACTATTTAGATTTTTGTGGAATGATTGGTCTAAGTTGCATGTTATATTGCTTCAACTTTCTTGGGTTGCAAAGAACCCTCTTAGGAAAATTTAGTGTCCATGTATTTATCCAAGAGATTAGGTGCTTGCAGTTTAGTACCACTGAAGTTTTAAAAAATTGTACAAACAAAGTTATTCTGTTAAGAATACTTGTTAAATGGGCTGTGATGGAGCTACTAAACCGTTTATAAACCCATAGAAGGCTCCTAATAATGGAGATAGAAGAATGGGTTGGCCAATCAAGGATTGTCTTCTTTGATTTTACTGGTTTTAAAGCTTTTAGAAGACCCCACTAAATCAAGAAATATGACTTTTGACTACATAAATGTGCATTTTTTAAGATTGGTATACAACTTTTCACATGTTATTTTAAGCAAAACTTGATGTAAGTGATAAAGATGATCAAGCTCCATTGAGCTGTTATCAAAGTACAGCACCAAGAATTTTCAATGAATAGCATCAAAGTACACCACCAAGTATTTGCAATGAATAGCCTAGGTATTTGATTCATTAATCTCATGAAGTATTGGTTGCACTAAGCAATTCAAAAGGCATGACATACCATTTTTAAATCTCATGAATGCTTATTTTCAGCATTAAGCTTCATTAGGGGTTATTATCTTTTATAAAGATTTTTAATATTATTGAAGTTGCAAAAAAAAAAAAAAAGAAAAAGAAAAAACAAAGGGTGGAGAAAGGGTGTTGAAAATTGTTCATTTTATTCTTGTTGTTGTCTGATTGACTCTTTATAATTGGGCTACGGCTAATTGAAATTTTTGCCGGCTGATTTGGACCTAATTGGTAGTCTCTACTGCATCATACATCTTTTAGGATTTTTGTAATATTTTGTTACTATTTTAGTTCTATCATGTAATGTTCTGGGATGACTTCCAATGTTTTTATTCAAGTCTCAGCAAACGATGCACTTTATAATAATATTTTTTTATAATTGTGCAAAATAGTTCATTGAGTGTTAACTAATATATCAAATTAGTTCGTATTTCTTAATTATTTTTTAATGATTATTGGCTGCAATTAATATAAGCATACTGGAAAAAGAATTTGATTTAATTTCAGGCATTAATGATCGCAGTCTATGTGGTATTGCTTACCTCTGGTTTGCATTTGTCGAATGTTGATTAATGACAATTATATGCAAATTTTTTTTACTTTATGAAATGCTGATTATTATTTCTTGTTTTTTAGTCAAATATATGCTCTAATTCAAAATAAGCTAACTTTTCTTTAGAATAGTTGACGGCTACAAACTATTATTCTAATAGGAAATAAAAAAAGATGATTTGGCTGTTTCAAATTAAAACATTGTTGTCTTTTGATGAAACAAGTATTATCATTACTAATAGTTATCCGTTACATAAATTTTTATAAATATTACTTGACAAAACTTTCCTTCTTTTTTTTTCCTTCCCGAGCTGCATTTGGTTGTATGGCATTAAAATTCATTGCTACTATAGGTTTCATATTCTAGCACGCTGTAAGATATGAAATTTTTTGAAAGTTTTTTTAGACTGGTTTAATGAAAAACATATGAGTGCCTGCTGCAAAAACTACTCTTTTTGCACATGGGTTATTGCTCTGTTGCATCAGAGAACATTGCTTATGGATTTTTGTTTCTATTATTCTTATGTTATGGACACCAAAAAAATGATGAGAATATTATGGATGCGAAGTTTGTTCGAATAGTTTCAATTGAAGGGGTGTTTTGAATTTTCTATGTTTGTTTCGAAATAGTAACAATCCATTTCATGATTCTCATTAATTTCATATCTATTTTTGTAGTGTGAATGATCCTGTCGCCCTCAAACTTCTGGGAAAGGCAGGTGAGATGTCCTCTCTCGCTCCACCCGACGATGAGAGCATAAAAACACTGTACGTCGGTGGTCTTGACGCCCGAATCACCGAGCAAGATCTTCGGGACCATTTCTACGCGCACGGAGAGATTGAATCCATTCGCATGGTTTCCCAACGTGCTTGCGCCTTTGTCTCCTACACTACTCGTGAAGCCGCTGAGAAAGCTGCCGAGGAGCTCTCCAACAAACTCGTCATCAAAGGCCTCCGCCTAAAATTAATGTGGGGGAAGCCCCAAGCACAAAAACTAGAAGCCGAAACTGGCGACGACGAAGCTGCCCGCCAGGCACTTGTGTCCCATGGAGGCTTTCTCCCTCGGGCGGTTATATCACAGCAGCAGAGCAGCCAACAACCTCATCCTCCCGGAACCATAGAGCCTAACAACCAATTGCCTCTTCATTACTTCAACATTCCTCCTCCATTGCCAACAGAGAGGACATTCTATCCCTCGATGGATCCGCAGAGGATGGGAGCTATGGCGCCTTCATCTCAGGAGTCGGGTGATGGTAAGGTTGGATTAGAAAGGCAGCAAGGTCCGTCCCAGATGTATCAAGGACCTGCCGTGCATATGAGGGGACAGTACCCACCATACTATCCTCCTTACGCTTATATGGCACCACCTCCACCGCCTCAGTATCAGCAGCAGCAGCAGCAGCAACAACAACAACAGCAGTACAACTCATATCAACAGATGGCCGCACCTCGGCCTCCGCCGCCATTGCCGGCAACGCAGCAGCCCCAGCCACCGGCTACGGAATTAGCATCTTCATCTCATTAGCTAATGTTTAGCGTTTGAGCTGTTAATTGTGTTGCCTAAAAGCAATTTTATGAAATTCTGGAATGCTAAAATTAGTATTGCAGCTCTTCTTCTTAGTAAGTGATTATCCACTTCCATGTGACTAGATACCACTGGTGTATAATTTGAAGCTAAGATGATTGTTATATTTTTCTGCTTGAGTGACTATTATTGATTGTTTTGTTATCATATCAAGCTGTGTTTTTGTTTGATAACATATAGAAAAATTTAAATACATATTACAATTCTCATGCATTTACATATCTAACACCTGAAGTTTGATATTTATATTTATATCATCTTGGTATTAAAATCTTATGAAATATGTTAGTGATAATGGTAAGTTATGTCAAAAGCTTTGGAGTCATGTATGTAAATATGAAAATTTGGTTGTCAGATATGTAAATTTATAGAAATTGCCTGACTTGACAAGTAAATTAATCAGACATAATTAAAAAATTTCACATTGATTCTTCTCGTTCAACAAACATTAGTTAACATCATCTGTAAATCTTGAATTCAAAATTTCACGTTGCTCCGAAGCTGTATGAGGCAGGTCTGGAAGAACGAACGCCTCACCTTCAAATGCCAGATAGGCTTCTTCCTGATGGACCTGCATTTGTTGATTGGGCTGGTCCTGATTGTGCTGGTGCAGGAGGACCTGATGAATGGCGAGCTGTGCTTTGATCATTTGCAGCTCATTCTGGACCTTACAAATCTCCTGCTGCAGATGGGCTATGATTGCATTGCTGCCGTATACCGGGTCCTGCACGCGCCAGTAAGCTTCCCAAGCCATTGCGTCCGCTGCCTGGGCCCTTTTATGGGCTGGTAAGTGCTGAAGAAGAAATATTGAACTTCCGGTTACAGTCTATTTATTAATCGTATAATGTTATTATTTCACGAGCAATTGAATTTAAATGATTTCTCAACTCAAATTACCACATGAAAAACTAGTTCCTCCTTACCATTATCCTAAAAATTTTGTGCAATCATCAATCATATCAATGGCCAATGATCCTTAAATCTTAAATCTTTTGTACAAATCAATGACCAATGATCATTAAGTGTATCCAAAAATTATGTATTTATATCTAACATGCAAAGTTTTAATATTTACAATTATATCAATTTTCATCTCACTCATAAAGAGATAGTGACAGTGGTATTTTTGATGTGATGCTATAGGGGCATGAATGCAAATATAAATATTTACTTGTTATAAATATAAGAATTATGTGATATGTATGTAAATACCCCATAAATAATAAGAATAATAATCATATTTATTACCTTGAGCATTCTGGCAATATTACTGGCCCCAAAGATCTTATGAACACAAGCAAATCTATAAGGATTAGAAGGATGAAAATGAGGAGCCAGTATACAATCTTCAGAACATCTTCTCCTTAAATACTTGCAAGCTGCGCATCTTCTTCCTCCATTAATACTCGACATTTTCTTATCTTCTCTGGATTTTTTTTTCTCTCTTATCGCCCTTCACAAATATCTTCACAAGATTTGTTGCAGAAAGGAAGAAGATTTGTTTTGATTTTCTTCCCTTTGGAGAGAACGCCATTGATATAGTTTTAGAGAGCAGTATTAAGGAAACCCTAACGGCTAGTAAAAGTTTGAACGAGCTTGGAAGGTTTTCAGGCTCTTAAAAATGTTGCTTTATTAAGTGTTTGTTTATGTAAAAATAAAATTTGATCGGGGAGATATATGGAAATTAAATTTTAAATGATGCGGGGAGGTATATGTAAATATGTGTCTATTTGAGAGATGTCTATTTCAGCTTTTATATACATATCTTACACACAATTAGAGGTGTAAACGAAACGGGCACGAACGAAGAAAGTTTGTGTTCGTGTTCGATTCATTTGAAATTTAGTTTGTTTGAAATAAGCTCGTGTTCGAAATTGTTCCTGAAGTCACTGTTCGTCTTCGTTTCTTAACGAACGAGCGAACACGAGCCAAACACGAGCTGTTCTTGAACGAAGAGCCAGTTTGACAGCCATAATATTAATATATTTAAATAATATAGTATATTAATTATATAACTTATATTATATAAATATATAATATCTATATTACCAATATAATATACTAATATATTATTATTATTAATTTATTATATATTATAATTTGTAAATTTTAATTTTTTAAAATATCATAAATTTTTTATATATAATTATTTTAAATTATTTTATATTTTGAACAATAACGATTCAAACACGAACGAACGCATCACTGTTCGTGTTTGATTCAATTAACTAACCCGAATAAAAAAAAATTATTCGTGTTCGTCTCTTTTATTTATCGAATGAATCCAACACGAACTCTTTGACGAACCAAACACGAACTATTCGCGAACAACGAGCTTTTTTGACAGCTCTACACACAATTACTATCTTTTATTTACATATCTAACAGCTAAATATTCATATATTTACATCAATGTCTTGCAGATTTACATGCATATATTTATTATGAGACAATTTTATACCTATCTTTGCTGAATATTATAACCTAATCCCCTACTTAGCAACATGCATTGAATTATATCATCATTTCTATATATTTTTAGCTTTCTAAAGTCAGCAATTAGCACATGGCATGAAAGGCAGCTGACATATTTGGTTAATTGAATGCTTTATGTATTTACATATATCACACCTAAACTTTCATATTTACATACATAACACTTCAATTTAAGTTCTAAAGTATAATAATAGCCTTATTTTTGATGTGACATTAAAGATTTGAGCGTTATTTGTGTGAATATGAAAATTTACGTGTTAGATATATAAATACATAAGAATTGTGCGGTGTGTACGTAATAGTTAAAGTGGGGATATTTCTTATATGGTATGAAAGATTTGGGTGGTAAAAATGTCAAAAACAAACTTCATATGTTAGATATATTAATACATAGGAATTGGGTGGCATTAGGGCTGTCAAAAAAGCTCGTTGTTTTCGAACAGTTCGTGTTCGGTTCGCCAAGAAGTTCGTGTTCGATTCGTTCGATAAGCAAACGAGACGAACATGAACAATTTTTCTCATTCGGTTTGTTAAACGAACCAAACACGAACAGTGATGTGTTTATTCATGTTCGGTTCGTTATTTTTCGAAATATAAAATAACTTGAAATAATTATATATATAAATTTTATGATATTTTAAAAATAATTATATATTATAAAAATTTATCATATTTTAAATAATTAAACTTCTATAAATTATAATATATGATAAATTATTAAAAACAATAATAATATTATAGTATTAATTATATTAATATAAATATTATAATATTATAATTAATATACTCCTGATGTGTACAGAATACCTGATCAATTTGCTTCATTTTGAGGAAGTATGCTATCAAAGCTAGGGCTGTCAAAATAGCTCGTTGTTCGCGAACAGTTCGTGTTCGATTAGTTCGATAAGCAAACGAGACGAACACGAACAATTTTTTTTCGTTCGGTTTGTTAAACGAACCAAACATGAACAGTGATGTGTTCGAACATTTCGAACACCAACACTAGCTCAGTTCATTCGTGTTCGGTTCGTTTACACCCCTAGATGACATGTATCATACATTCAATTGCCCATTTTAAAAATATTGTGACAACATAGGCCTGTTACCTCAAACTTATCACAGTATATTCTATTAACTTCAAGTTGACGACATCATTAAAATATAATATTACAATACAGCACTTTGTAATATCATTTTTTACACAATTTACTATCCTAACTATTGAGGATAATGTGAATGATCTGTAATACTTATCATTAAAGTCAAATACTTCTTCATAATCCAATTAATGCATTTCTCTTAAAACTATTTGCTGTGATAAAGTCAAAGGTTGAAACAAGTGCCAAATTTTAAAGTAGGATCATTTACATAAATACCACTAAATTTTTATTTATTTACATATCTAACCCTTAGAAAGCTTCAATTTTTACATATATGTCACCTTACTTATTCATGAAAACGTGTATTTCTCTTTGTGAAGGTGTAAATAGTGATATTGTTTTTATGTGAAGAGTAAAATTTAGAGGTTAGATATGTAAATATATGGAAAGCTACGCTGTAAAACTTTATAATACTGAAAATAAGAAAGAAAAGCTCTCAAGTTGGGCTCAAGTTGTAAATATTAATTATGTTTGAAAACTGTAAAGCCAGCAGCCAAAAGTTGACATTTTTCAGACTCTTAAATACAAGAAAGATACGCCATTAGTGGGACTTACAACATAGGACGCTGAAAGTGCAATGAAATTGGTGATTTACAGTGCTTTTGGCATTAAAGGATTGATTGTGCAGTCTTTAATTTGATGTTTTTATCATAACTTTTAAGTTTTCATTGCAAAAGTCTATGCTTCAAATATAAAAAAAAAATAAGTACAAAAAACTACAATTGAGACTAATAAAAATGACATTTTGTAGCATGAAAGATTAAATTTTTGTGGTCATTTTGCTTACAAGCTTTACTATGCACATTCACAAAAAAACAAATAAAAAAAAGAATCAAAGTTAGGCTTATGTTCTTATAAAGATGTTATGATGTTGAAATAAATGATTGAATGATATAACATAAGCTAAAATAGGGATTCAAACTTAAGCCCATGTAAATAATAGATGATGATCTTTTCATGCTTTTGTTTAAGAACCCTAAAGCATCAAGATGAATGGAGATTCCAAACTTATATGGAAGTAGGGGCTAAGAATCATATTCCTAAAGGCATATTATAACATACATTTTAATGTCTTAAAATATGTGTCTTTTGAGATTAGTAGGTATAAAAGGATTTATTTATCTACTTGAAAGCTAATATTCAAAATTAGCCCTTCAATGGTTAATATCTTCACATGTTTTAGGGCTTTAATATAGAAGTCTTAAATTATATTAGATTAAAAGTAAGATTATAATTTTATTTCATATATGATAGTTTGAAATTAAGCTCTTAGGTTGTTATGTTGTTTGGGTTGAGAATATCTGAGACAAAATAATAGAAATGTTTATGAATTTATTTGATAATTATTTTTTAAAAATTAGGTTTAGAATAACCATGATCTTTAAAGATTTTGATGCTACAGGTTATAAGCATAATTAGAAGATTGGAACGCGTGAGTGCTTTTGATACCATCAGAGTAAGGATTCAAAATAAAGTTTTTTAATAGTGATTTAAATTACAGGCCCTTAAATACTAGAATGTTATGAGGAATTTAAATCCATTTAGAACAATTATTGTTGAAGTTGGTCCTTCAAAGAAAAAATTAGAGGTGTTTTGTATTCTAAACCAAGATATCTATGATTATAATGATAAAAAAATTTTAAATAAATGTTGATACATGACATAAGGGATTTTTGAGGAGTATATTTAATAGTAGTATGATGTAACTAGACTGGCCTTAGCTAATCTTTTTAGTAATTCCAAGATTGAAAGATCCTACTTTGAGAACTCCAATTCCCAGCTTGTTAGAGCAAATTAATAGTAATAAACCAACTTTTGATTGGAACATAGTTATTTAGATTTCTGACCAAATTGTGATCATAATGTAGAGTTTTATTTGTAAGCTAGAAAATAAATTCTCGAAAATGATATTATTAATTGACCAAATCTAAGGCTTATTAACACATTGCATTATTTTATATATCCTATTATATTCCCTTAATATTAGGTGATCTTCTTGTTAGTTCAACGTGATCTAATTAGGAACAAGTATTCTAATCCTTAGGAATAATTTTAGTTTTCAATAATTAATGAATTAAAAATAAAATTTAACCATTAGCAAAATATATGCCTTTTTTTTAGTTTATTTGATTCTTAAATCAAATCTAATTGGCATAATAAAATTTGTAATATATATATATATATATATATATATATATATATATATATATATATATATATATATATATATATATATATATATTTATAAAGATTGATCGACAGCCGAAGACTGCCGATCAACCCCATAGGTAGAATTGACCGAGGAGCGGACCCCCCTTCCAGTCCGGTGTGCTTATTCAAATTCACCTGTAGTGGGTGGGATTCGAACCTCTGACCCGAGGGACTTACACCAAAGGCCGCAACCAATGAGCTAAGGCTTTCACGCGGCGCGCGCGCGCGCACGCACGCACACACACACACACACACACACACACACACACACACACATATATATATATATATATATATATATATATATATATATATATATATTAAAACTAATCAAAACTAATTTTGGTTAGATTATTCTCTCCTCTATTTTCCATAGAAATAGCTGTGATTAATGTTGTTAGCTAATATTTTTTTGATTTTACTCTGTATGAGAAAAGTGAAAGATTAAAATAAGATTGACTTAATTAATTGATTACTTATAAACATATAAATAATCAATTGTTGTTATTATTATTATTGAGTGGAACTGAGAATGGAAAGTCAAATATGCTTTTCGGGGTTGATGAAGAATGCATGCCAATGCAAAAGCTTGGTTTGAATACCTTCATCTCGAGGGACTCTCTTTTCGCCCTTATCAACTTGCGGCGGGATTGGATCCAACGTGACATTGGGGTGGATTTTCATGCGTAAGAGTTGATGAAGGCACTGCGGTTGCAGAGCTTCGAGAAGATGTTGGATGTTCTGAGTTAGTTGGAGCTATGTCGAATGATCGATATACATCAGCTGCTAGGGCATCATTGTCCCATTATCTTTCAAATTTGTATTTTGATACAACGATCGAACTTTCGTGGGTGTAAAAGAAGATTAAGTTTACGAAAAGCCGCTTGAAGAAGGCTTTGCTACGGACCGATGAGGTTGAAGCTCGCCTCGAGGATGAGGCTGGGGCTTCAGAATGGTTGTCGATTGCGTTGGAGAATAATGAAGAATTGTCCACGAAGATTGCTTCCTCACTTACAGTGGAAGAGCTCATAGAAGAACAAGCAAATCAATTTCAATCGGGGTTGGAGTTTGCCATCAATCAGTTCGTTCAGCTAGGGATGATCGACCCGAATTATGAGGATCTTGGCGTGTTTGCTAAGCTCTTATAGGTCCCAACTTATGTGACTAAGAAGTCTGTTGGAGGTCAGGTCGAGTCGGTGGAGGAGAGCGCCTCCTCAAGTTCTCTCTCGTGAGATCTTCTATGGCTCATGTCTTTAACTCATTGTTCTAGAATTTTTGTATCAAAGGACCTTTGCGTGATTTTGGATTTTTTTTAAGCTAGGTAATTAAATTGAAACAAGGATATATATGTATAAACTTTTCTCGACTCCTTGATTTGCGACTTATTTGTCTTCCTCTTGCATTAATTATTCTTGTTGTGGCTATTAATTTTGAGCATTTCATGCTTTTACATTGTTGCCTTTCATTACGCATTGTATATTTCAAGTTACTTGTCTTGGAGGGGAGTTTCTTGATCTCTTGCTCATGTGGGGAGTCTTAACATCACTCGCCCCGTAGGGAGAGTATCTCTGTTGCTCGCCCCATGGGGGAGTCTCTGTGTTTTCCGCCCCGTAGGGTAGTCTCTATGTTGCTCGCCCTGTAGGGGAGTCTTTGATTTACTCCCCCCTGTAGGGAAGTCTTTTATATTATTTGACCGAGGCAAGTGAAATGATTGGTTTGACTGCGTTGTGTTGCTTCATTTGCATGGTTTTACGTGGTCAAGTATTTTTTCTCATGATACCTTATTGTTCATCA
Source organism: Papilionanthe hookeriana x Papilionanthe teres (assembly GCA_022702705.1). Taxonomy (NCBI): domain Eukaryota; kingdom Viridiplantae; phylum Streptophyta; class Magnoliopsida; order Asparagales; family Orchidaceae; genus Papilionanthe; species Papilionanthe hookeriana x Papilionanthe teres. The sequence continues at coordinate 73,108,288 of CM040426.1, read as the reverse complement.
TAACTATCGGAAATGCGCTCTTAGTAATCTGTATATTGATTAGATTTAGTTCCTCAGTTGCCTAGGTGTTTCGGGGTACAGGCATCATTACAAGTATTTTGTAAAAAGATAACCCAAAACATCATTTGTTGACTCAATTTCAATAAATCTTTTTCTAAGGAAAGAACTGCTTCAGGTCATCCCCACTCCAGGTCCGAGGAACAATGTTTTTCTTATAAGTTTTGAGTTGGTACGCCCCCGGGGCCACTCTTTGAGCGATGGTGTAGGGTCTTGTCCAGGTTTGGTCGAGTTTTCCATCCGCTTGTCTGTTGGTTGTTGAGTCGGCTTTCTTGAGGACGAGTTCTTCTGTCACAAAGTCTTTCTCTTTCACCTGTTTGTAGAAATACAGGGCGATTTGTCATTTAATTTCTTTCTGACAAAGAGTGAACATAGCACAAATTTCTTCGGCGAGATCTAATACGAGCTTGATGCCTTTATCGTTGGCTTTTAGTCATTACTTCACATCTTCGTCGCTAAATGTGGAAGCGGTGATGACCATTTGGCTGTGATGGCTATATTCAACCGGAAGTACCGCTACCATGTCGTGAGTCAAGCATGAATAGAGTGTGGCTAGTTGCCGATAAGAGAGTTGTGTGGAGAGCCAGCAGCACTAACGGAAGTTGATCCGCCCACCTTCTCTTTGCTCATTCAACATTCTTTCATAGGAGATTGAGGATGGTCTTATTAATTGCTTTGGCCTGACCATTTTTGTACAAATGAAAATTTTAGGTTCATTCCTTGATTTTTCACAAAAGCTTTTAATGCCTCTATCAGTGAACTGAGTGTCGCTGTTGGTTATGAGGATCAGAGGGAGCCCATGGTGACAAATGAGTTCGGTCTAGATAAACTTCTGAACAACGGTAGCAGTGATCCGGACAAGTGCTTTCGTTCCTATCCATTTTGAGAAGTAGTCAACAACGACTAAGAGGAATCTTTGTTGCTATGCAGAGGGTGGAAAATGTTCGAGAATGTCTAGTCCCAAGACAATGAATGGTTAGGAACTCATAATGGGTTGCAACTGTCAGGTCGGCTGGTGTTGTAGCGATATCTACTTCTGGCATTGTTCACATTTCTTTGCAAACTCTTTGGCATCCCTGAGGAGGGTAGTACAAAATTATCCTTAGTACTGCACTCGGTGAGCTAGAGTTCTTCCTTCTGAGTAGCTTCCTCATTCGCCCGAGTCTACCTCATGGAGAACGTCTTTGACAGCCTCGCCTAGGCAACTTAGGTATGGAGAGGTAGTGGATCTTCTGAGAGTATTCCTTCCATCATTTTCTACTGGGCCACTTTGATCTTGAAATGCTTTGGATCAGTAACTTCATTTGTCAATTCTTCGGTCTTCGGGTAACAAATGTATGGATCCATCCAAGTTTTTTGTTTTTTCAGTTGAGACTTCCACAACCTTAGGCTCCTCGATCACTGACCGACTTAACATTGAGACGTCCTCCCTCAACTTTGGGAGTATTTTGACAATAGATCGGTTATCAAGGTTTCCTCTCGTTCCATGTGGTCTATTTGAAAGCTAGTGAATATCCCAATTTCGATATTTGCCTTGGCAAGGTATTTTGCCATGATTTCATCTCAAACTTTGAATTCCCCATTTATTTGATTCGTTATAAGCTACGAATTTGTTTTTACATGGAGATGGTGTGCTCTGACATTGTGAGCGAGTCATAGATCGATGATCAGTGCTTCGTACTCCTCTTGATTGTTAGTGATGTTAAAATCTATGGCTATTGAATGGTAATGATGCTCTCCGTGGGGACTTTGCATGAAGTGGCCTAGCCACTAGGCTATTTGTTATAAGCTCCATCAATATACAAGACCCATGGACAATCTTCGTCATTGGTTTGGTCGTCTCACTCGATCGATTCAGTGAAATCTATCAAAAAATCTACAACTGCTTAGGCTTTGATAGTTGTTCGAGGAACATAGAAGATATCAAACTTGCTTGTTTATACCGACCATTTGAGCAGCCTTCCCAAGTGTTCAAGATGAGTGAGGACTGACTTGAGCTGATGATTGGTGATAACCAGAATTAGGTGTGTCTAGAAGTAAGGTCAGAGTCTTTGTGCGGAGGTGATGAGAGTGAAAGTATGCTTCTCCATGATGCAATACCTGGTTTCAGCGTCCCTTAGTATTCTAACAGTGCAATAAATAGGGATTTGTTTTCCATTTTCCTCACGAATCAGTATTGAACTGACGGCCTCGGTTCCGACCCCAAGATACAGGAAGAGCTCCCGCTTGGTTTTGTGCTTTGAAGGAGTGGAGGCGAAGCGAGCAAAACCTTGAGCTTTCTGAAAGCTTCTTCACATTTGGTGATCCATTCGAAACGTTTAGCTTTCCTAAGCGCTTTGAAGAATGTCATACACTTATCGCTCCCCTTGGAGACGAAATGGTTGAGGCTTGCTATTCGTCAGATTAACCTTTGTACCTTCTTCACATTTCGAGGGGAGGGCATGTCCAACAGAGCTTGCACCTTTTCTGGGTTGGCTTTAATGTTCTCGATGTTAGGAGATAACCCAAGAACTTTCCAGTCGAAGTTTTGAATATGTACTTTAGAGGGTTTAGCCTCATGTTAAATTTCCCAAGTGCTTCAAATGTCTCTTTAAGTATTTTATGTGTTATTCAAGTGTTTTACTTTTTACAAACACGTCATCCACATACATTTCAATATTTCTTTATTTTGTTATGCAAAAAGTACATCCAATAAACACGGGTAGGTAGCTCCAACATTTCTATGCCTGATGGGCATTACATCATAACAATACATTCCCTCACAAGTAATAAAAGTTATTTTTTCAGCGTCAGTGGGATGAATCTTACTCTTATAATATCTTGAAAAACATTTAAGAAGCTCATCACCGAGTGTCAGACTGTCAAATCTACCAGTGTGTCAATCCTCGGTAGTGGGTAGCTGTCCTTAAAGAGTTGTCGTCTCCATCTCCCTTTGTTGGGGATCGTTGACTATCTGGTGGGAGTCCATCTCGTTGGTCGAACCCTCATGGGCCATTGTTTCTCCTTCTTGCACAGTAGTGTTCGGCCGGGGGGGAGGGGGTGTGGTGGTTGACTTTGCGGGTCCCGAGCTCCTTTAGCCAAGGCTTCTTGGAAGGCCCCTATCATTTGTTCCTTCATTTTGAGTATTAGTGTTCTTTCATCATCCATTATTTGTTGTCGGACCATCTTCCTCCTGCTATCTTTCTTCGCAGCTAGGTTTTGTGTTTCTTTGACTGTTGTCCTACCGCTGCATCGTGCTTCTCTTCTCGTTGGTGGGATGACTCCACGTTTACCGGTGTCACGCCCATGGAATAGAGCACGTAAGATGAGTCAAAGAAGAGAATGAATAATAGAAAATACCGTCTCAAGTTTTTCTTCATGAAAGAGATCCCTATTTATAGATATGAGAGGTACCATATATATACAATTATCATTATGTCATCTTCCTATACAAAGAAACTCAGAGGTACTAAAATAATTTACATGATACATTATGCGAACGAACTTTTCACTGATGTGGTGATCCCTCACTGGCTCGGTTTGCTCCCATTCATTCGTCTCTTAGCCTTACAAACCACATGATGACGATATTTGGTCTTGTTCCTATCAAAGTTCCTAAGTCAGCTTTTCCTCACTCAATGGATATCTTTCACTCAACCAGTTCTATGGATGTATTTTTTTCAGCTTTAAGGTTAGTCGGCTTGTCATAAGGGCCGCTGCCCCATTTGTATTTTGCGATGACTTTCGGGTTTTGAGTATCGACTATCTGAATGATTTGATTTGTCTCATACAGATCCACTTCGTTTGTCGTGTTTCATATCCTTGTGTGGAGATTCATTAAGGAAAATTTAATAAATATTTTGGCTTCAATCCTAAGGTTTTAGATTCAAGGGAAATTTAATAAATTTATCATTAAGGGTCAACTTAATAAAAATTCGGTTAATTATGTTTTTTATATTTATTGCATTCAATATTAAAAAAGGGGTATTTAAATACATATTATATACATATCTAACATGTGCATTTTACTTTTTACAGTTATACCTCCTAAAATTTAAATATCACATAAAAAAATTCATCATTTTAACTCTTAAATAGTCAATAAAAAACTCATGGACAAGTAAGAGGACATATATGTAAAAATTAAAAATTAGAGACCAGATATGTAAATATATAAGAATAAAGTGACATATATGTAAATCTTTCTATAAAACAAAGGATGGGTTGACTTTCACTTATAAACGTTTGTCAATGTGATGCGACTAAAATGTACGGCAATTAGATAGATTTTCTTAAACACGAAAAGCTTATCTTCTTATATCACTAAACCACAGCGCCGAGAGAAATTTACATTTATACGCACTTATCTTGTTACTATAATTCCAAGTTGCTCTAAGCAACCAAAACGACAAATGCGTTTATTATATCATGATGAGATGATATATTTCTTATATAATTTTTATAAAAATATTGAATGATGTTTTTTCGTCCTGGTCGAAATTCTGTATTCATGCGGACTTCAGTATGACATGATTGTGTTGGTCGTATTTTTGAACCTAAGCAATTATATAATGTACTGAAGTCTGCATGCATATATTATTCATATTGAATGATCAAAATGTAATATTTGTCTTTCCTCGATGTGATCGTGTATTAGTACAGCTCGGACTTTAGGGCACGGGTTTTAAGAAAATTATAGTTTAATTTTCAAGATTTATTTTATTTTTTGATATCTATTTTAAATTAGAAGATAAAATGTTGACTTCAACGGATTGTATTTATATTTTTTATAAGAATATCTTTGATTTTTAAAATATTTCTATTTTAATCACTTATTTTAAGGAAATTTATGCACATGTTAGACAATTCATATATATTAATAATATTTAAACTGTTGATAAAAATTATATTACAATATTCTTAGATTTTTTTTTAAAATTCTTTTTAATTAAGATCAATTGAAATATTTATATTTAAATCCAACTTTTCTTCGCACCGCCGTACGTCCGGACATAAGAAGCTCTGCTTATATATTCAAGTCTATTCTCCTGTGTTTATCACAACACACTTTTACTTCTCTTTTTGTTCAAGAGAAGGTGATCTCTCTCTCTCTCTCTCTCTCTCTCTCTCATACTTTCTCTCTCTTACTCTATCTCTGTGTTACAGTCTTTCTCTCTCTATCTCTAGAGCAAGGAATTAGGTTGCTGTGATATGCAAAAGAGTATGATGATGAGGGAAGGAAGGAAGAAGATTGGGGTTAGAAAGGAGAACAGCAGTAAAATATGGAAGGAGGAAGACTTGAGTGGGATGGAGTTGGCTTCCCTTCCAAATCATCCCTCCTTCAATCTTGCATGCATCACCAAGCTTGATCTCTCATGCAATAATCTTGAGGTACCAAAATTATTATTTCTTATTGATTGTCTATTTTTTGAGATGGAGATGAATATAAGCATAGATTGATTAGTTGTATTTTTCATTCATCTCTTAAGAAATTGAATAGATTTAGCACTTGTGATTGATGCTTGGTTAGAAAAGTTAGCCCACCCAACTTGCAAGTCTTAGGATCTGTTTGGAGCATCAGCTGCTTATTAAAATACAATTGTGAAGCTGCTGAAAAATAATTTTCTTTTCAAAAAATTGCGGTGTCCATTATAATTTTTTTTGTTATGAAAAAGTCAAACTGCAGCTAGAAAGTTACCACCACAGTTTTTAGAAAAAAATTTCAAAACGCAGTTTATCTAAACAGATAAAACTATAGTGCGTGCGGTGTCGTACCGCCACCGCATTGCAGCTCCAAACGAACCCTTGGCCTAATGAAATGGAGCTACTTGGTATTATATTATATTATTAAGTCAAGAAGAAAATGAAAAAAATTTAAGCTTGGTGCATGTGTTTCTGGAAAAAAAGATTATCTCAGGATAATTAGTGTACGGACAATAACGTGAATCGCACCATACTTTTTGCTGTCCGGATACTAAATTTAATATTTTCTTGTGAGTGTGCATTTATATATATATATGTTGAAATTTAATTTGAGATGAAAGGGATGAGGAATATATAATTTGAATTTATTATGTATTGAATGCATATTCGAACGTTTTATTATAAATTTGATTTACGTTCAATGTACCATTGATGGCATAAAAGCCTGAGAAGATTCTCTGTACGATTTGTATCTCTTTGATTGCTTGAATATATAAACTACACCATAAATATTTATTAGATTTGACTATTTTGATTGTCGGCGTTAAGAAACCTTCAAAATGAATCAAAACTCCTCAGATAATCAGATATTAATTATATTTTATTTTGATGATAAGTACTGCAAAATAAAGCCAATATTTTATCAACAAATTAGTTAACCCATATTTAATTAGAATAGCTGCATGTAATTAAGCATTATGTGCGTAATTTGTTTGATAATTATCATTAATTAAATATTTTCTAATTCAGAGCTTGCCGGAGTCGGTGGCGGCGAGGCTGGTGAACTTGGTGGAGCTAGACATACACTCGAACCAGCTTAAGAGACTCCCTAATTCAATCGGCTGCCTCTCTAAACTTAAACGTTTCGACGCTTCTGGCAATTCTCTCGACTCTTTGCCAAACACTATTCAAAACTGCAGGTGCATAACGGTCAAAAAAATATTATATAATTTTGTATTCAAATTGTTATACATGAATATGCATGTGAACTCAATAACTAATATATATATATATATGTATATATATGTTTGTGTTATTTGGATCATTGGTTGCGGTCTTTAGCGTAAGTCCCTCGGGTCAGTGGTTCGAATCCTACCTCTTACGGGAGGATTTGAATGAGGGTCCGCTCCTTAATCAGTTCAACCAATGAGAGTTGATCGGCGGTCTCCGACTGTCGATCAATTTTTATATATATATTCTTATCTTCTCCTCCTAATAACTATATAATTTCTCATCTACTAATGGGCAGGTCATTGGAAGAATTGCTAGTCAACTTCAACCAATTAACACAACTACCAGACACCATAGGTCTTGGTTTAAGCAACCTTCGTCTTCTCTCCATTCACTCAAACAAGTTAACTTATCTTCCTTCCACAACCCACAAACTCTCCTCTCTGCACACCCTCGACGCCCATCTGAACTCCCTTCTAACCCTCCCCAAAGACCTCCACCTCCTACCTTACCTTCAGTCCATTGATGTTAGCCAAAACTTTCAAAACCTAAACTCCTTGCCAGACTCCATTGGCCTTCTCCCTTCCCTTTCAAACCTCAACATCAGCTATAACTGCATAACTACCCTCCCGGACTCGCTCGCATGTGCCGCGGGACTCCGTAGTCTGAAGGCAGAAGGAAACCCGCTCGTTTCTCCGGCGATGGATGTGGTGGAAAGTGGAGTGGATGGGGTGAGGGAGTATCTTATTGGGAGAATGAATGGTGTGGGGGTGAAGGGTAAGGGGAAGAGGGGTTGGATATGGAGGATGGCGAGGTGTGGAATGGTGGTAGATGTGGGGAGGATGAGGGAGATAAATAAGGAAGACGATGTTTTTGAGATGGCATCTGAGCATCACTCTGTTGATGGGTTTTGGACGCCAGGGAGAAAGTATATGGAGGTTTTGTCATCACCATTGAGGATTTTTTCAAGACAACGGTCGGCGCCGGCGTCGCCTTCTCCGGCGTGGAAGTAGCCCACCAACTCTCAATGGAAAATGTTGTCTTTATACATTTTTTTAAAATAAGTGGGAATATTTATCTAAAATTTACTTATACTGAGTTTTAAAATTTCTAATTTCAAGTAGGAGCTGGTAAAGATGGTCTGCTTGTGACCATGACCTGCTGTTTATGTTTCATTTTGTAGAAGGAAGAATCATAATATTTTTTATTTTTTTTAATTTGATGTATGATCAAATAAATAAAAATTATGATTTTTCTTGGTTTTATGGCTGACTTGATGTTGGTTTTTTTGGTTAATTATTATCTTAATAAAAAAATGTTTTTATTAATAATATTTAAATCTTACAGGAGTGGAAGATATTTAACTAAAATGACAATATCTTGTGAACTTGGTAATATTTTTAAATTTTAATGTAAAATAAATGACAATATAATTTTAAGTTGGGCTTGGGCTATGTCTACTATTAGTGTATGGAAGCCTCCAAGTTAAATAATTTTGGAATCCGATAAAAACTTTAAATTATTTGTAGAAGATTGAAGCAACAAAATATCAAGAAGGAAGGTAGAAAAAAATAGAGAAAGGCAGCGGTAGGTGAAATATATCTCAGTAAGCTGATTGTTTTAGTGAGTCATAGAGGTATATACAGTGAATTTAGAAAATCTCAAGTGTTTAAGAGCTATGGATATACAGTTGGGGGATCAAGTAGTTACTGAATCCATGTGCAATGTATGATATATTTGAGTTATAATGGTGAAGATGCTATAGCAGACCCACACAAGCTATTGATGCAAAGAATCAGAAGCTTTTCTCTAGAAGTGTGAATTTATTTGTATATAAGGCTTTGGTGAAGAGGTTAGCTAGTCGATCATGAGTGGTTGTAGCTGAAAGGTAATTGCTTTGGTACATATGCAGTTCCTCATGAAATGATACTAAACTTCGATGTGTTTGGTTCGAGCTTGGAAAATATGATTGTTATCTAGTGCAATTGTTGAGACATTATCACATAGAAGAGGTGTGGGTGAATGTTGTAGAATATCAAATTCTTCGAGGAATTGTTTGAGCCAAATGAAGTCATGTGTAATTGTGGCTAGAGCTATATATTTTGATTCGACTGAGGACCTAGCTAAAGTTGATTGTTTCTTGACATGCTAGCATATGATGTTGGAATTGAGAAATGCATAGTATCATGAAGTAGATTTTTCATCAGCTTGGTCGCAAACTCTGCCAGAGTGTGAGAGGGAGTTGTAAGTTTGTCCGTGAAATAAGAATACCATGATGCATGGTTCCATGACAATATTTGAATAAATGTTTAAGATGTTGGTAATTAATGTGAGGCATTGGTGCATATGCCGACAAAGTATGTTGACAGTGAAAGATATGACACATCGTGTAATTGTTAGAGATTGTAATGCTTCGACCAAATGATAATAAGAGGAGGACTAATGTATGGCTTTCATAGATCCTCAATTAGCGTTTTTTTTTGTGTGGAAATATGAGTTGTTAAAGGTTTGCAAAAAAACATTCCTGCTCTTTAATGATGTTGTTATGAGTAGCTTAAATTCCCAGAAAGTAGGAAAGGTTGCTTAGATGACACATTTGAAATTTATGTTGTAGGGTGTTGATGAAATTTGAATTTGTTGTATCAATTTTTGTCTGTTATAAGTATATTATTCACATAAACCAGAATGTAGATGAATCTATTATAGTGTTTTCATAAGTGCATAGATGGGCAAGTTTTGAAGGAGCAAAAATTAAGCTATTGTAGTTATTCAATTAATGTACAAAACCATTACTTAGATGCAAGTTTTAGACAATAAATAGTCTTTTAAGAAGATAAACATGATTTGGATATTGTGAATATTGCAATCCTTGTTATCGTGCCATGTAAACTTACTCATTTAGGGATTCACGTAGAAATTCATTTGCAACTTCAGTTGTTGAATTTTCCACTGATGATATATGAAAATGTTTAGTAGGATGATGATGGTAGATATATTAGCCATATATATATATATATATATATATATATATATATATATATATATATATATATATATATATATATATATATATATATACTACACACACACACACACATATGTGTGTGTGTGTGTGTGTGTGTGTCGGTGTATTCGATGTGATATTCTTGTTTAAATATTTGAGTTGCCATCTAGGCTTTGTGATGAGCAATGATACCATTGGAGTTATACTTAGTGTTTATTGTCCATTTGTTATGTGAAATGTTTTGGTAAGGTGATGATGGTGCTAGGTGTCATGCTCCTTGCAAAGATAGTGACATGAATTTATCGAACAAAGCTTTCCTCCAATGTGGATTTTGAATTGTAGAAGTGTAGGTGGTTAAATTTGTTTTTGTGGTAATGTATAGGAGGTTGAAAGGTTATTTGGGTTATAGGTGTCTCATTTGGAATTTGGTGATCAAAAATTGTATTTTCGTTCTTTTCTCTTTTATTATTAAAGAAGTCGTTAGTTTGTTCATCGTTGTATACTTTCTTTTCCGAATAAGTCTCTCTTCCAAATCATGTGAATGATTAGGAGAAGAGAGAAATGACAACGATGACAAAAAAATAAAGAAAATGCGGAGTGCCTATACGCGATAAACCTCGCAAGTATAGGTCAAGTATGTCCGCCCAAACAAGATCGGACGGAAGTATATTGGACCAATATCCATGAATTAATACATACGTAGATTGCCCACAACCAAAGATTCATATGTGTTTGTCTGTTATGGGGACTTGAGTGCTTCTAAGGGGACGTATCTCACTTGGTTAATTACATCTTTGGGTTTCCCAATAATACTCTAGATTCAAAGGAGTTTTGTTTATATTTATAGTGACAACTAACACAGAGTTATCAAAGAATGGTTATCTCACAAAAGAAAGCTCTCATGCTTTCAAAGCTTCTACTAAGTCATGGAGCAGAGAGTGAGTCTCTCACAGTTTCACATGGCTAATGAACACGTCGGCATACGAAGCCTGTGAAATAATTGAATCATCCTGACAGAGATCACAATAAGTTAAAGCATATTCGGGTCATAAGGGCTGATGACAAATTGTTGTATCCCAAACATGAGATAACTCATCGGTAATCGGGTCGTCAAGATAATATCAACGAAGACAAGAGAGCTACATGACTCGACAATGATAGTTAAAGGAATGGATGAGTAATTCCTAACAGGTAGATGTGGTCAAGTTGGTGCACTACAAACTCATCATTACAAGCCACTATAACCCTAAATCTATCTGGTTGTGAAGGTAGTCGACCTAACTTGTTCGGAGATACCCGATCAACAATCCATGAATTGCATCATCCGCGGGGACCATAGTAGCCCAAGAGGTCAAATGAATGAAACTCTGTTCTATGAATATCAGGGGGAGCTCCAAAAGTTGAGACTTATGTCCGCTGAAGTTAAGAGGATGCTGCTTAAAGAAGAGAAATAGAGGCTCAATTACAAAAATGTAAACGCTCGCAAGAAAAGGATTAACACCCCTTTTGGGTCTGGAGCATTCTAATGACTTAAGTGCACTATAAAACCATTTAAGTATAAATCTATGTCAGGTCAGTCAGAATGGACAAGCACGAGGACTTCTCCTTGGAACATGCAAAAATGCAGTTATTTATCCTTAAGCGTGAAGGCGATATTAGTATGACTTAGGAAATGACAATGCCTGCAACCAATTTTATTACCTGCCCAAATGTCATGCAGGAAAATAAAAACAGGTTTTAAAAGTCCTCAATCTTTTAATCCTAAATTTTAATATTTCATAAATTTTTTTAGGATTTTTTTGAAAAATTTTATAAATTTAGGTCCTTAGAGAACCCAAGTGGCAATTTTGGATTCCCATACAATAAAAAAAAAAAAGGAGAAGCAAATATAAGCATCAGGTTTGCAAGAAAGACAATAAAATAAACTAAATATAACATAATAAGTGGGTGGTGTCGTTGGGTCAACGACATATAAAAAAAATAGACGGTCAGATGACATGTTCTTTAAATGTGCATTTTTCCTCAGTATTTTTGCACTTAATTTTTTATGATATTGCACTTTAATTGAATGTATTTTTATATTTTTTTGGGTGCAGGTATACCAGGAAAAAAAATAAGATCGAATTGGAGTGAAAAAGGAATGAAACGGAGTAAATTGAGCTAAGGAAAAAAATTTTGATCTAGCGCCTAGGCGCCCGATTTTATCGCCTAAGCGTAGGTTTACAGAGAAACCAGCGCATAAATGTCGCATCCTGACGCTTAAGCGCCAGCTAGACTTTAAAAATACCGAGAAGGTGGCCCTTAGTTGCCATAACTGTCCAGAACCGTTTTATTGCAGTTTAAAGCCCAAATTCAGTCATTTCAGGGGGGAATTCATTTAAGACTTCCACGAGAAGGAGCAAAGAGTAGAGACGAGAAAGATTTTGAAGGCAAGAGTGTAGGAATTTGAAGATAGAGTGGGAATTTCTTCTATTTTTTACTCTTTTCCATTAAGTGTTGTGTGAATTCGGTAAAGATTAGTGTAAAAGTGTTAGATGATCCTGAAGATTTTCTTGGGGTGAAGTTTATTTCATATTACAGTAAAGGAGATAAGTTTTCTTTGCACTTTGATTTGTATTCAGTTAAGTTTTATTGTGTAAGACTTGCATGTGCTGTAAATCAATATGTTGTTTTGTTTTCTTCATAAAATATAAGTAGTTCTTCATTCCTTTCTCCTTGTAATGAAGTATAATCATGTGTAGGATTTAGATTTTCTTAGAAATGCTTTTATTTCATTATTGTGATGGTATATTACTTTTTAATTTATTTATGCAATTTGGCTTATTCATATGTTAAAACATATTGTGAAAATGTAATGATCTGGGAGGGCTATGTTTTCCCTCAATTAGTAATTATCACACTAACCTTTAGGGTGAAGAAAAAGTAATATTGGGGTAAGTGCAAATAAATAAGGAAATAGGCTTTAATTGGTGTAAATTGATGATTTTAGAGTGAAAGACTAAAATTTTAATCATTTTGATCTAGGGTTTATGAACTTAAAGCTATGTTAGCCAAATTGAGGGCACTAGTAGGTAATCTAGGGCAACAGGTTAGAACCTACCCAGCGTAACCAAGGATTTAAGAACTCAACTCTAGTTTAACCAATGATCTTTATACACTTGAGAAAGGGTAAAGATTAGGATTGCTCCAATTTGTCACATGATTTCAATTAAATTTCTAAGCATTTGATTTCTATACTGGTTAGAATTCTCATTGCAAGGAGAGGGACTTTAGCATAATTTGAACTCTTCTATTTCCCTTTGACCTAGTGACATTTAGCTTTTTAAATAAATTTAGAGATAGAATTAATTTATTAGAATTGAATAGGCTTAATTTATACTAAACACATTTCTAGGCTAAGAAGTAGTTTTAGTAGATTATAAATTTTACTTAAGTTGTGCAAATTAACTTTGCTCCGATAATGGGACTTCATTAGCGTAATATATTACTTGAACGATACATGTGCTTGCATAAACAAAAAACTAGTGTGTGTAATTAATTGTGGAAAATCTAAATTATAAACGTTATAATATTTTACACCACTAGGTGTATAGTAGAAATACAACGTGATCCTCAGACACTGCGTAAGTACATGTTCGATCCTAATTATATACATAAATGAGATTTAGAACTAAGGTATGAGACACGAGTCTGCTACTTCTGGTCCCTGTCACGTGGTTTTGTTTGTCTGACGCCTGGGGACCCATGTCTGCACCTTATTTTTAATACAAGACTCTCCTAGGAATCTAATAGTACAGAGGAAAAAGATAAAAAATGACTCAACTTGCATAAAAATAAAGTTAGCGAGAAAGATAACAACATACAACATATAATGAGTCATGTCTTATTATCAAGGGAGTTAAATGACACCTGTAAGCAAAGGGTTAGTAGAAATTACCATATGCTCCCCCTTTAATGGTACATATGTATGTGCACATATATTAGCATTGCTCCTTGCAGAAGAACACCCTAATATACTACTATGCATATCAAACATGAAAACACACAAAAGTGATGCATCACTAGAACAATCAATCATCAGAGAACAATAGCTAGAGGCGTTAAAAACACTATCTGACATCAAAGTTATAGTCTAGCACACCATTTAACGAAAAGTACTTTGACTGACATCTAAGTGCTTAGAGTAAGTCTCCAAGTATGTATGAATTTGACCGGGTCACCATACGATCGCGTTCTAAAGATCCATGGATTTAAAGGGTGTTACCTAGGATGGATTTTGAAAGCAATTGTCTTACGTATGACTTAATTTGCTACATGCATAATTTTAAAACTATAGTAGATGTAATAAATATTATATATATATATATATATATATATATATATATATATATATATATATATATATTTGTTTAAGTGATAATATATGGTTCATTGAAGACATATCCGTAAACATGCAAGGTGGCACGAGTTAGATCCCTTGGATCCTTAGCATAGTCATACTCGTGTCAATCTCGAAGCTTTAACTCACATTGCTTACCGGGAATGATTCGATAAGCAATGCTCGTTAAGGCATCTCAACCAACTTAGTTTCACTCGCCTCTCAAGTATGACACGTGTTAGACATGACTCATATACCAGAAATTGGAGTCTCTTGGAGTGAAGAAAAGTGCCTTTTGGAGTGAAGAGAAGTGTCACTTGGAGTGAAGAGAAGTGTCTCTTGAAGTGAATAGACGTGTCTCATGGAATGAGGTGGTGTGTCTCTTGGAGTGAAGAGGTGTGTCTCTTAGAGTTAACTGGGTTGGGAGAGTGGGGGCATTTTAGTAATTTTATCGGTGGGTTTTTATCTATATATTTGATGTGTAACCCTATGGGTATGTACCGAACTTTCCTTCTGGAATAGTGAAATTGCCGCTCTGCTCTCGAGGACATAGGCACATTGCCGAACCTCGTTAAATCTCTGTGTTTTCTTCTGGATTTATGTCGATTCTTGCTTTTCTTTGCTGTAAATTTCTCAACAAGTGGTATCAAAGCCGGGTTTCAGGGCAGAAAAATTCGGCGCACGATGGACGAAGAAGGATTTGGCGATTTGGTAGAAAGGTTCGGCGAGGGCTTCAGAGTTTTCTGGCTTTGGCGGCATTCGACAAAGGAGTTCGGCCAGGGGAGTTCGCGAGTTCGGCTAGGGCTCTAGGGGCACTTCGGCAGACGATTCGCAGAGAATTTCATGACCGGGTTTCTTCATGACCGACAGAGGCGTTCACGGCGTTCAACCTTCTGCGAGCTGTTGGAGTTCAGCAAAGGAGAAGATTAGGCGAGGTCAGGAACAGATCATTCGCGAAGCAGAAATTCGGTAGTTCGCGGTGGAGGAGTTTGGAAGAAGCGCAGGTTATCGATCGCAGGATTCATTCGAACGGCAGGAGGTGGATTTCGAGCGCGACAGAGAAGTTCAGAGGTTCACAACGCAAAGGGGATTAGCGCTTTGCGGCAGCAGACGAGTTCATACTAATACGATCGCGGGATTCAAGCTAATCACAACAGGTATTTTGAGTTTTTTTCTTCTCGAAATATTAGCAGTTTGGGAAGGATTTTCGGTTTCGACGAAGGATTTGTTCGAAGGAATTTTTAGGCGATCAAATCAGCAACTTGGAATAGAAATTTAACAAGAGAAGTTCCAGAATTTGCAGAAAAGTTTGCGGTATGAGAGGACAATGTTTGGTGCAAAACTCGAGGTGGTTAAGGTTGATGGAACCAAAAACTTCAGGTTGTGACAAACAATGGTGAAAAATTTGTTGACACAACAGGGAATCTTGAAGGCTTTACGGACAACAAAACCAGATGTCATGGAGGAGCGGCAGCAACCATACGCCTATGCCTGTTCATATGAGATTATGCATCACGTGATGAATCTAAAATCTCCAGGGGAGATATGGAAGAAATTGGAAACTTAGTTTATGTCTAAATCTCTGACGAATAAATTGTATCTGAAGCAAAACATGTATGGGCTGAAGATGCAAGAAGGCTCTGATCTGGCGCAACATTTGAATGTCTTCAATCAAATAATCACAGATTTGACACATGTTGAAGACCGAGCAATAATTATTTTGGTTCAATGCCTTCCTTTTATGAGCATCTGGTGACTACTCTTACATATGGGAAAGAAACAATCAAAGTTGATGAGATTATTACAACATTGTTGGCTCACAACCAGCAAAAGCAGAATGCATGGGAAAACTCTCATAGTCATAGTTTATATGTTAAGGGTAATCACAATCGTGGAAATAATGAGGAGAAGGAGAGTTCTGAAAGGCGAAATTTCATGTCAAATTTTAAAGGCAAAAAATGATTCATTGCTACAAGTGCAAGTAGTCGGGTCACATGAAAAGAGATTGTCCAAAACTAAAAAAGGATACTGACGAGAAACGTGATGTATCTTCAAAGTCTGTGGATATGGCGCGGAGTGGCAATTCAGATTGCAGTGATGGTGATATGCTTTCAATTACAACAAGTCAATTGAAGGATTCATGAATTCTTGATTCAGGATGCTCTTATCACATGACACCTAGCAGGGAGTGGTTTACTTCATACAAATTATCTGATTCTGGTTCAGTCTATTTGGGTGATAATAAATGTTGCATATTGATGGTATTGGTGAATTCAAAATTAAGATGTATGATGACACTGTCAGAAATGTGATGTTAGTCATATTCTAGATTTGAAGAAGAATTTAATTTCCTTAGGCACTTTACATAAAAATGGTTTTATTTCTAACATTGATGAGAATAGAGAAACCATCAGAATTGTTGAGGTTGCATTGACAGTGATGCAATGAAAGATAACTGCAGGTAATATCTATAAATTGTTGAGGAGTACAACTGTAGGTGTAGTTCACTCTGTTGAATCATACGATGAAAATGTAGCAGATATGTTGACCAAGCCAGTGACTATCAAAAAGTTTTGCATTGTTTGAACTTGTTGAAAGTTTGTAGTTGCTAGACGGCATGGTAGCCCAACCCACTTTAGTGTATGAGAAACTCCAAGGTATCTTTCTCCTAAAGGGCTAGATATTTGCCAAGGTGGAGATTTGTTAGATATAGCTCATATACCAGAAATTGGAGTCTCTTGGAGTGAAGAGAAGTGTCTCTTGGAGTGAAGAGACGTGTCTCTTGGAGTGAAGAGAAGTGTCTCTTGAAGTGAATAGATGTGTCTCTTGGAATGAGGAGGTGTGTCTCTTGGAGTGAAGAGGCATGTCTATTGGAGTGAATAGGTGTGTCTCTTGGAGTTAAGTGGGTTTAGGGAGCAAGGGCGTTTTAGTAATTTTATCTGTGGATATTATCTATATATTTGATGTGTAACTCTATGGAGTTGTATCGAACTTTCCTTCTTGAATTGTGAAATTGTTGCTCTGCTTCCGAGAATGTAGGCACATTGCTTAACCTCGTTATATCTTTGTCTTTTCTTTTGGATTTATGTTGATTCTTACTTTTCATTGCCCTAAATTTCTCTACAACTCGCTATCCATGAACATGCAAATTCAAATTAAAACGAATATATGATAGAAGTGGTGAGTGTGTCGTAGAGGCAGTAACTCAGGGGCAGGCGTGTCGTAGAGGCAGCGAGCCAAAGGAGTGAGTGTGTTGTGGATGTAGTGACCTGGAAAGGGTGGGTGTGTCGTGAATGCAGCAACTCAATGAATCATAGAGACAGTGACTCGAAGAAATGGGTATGTCGTGGAGGCAGAGACTTGAAAGTTTGGGAGGTTGGGCGTACCGCAGAGACAACAACCGAAGAAAATGGATGTGTCGTGGAGACAGTGACCCTGAGGGTGGGCATGTCATGGAGACAACGATCTGAAATATGGGTGTGTGTGTCGTGGAAGGCTGTGACCCAAAAGGGTGAGCGCGTCGTGGAGGTTGTGACCCGAAATGGTTGGTTGACTGCAAGTTTGCTGAAATACAAGCTCTATATGACTCTTAGTTGAAGTTTGCACGTTTCTTGCTCAAAAATTTGCCTCATGATCCAGACAATGCCTCGAGATTCATGTTATATATTGAAAATTCATTGATGACATACCAATAATCAGAATATCTTAAATAAAATTAATATTATTCAATTTATACTTATGATATAAACACTTCATTAAGGAAGCATTAGCACTCATATATCATGCCATGCAAATTCATGCACATATAACGATAAAATAATATTTTTGCTCCCCTACATTCACGATAAAAATTTTGCCATAGTTCAAAGAGAAAATATTACATCAAGACTCCGCACGTAGAGCTACGTGTGGAGTCCACTAAAATCACGCAATTTGGCGCGTGGCAGAAAAGAAAAAATATTTGTCTGGTAACGCAGTGAATATTCCCTCCGTGTTATTCTGCGTTATTCAAGTGTTATTTTTGTTATTCATGTGTTATTGATGTGTTATTGTATTGTTATAACACCGAGAATATTCTCAGAACAGAATAATATGCGAATAACGCAGAATAACACGGAAAGAATATTTCTTGCATTACAGGATAATTTTTTTTTTTACCACGCGCCACATGTCGCGATTTGACTGGACTCCGCACGTAACTCTACGTGCGAGAGTCCTGATGTAGTATTTTTTCTAGTTCAACAAAGTGTCAGTTGCAACAACAACTATTATTATTATTATTTTCTAATTATTATAATAATGTAATAATAATAACAATAATTATTGTTATAATTATTATATTAATCGCAAAAATAATAATGATGGTCGGTGTATGAATGAATCCAAATCATGTGCGGACACCACGCCCGACAAGCATTAAAGAAGATAATGCATAATTTCCAATGGATCATTAAAAATAACTGAAGATTTACATGGATATCTTGGGGGTGTAAAAGGATTGAACAATAGCGAGTATTTGACTCCTAAAAAAAATATAAATATTTATGTTCGACTCATTTATATTTCTAACAAAAAAAAAAAAAAAGAAGTTTGTGTTTGGTTCGTTTGCTTAGCGAGTCTAACACGAGCAAAGAATTATTTTGACAACATTTGTCTTGCAACCATAGTATGTTAATGATTGGGACCAGATTTAACTCTTATTATTTACATTAAAGTATCATTGAAATATAATTTAATATATTTTCATTCATTTTTTTTTAATTTATGATTTTAATTGATTATAATCCTTTATAACCTTGTAGTCAACTTATTTTTTAAAAAATATTACTCATCAATTATATATATAATTTAGTTAGTTTGACCCAAAAACAATCCGAACACGAACAAATAAATCTTTGTTCGTGTTCAACTCATTAATTTAGAGAATGAATGAAACACAAGCTTCTTAGCGAGTCGAATATGAACTGTTCGCGAACAACGAGCCGGTTAAACAGCCCTGTACATACTGTTAAATTTTTGTGTGTGTCTTTACACACATATACTATTTGACTTATATATATATATATATAAAATTAAAATTGTGTTATTTTTTGCTATGATAAAAAAAAATTTAAAGAAAAAGTATAAAAAACAAATTTAGGTGTCAAATGTATAAATAGATTGAATTCAATATATGTATGTAAAGGCCCTTAGAATATTTTCCAATTTTTCTAATGTAATAAATAGAAATATGTGATTAAAGGATATGCAGAAATAAATGAGCCATAATAAAACATTATTTTAAAAATTTTAATTGTTTTTTTTATTTAGTTTTTAAAATATAGATTAATCCTAATGCATCTTGTTGTATTATTGGTGAGGTAGACTTGAAATTAAGTTCTAATAAAGAAATCTTCAGATGAGTTTTAGATGGCCGAAGATTTCTTTTGGGGAGTTATTTTAATGAGAGGCTCTAATCAATAGGAAAAAAATATAGGGGGTTTATGAGTTTTTTGAATGAATTATATCAATTATTAGATGAATTTTAAGAGTTTCGAAATGGAGTGAATTATAGAAATGATATAGCCCACGTACACTCGCTGGTCATTCAAGTGATAAGTGGTCGGATATGATTATATGAATGGTTGAGTATGATCATTCTGAGTGCAAATGGTTAAGTGAAGATGTCAGATTTGAAGAGACAGACATCGATAAATGTAATATAGACACGAGTTTTGTAACCACTCGCCCACAATAATGACTTGGGGAGAGAATTTTCAGGAAAGAAGGCGGACTAAGCACATGATTGATTAGACAAAAGGTCAGAGATCCCTAGAGATCTGAATATCATATATCTATTTTATACGGAGAAAATAATTTTATATAAATGAAGATTAAATGTAAAGGAATCCCCTTTTTCATGGCAACAAGGGGCTCCCAAAACTCTCTTATCTTTTCTCTCTCACTCTAAGTTTTATACTTTATTCCTTGGGTGTGATCTCAGACTAATTAAAACTATGTAAAAAATAAGTTCACACAACAAACAAACATCCAAATATCGTGTGACTTATGCGGTTTGACACAAATCCGCATATGTATATGAGGAGAAGTTATTTCACTATCAACAAGTGTGGATAAAAAAAAAAATGGTCGAATTAGCGTTACATTTTAACACACCAAAATCCTTCACAATCTCTCATAGTTTCTTATAAATAAGAGAAGATTATGATACACAAATTACATATATTTCAAATATAAAAATATCATGTAATTAGATCTGTCCAGTCCATACTAAGTTACATAACATTAATCTTACTAATATATATACCTCCTAATTTACAACCATTGAATTTTAGTACTATTAATAACATTCAAACAACATGCTTTAGATTTAAATTTGGGTGCCACAAAACTCATGTGCAAGCTATAAATGTGGGAGTTCTAATTAGATTGCAGATAATTGATACACCACCAACAGATTTTCATCATTCGACATGAATCTCGAGGCATGACACGGATCCTGAGATAATATGTAGAGCAACAATTGTTCAAATCTCAGATAAAAAATAATCTAGAGCTCTGATTTCAACAAAATTATAGCCAAACTGACAGGCTTGATGATACGAAATTAATGATGTCAAAGTTAATCCAATCTAAGTCAAATCAAGCCCAAATCAGTCATTAAACCACACTTGAAAGGTTTCCGGACACGCTTGGAAGGTCAAACAAATGTCAAATCAGGCGATTTCATAGTTGAATCTAGCTTATCGACAAGATGAATCCACCAAGCCCAAGTTTGCTCATTTCTGATATCGTTAAGACACTTAAATGTCCATTAAATGACCTATGATCGAAAGAAGTTCATCAGATCGTCTGATCAAAATGATTAATATTCATGCATGAATTGCACCCAGAATACTGTAAAAGACCACCACCTCTCACGAGAAGTGAGGGGAGCCTTACGAAAGAACTTGAGGCTCTGAGAAGGAGCTGAAGTGCAGCACCATCCTGACCGTCGTCAACCACTGCCAGCCTCTGTCGGTCACTGCCGACTGCTGTCGACAGCCACCAACCAGACGTTCACCGTCGACCGTCGTCGACTATCTGATAGTCATCGATCACCGCTGACCATTAGTGACACTCGCTGATCGCCCTCAGCCACTATCTACCGTCACCGTCGAGCACCACCAATCATCATCTATCACCGCTAACCAGACTTCGCCAATCGACACTGTAATATGAAAATTATAATTACTGTTTCCCTTCTGTGAGATGAATGATCTTTGTAATCATCAACCAATAGTGTCTTTTTACAACTGGGCCACACCCCGTGGATTTTTTCATTTTACATGTTTTTCCATGTAAAAACTTTTAGTGTCATTACTCGTTGTTTTCTTTCAACTGAGTGTGTTGTGGATATTCGTGCATCGCTAATTCATTTTCCAGCACATATCAATAATTATAACTTTTTAATCAATTAATATCTAAAATTTAACTAAGTTATCATTATGCTATTTAATGAACTTAATCTAAATGAAATTGATTCTATATACAAATATATTCAAGAAAAAAACAATTCGAACATATTATTTCCTTACTTTTCCATTTCGTTTAAATAATAATATTTTTTAAACATATGCGGATGAGTTAGCACCAATAATGGGACTACTCCGTACAAAATAACTAAAATAATAATATATCTTACTAAAATTTGATTGTAATATTCCTAATACGAAATTTTTCGTACGAAGAATCCCGCCCGCATATAATCAAATCTCAACCGCTCGTTCCATGCTAACAAGTGGGCTCGCTGCATCGAACGGTCCGTACTGCCCTAATTAACTCTCCACCGACAGTGCAAGCATCACCGTTCATTTTTCCTTTTTCTTTTCTAAACGTCAATTTGTGCGGATCATTTCCTCCGCAATCTCGCGCGCCAAGACAACGGTAGTGGCCACTGCTCTGAGGATGTCCCTATAACCGTCCTATGCGGTTATATGGGAACTAACATATCGTTCCAGAAGAATGAAAAAATATTACGGCATTGGAAATCAATCATAAAGCCTCAAGTTAAAATTATTCAAATATATATATATATATATATATATGCATGACTTGCAAAACTTCACCCATCACTTAAGCATAAAATACAAAATTACACGCGTGTCGTGTGACACATCGACTTAGTTTCTTTGTAGGATGCGGAAAGATGTTGGCGAGATAGTGATAGTTTGGCGATAGTGCGCGGGCAGTAGTTTTTCTATGATTTGTTGGTGATGGTCGAATGACATCGATGGTTCGATAGGGAGACTTTTAATGTTTGGAGAGATCGCTTATTTGCACAAAAAGGGGATCGACTATTCACAGTTCAAGATAGTAAGCACATAATTCTACTGACATATAAAATGCAAAATTGTTGGCATGTGAATGACGATTATTTGATAGACCATCTGAATTTAATTAGGGCATTTGCATATGCATCACATGATAATATTAGCCCTTTTTAGCAAGGATCTCGGCGCAACCTTTTAAGTGAGAAGTATTCAAACATCAATCAGAAGCAATCCATAGCTCTGACTTCAACATACTTATAGTCAAATTGACTGGTTCGATGAGGTGGACCCGATGATACAAAAACTGATATAATCTAAGTCAAATCAAGCTCAGATCTATTCATTAAACTGGTTTTGAAAGATTTGGATACATTTGAAAGATTAAATGGATGTCGAATATGTTTGGTTCATAGTGGAATCGAGCATCTCGATAAGGCGAATCTAACGATCCCAAGATCGCTCGATTCCAACTTCGTTAAGGTCCTCAGATGTCGTCCGATCAAGGGAACTACTTTGGATCGTCCGATCATAGTAGTTCACATTCCTGCATTATTTACATCCAAAACTCAAAATAGAGCCCCACCCCTCGCACAACAGGGGGGTCTTGAGGCTTGAGGAAGAGCTTGAAGCTTTGAGAAGAAGCTGAAATCTAGCACCACTCCAGATGCTGTTGAACACCGCTGCCCCCAACCAACCACCATTGACCGTCACTAACCATAGTCAATTGTCATCGACAACAGCAGACTGCCACCGACTGTCATCGACCACTGCCAACAACCGCCGATCGCTATCGGTCGCCGCAAATTATTTGCAACAAGTTTATCACACATCTATGTTGTAACTTGGAAAATCTCATAACTCTTTTTCGTCTGTGAGACAAGTGATTACTTACGCAATCATCATTTTATAGTGGATCTCTTCAGCAAAGCCAGGCCTCGTAGTTTTTCCCTCTACAAGTTTTTCACGTAAAAAATTATGGTGTCATTATTATTTGTTCTCTTTCTAGTTGTATGCTGAATATTCATATTATGCTAAGACGATAATATATTATTGTACTTCCGCTAATTTTGTAACATGTATATATACTATTAATGTCAATTTATCAAGATGCTTTATGGATGCAACCAAAAACTTCGATCATGATAGAACTTGGAGATGAGGATGAAAATTAAGATGGGGAGCATTAATTGCTCTAAATGGATATACAGTAGAACATGTGCTATCATACAATTGCATATACGTTTTTAACACTGCCGTTGCCGGTCCCAAGCCCGGATGTGAAAAGTGGAGGGTTGCGTTAGGTAGTCGACAGCCAGCGTAAAACTTGTCGAAAAAAAATCATGACATGAATCCTTTTGTTGCATAAAAAATGATCTTAATCTATTAGAATTAAACGAAAATTTGACACTAAATAGGACGCAATGGAGAAAAAGGATTCATGTAGCCGACCCCACTTAGTGGGATTAAGGCTTTGTTGTTGTTGTTGTACATGATATTTCAAATTTAAACCTATTTGTTAATTTAATTTCATCTGATTTAAAATTTCTTCAAATATTTTTGATGCCTTATGTTCTAATTTAAATTGATTTTATTTGATAATATCATAAAAATATATAATTTTAAAAATTAATTCAATAATATCCAAAAATAAATTGATGTTGAGAACTAGGTATTTTTATATTAAGACTCCGCAAGTAGAGCTACGTGCGGAGTCCAATAACATCGCATAACGTGACGCGTGTCGGAAAAAAAAAAAAGAATAACACAGGGAATATTCCCCCGTGTTATTCATGTGTTATTCATGTGTTATTGTGTGTTATTCATGTATTATTCATGTGTTATTGTGTTATTATAACATCGAAAATATTCTAGGAGCAGAATAACACCTGAATAACACACAATAACATATAAATAACACATGAATAACACGGAGGGAATATTTCCTGCGTTATTATGATCGATTGCTTTTTTTTTTGCCACACGCGCCATTACATGGCGCGATTTTAAAGACCTTCACACGTAGCTCTACGTGTGAAGTCCTGATGTAAAAATTTTTCGTTGAAAACACCTAAACATTGAAATATCATTCTCTCTCAAAAAAAAAAAAAAAAGTTGGTAAATGAAATATCATTGTAAATACGATTATTAGAATTTCTATTTTAAATTAAATCAATTTAAAATAGATTTAATATACTTAAAAAAATTATAAAAAAAGTTAATAATTTGGTGTTTTCTCTGAAATCGCGGAATTAATGGGTGTTATTAATTATTAAAAAATTTTAATTTTGATTTTAAAAATATCTATATATTATTATTATTTTTAAATTAATATTTGAAAAATAAAGGATAATATTCGCAAGCAAGTGGGCCATTAAGACATAATTCTTCCTAAAATTCGGCCGGAAATTTATTCACAGCCATTTTCCATACATAATCTCGCATAAGACCAGAGCTGCCTATAATTAGTCCTTCGTGGTCGGAGCACCGCCCGTTGGCTCACCGACACCTGACTCCCTCGAATTTGACAGTTAACCCTACTCCTCTCTCTCCCAACCTCCCTTCTCTTCACTTCTCTCCAGTCACTGAAGGCGCGCACTCTATCTCGCTTACTGGGAAGCATGATTTGCAGCAGGAAAGTGATGAACTTCTTCGTAAGAAAGGATGTCAGAAGATTTCTCAAGCGAAAGGATAGCGACGCTAGCGAGCGAGGTACTGTATCTCTCTCTATTACATCTGGTTTTTGGAGGCATTTTTGATTTAGGTTAGATTTCACCATCAGATTCTTGAAGCCACATTTCATCTTTTTGTGGCTATTGGTTACGAAAGAATCCGAATCGCTTGGTGGGTTTGTTTTGGTTGATTTTTAACCTAGACGAGGCATAAACATGGATTTTTAATTACAGTGGTTTGGATTGCTTGAAGGGCAATTAAGTTTCTTTTCAACTGCCAGTAGGAAGATGGTTGGTCGCTGCTGCTGCTTTATTAGTTTGCAGTTCATGGGTCAGTGGCGTCTTTGTAGAATGGGGAGTATGGAAGATTAGATATTGTTATTATTATTATTTTTTTGTGATTTTTTTTATTTAAGCGGTTATGTGCAAAAATATTTGATGCTGGGTTGTTGAAAATTGAAAAAATAATTTGGGATTGGATTTTGTTTAGTGTTGTGAGACCCAAACTATTGGGCATGGATAATCCATTCAAGCGTTTTGGAATGTTGATTTGCCCGCTGCAAATTTTCAAATTTATTGCTTCAGTTATTCAAGTTCAAGCAACATTTCTTTTTAATGGTTTGGATCTTCTTCTTCTCATGCAATTCATTTATTTTTTCTAAATTTTATCTTATATTTTGTAATTTTTATCTTTTGATTATAAGTGCATTTATTTTGATAATTTTTTAATGGAATTAGGCAAAAGGTTAGAAGATGTTAGAGCTTCTCTTTTCAATGATCTGCGAACATCTGAAGGTGCAAAGCGACTACAGCAACGAATTTGTGGCCCTACGGTTGCTTTAACGTTCAATTTTTGGGTTTCTGTTTGCATCATTCTGATGAACAAGCTGGTAGTTTGACGTTTTCCCTTGTTGCATCTTGATTCTTATTAATGGATTCCTGAAACACTAAACTACTTTTACAATTCTTCAGGTGCTTGGAAAAGTTGGTTTCAATTTTCCAATCTTGCTTACCTTCATCCACTACAGTCTGAGCTGGTTTTTAATGGCCATTTTAAATGCATTCTCTTTCCTTCCAGACTCTCCTCCCGCAAAATCTTCTAGATTCTTTACTCTGTTTACCCTTGGCATGGTCATGTCTTTCTCTACTGGTCTCGCTAATGTCAGCCTGAAGTACAACAGGTATTTCTGTCAAATGAAATTTTGCATATTTTACTCACATTACCATTTTAAAATGTTGAAGATGCTTTGCTTTATGCCCTAGTGTGGGCTTCTATCAGATGACGAAGATTGCTGTGACGCCAACTATTGTTCTAGCAGAGTTTGTGCTCTTTGCAAAGACTGTTTCTTTTCAGAAGGTAAAGTTCCTCACTTGGTGCACGAGGTTCTCTATATAAACTCGAGCAGTCTAGTCATCAAGAATACATCTTTATTCTTTGTATAATGCAGGCCTTGACACTTGCTTTAGTATCAATTGGAGTTGCTGTTGCAACAGTTACAGACCTGGAGTTTCACTTGTTTGGATCATTTGTTGCTCTGGCATGGATAATTCCGAGTGCTGTCAACAAAATCCTTTGGTCCAATCTTCAGCAGCGTGAAAACTGGACAGCTTTAGCGTATGTTATTCAAACTATGGTTTCTTCCTTTTGGAATGGTTGATGTGTGATATTTAGGACCTCCATTAACTAGTTTCTAATTTTATAAGCAGTTTAATGTGGAAGACAACCCCGATGACTCTTTTCTTTCTGGTGGCTTTGATGCCCTGGCTTGACCCTCCTGGCGCCCTTTCCTTCCATTGGAACTTCTCCAACACATTGGTCATATTCCTTTCAGCTATTCTTGGTTTTCTGTTACAGTGGTCTGGTGCATTGGCTCTGGGGTGAGGCTTCTTTATTTTCTTATCGTTTCCATGAGAAAACATTTTGCAGTTTGCTCTAGAAACCCTGTGGAACCTCCTGACCTGTTTTGTGTTTTGTAAAACTGTATCTTTATTGTACTTGTATTTCAGGGCAACATCTGCAGTCTCCCATGTTGTTCTTGGACAGTTCAAGACTTGTGTTATCCTGCTTGGTGGTTTTCTTCTCTTCAATTCTAATCCAGGGATTTTAAGCATCTGTGGAGCAATTACTGCTCTTGGAGGTATGTCGTTGTACACTTACTTAAACATGCTGGCCTCCCATCAACAAGCAGCGAAGCCGACAAACAGACAATCATCTTTTCCTTTAGTGAAAGCTAAGCATAATAAGGAAATTGGTGATGCTCATGATGGTGATCCGGGGACGGAGCCTGTCTAAGGATCTGAGTGTTGTTTAGAGAAGTATTTACAACTTTGGATATACATATAAATCCAAGATGATTGTTTCTTGGAATCAGAAAGAAAAAGGGTGAGAGTCCAACTAAAGTTTTTCTTTTGTATCAAACATTTAATTCAGTCCTTTTCTTCATGTTGCAATTTCTGAAATTGCAGATATAGTAGAATTTACACCTTTGTGGCCCAAATTGTATTTAAAGTGTGTATTGAACAGTTCTTTTATCTTTTCATTGAGAATACAAATGTGTCTCTTTCGAAATTATTTTTTTTTCACTGTACAGTTAATGTAAATAAATATATGCAATATTGCCTATTAGCTTCCATCAAACCTACATTGTTGAACCTTGTTATCCTTACATCAAGTTTTTTTTTTTAACCCTTTTAATTGTAAAGCAATAACAAGAGAGGGCACTCTAGATTTATTTTTTAGTGGAATCATTTTTTTTTAATTGGAGTGAGATTTATTTTGTTGTATTAATATTTATTTAATTGAGTTGGAACAAAAAGTATAATATTATGTTCTTTGTATGGCTTTACCATCCTTTATTTATGTATGGTTTTCTCTTTATTTAAATGAAGAAACTAGAGGGGCATTTATCATGCCATTTCATTAGCTCAAGGCTACAATAGCAGCTGTAAGAACATTGATTTCTCAGGGAATGATTCTGTCCAGAGGCGTGAAAACAATAGCTTCAAAATATTTCATTAAAAGCAGGAGTTTGCAATAATTTTATAAATGTCTACACTTCAGATTCTAAAAGAATTCCCAATATGGACGCCCATCTATGACAAAATTGCACTTACAATAGGCCTACAATGAAAATACTTGAGGTTGCTATCAATTTCCCTGCTTTTGATCAGAATATAGAGTGTTATTATTTCCGCTTTACAAAGGTTGTTGTAGGGTTCTCCTTGTATTAATTTGTCATCATGTCAAATATGATTAAATTTATGCATCCCATACCCTCATCTATTGGTTAATTTTGCTTAGCAGTGCTCTTTATGGGACTCATACTGAGCTACTGCTATAATTGCTTCCTTGAGTTCATACATGTTTGTCTTTAATTCAACATTTCAACATCCCGTCTATTTTGTCATAGTTTTTTTCTAAGTTCACATATTTCCTATGTATATTGTATTCCTTATCTGTTGTCACAGTAAAGTGGCACAATCTTTATAAAGGTAGCTTTAAAGAGAAAGAATTGATTGTGTGCATTGAGTGGATAGACATCATGTAATTGATTTATTTCTGTTGGTATCTACTTTTGTCTTTTGTTTTATGTTCATCTTCTTTACAAACCTTGCAAAATATTGTGGCAGTAATCGTAAGATATTGATTTGAGTGTTTCATTCCAACATTTGTGCAGTTGTAAAATCCTAGATGAGAGGTAATGGGAATCATATAAATTCTAGGAAGAATAATTACAATGGTACGCATATCATTGAGTGGGCAGAATAATAACTATAGAAATGTTACAATAGTGATGATGTGGCAGAAGTAATCTCATGAAGCTTTGAAATGGCATAAAGCGAATAAGTAAGATGTAAGATTGCTGGGCTTAATGAACTGTTGATGTAGACATAATTCACGGAGATTAATTTTTTCACTTTTCCTTTCAAGCAAATGAATGGATGTTGTTCATTTCAAGCTGGCATGTCGCTTTTTAAATATTATTCTTATAATTCCATTGCGGGGATGCTGCAAGTTGCCCATTTGTTGCGATGAATGGAGTGCAAATTTAAGTTATAACTGACCTTTGTAAATTGCCCATTCACTTCAATATATTTTTTTGGTCATAATATGTGAGATTACGTGCACTATTGATGGTTGAATTATTGTCATGATAGAGCCTCATATGATCTTTCAATTCAACTTCAAATCTTTCAGTATAGGTTTCAATTATAGCAATTCAGATATTCCTAGTATTCTAGATTTTAATTTGGCTTCTTTGCTAGATTTTATCATTACATTTTATTTTCTACTACAAGTTACGAGACTGCCTCTTAAGGAATACATAATATTCTGAAGTTGATTTACTCTCAACCCTGGATATTGCATCATATGCATTTGTATAGGCGTCAGGTTTTAGATTTTTTCCCTCTGAATAAATTTTTTTATATTGAGTTCCTCTTAAGACATTATAAAATTTGCTTTATTGTATAAGGTGTGATTTTTCAAGATTATGTATGAATTTAATTACCAAACCAACAACATAGGCAATGTTAATGTGATAAGTGGATAAATCTTGTTACAAATCTTTGATTGGAGTTTTTTTTCAATGACTGTTTTTGTAGCATTTTTATGTTTATGATTAAATGGGGTTCTTAAGAGGCTTGCATTCAAGTTTATTTGCTTCTTTTCAGTGTTATGCATTTCTATTATAGTATAATTATTTCATGTCAAGTGTGTGAAACTTCAATATCATAGAAGTAACTTGAGCTTACCTAATCCTTGAAAATTTTGGGGCAAATTTTTCTTCAAAATCTCGATACATTTCAATTCACTATTTGTTACAATAATGTTATCGACGCAAATTAGTTCAAAGACACCCTTTGAGGAGGTGTTTCACAAATAATATATGGTTGATTTAATTTTGTATTATATGTTAAGTCTTTTTTACTGTATTGAACCTTTCGAATCATGTATTTGTAGATTGGTTCAATTCATATATTATATTTTTTTAATTTATATGCCTTTTGTTTTGTGTTTGAGGCAAACATTAATGGGCCTCCATGTATATCTTCTTTAGATCACCATATAAGAAGCTTTTTTCACTTCAAATTTTTGAATTTTTAAAACATTAATCCATTATGAATTGTTAATAACAAAAAATTTTCAGATGTATTCATTTTTGCAATAGGTGCGAAAATTTTAAGATAATTAATCCCATATATTTGAGTGTAATCTATCACTGCTAGTTTAGTTTTTAATTTTTTTAATAAACTATCAAATTTGTACTTCACAATAAGGAACCCGCTATGCCTTATTGATTTTTTTGGTAGTTTCATCAATTTCTTTCCATTTAAGACAACTTTTCTCCAATATTTTCCTGAAATGTTTTTTTTTAATGAGAGCTCTCGTAAACACTGCCATTATCGGTTCCAAGCCCGTAAAATTTGTCGAAAAAATCATGGCATGAATCCTTTTGATCATTGTGTAAGTGATAGGGTGTCCTCTGAAAGCGACACGCTGTATGACCTGAATACGATGAAAAGTGTGCAGGGGCCGCTACACCTGCGTCCTAGTGTAGTGTCAAATAAGCAAGAGTTCCCACACTACAGACGGATGTGGGTAAAGAAGTTAATCCATGATACTAGTATTAAGATATGATCTTAGAATATAGGTATTCTCAATGGTAAATTAATGGAATTAGTTGATATTATGATTCATAAAAATATAATTATCTTATGTATTCAAGAAACTAAATGGGTTGGAGAAAAAGATAAGGAGATTGATAACTTATGTTTTAAACTTTGGTATTCTGGTAAGAGTGGTTCTAGAAATGGTGTAGGTGTTATTATATATGAGAGTTTGAAAGATAATGTTGTAAAAATTAATAGAGTTGGAGATAAAATTATAGCAATGAAGATTATTATTGATATTGAGGCTTTTAATATTATAAGTGCTTATGCTCCTCAAGTAGGTTTAGATATAGGCTCTGAAGATAAATTCTGGATTGACTTAGAAGACTTAATACACTTGATACCTTTTGAAGAAAGAATTTTTATTGGAAGTGATTTAAATAGTCATGTCGGTAGAGTGATAGAAGATTTCAGAAATATTCATGGTGGCTACGGTTATGGAGTGATTAATGAAGAAGATAGTGTTATATTAGATTTTGCTTTAGCATATGATTTGGTTATTACTAATATTTTATTCAAGAAAAGAGATGAGCATCTTATTACTTATAATAATAAATCTAATAAAACACAAATTGATTATTTTCTTATGAGAAGAAGAGATCGTGAAGATTGTAAGGATTGAGCCATTTCAAGTGAGGATTTATGTACCCAACATCGATTATTAGTTCTTGATTTTAAGATGAATTGTAAAATAAAGAATACTAGATTCATCATCGTAGAATTAGATGAGATTACCTAAAAAATACAAATAAAATTATTTTTATGAGTAAAATTCAAGATTTAAAAATTTGGGATGTTCATGAGGATGCAAATGCTATGTGGAAAAAATAATAAATATTATTAAAGAAGTGACAAAAGATATACCTGAAGAGTCAAAAGAAAAAGTTAGTATAAATAAAAATAGTTGGTTGTGGAATAATAATGTGTAAGAAAAGATAAAATGTAAGAAGTTATGTTATAAAAATTGGTTTAAATGTAAAAGCTTAGAAAACTGAGAAAAATATAAACAACCCGCAAAGAGTTTAGAAAAATAATTTATGACGCTAAAAATTCTTCTTTTAGTGATCTTTATAACAGATTAGATACAAAGGAGGGTGAAAAATATATATATAAACTAGCCAAATAAGAAGAAAAGAAAGTAAAGATTTAACTCAAGTAAAATGTATTAAAAATGAAAATCAAAAAGTGTTTTTCTTAGAAAAAGATATTTAACATAGCTGGGTGAGTTATTTTGATAAGCTTTTTAATGATGTTTCTGAAAATACGATCGACCTTAGTGATCTTAATATCGTTAATAATATTCAAACGTTTCATTTTTACCGTCACATTAGTAAAAAAAGTTGACAAAGCTTTAAAGAAAACCAAGGGTGGAAAGTTTGTAGGATCTGATGATATCCCCATTGATGTGAGAAAATGTTTAGGAGATTTGAGAGTTTTTTGGCTTGCTAAACTTTTTAATATTATTTTAAAAACTAAAAGATGCTCGAGGAGTGGAGAAAGAGTATTTTAATATTATTTTTTTGCAACATATGCACCTAGGAAATCTTTATTGACCGTTTTTATTGAGTGTGATTTCATGTGCTATTTAGATTAAAGAGTTTTTAATCTATTTGTTTGTTGTGGATAACCTCTGTCATTAGGGCTTAATTTTAATGGGATTATTGGCAATCATAACTCTCCTCTGTTTTTTTGAATGATGACAATGATTTTTTAATGAAATTTTCTTTTTTATAACTTGGGAATTTATAATTTTAATCCATCAAGAAAGTCATAAATTTGCTCCTTTTCAATTAACGTTTTAAATAGCGTTGCATCTTTATTACACTGATCAATGAGTTGGCATGCGGTGTGAATAAGAAAAGTTGAGGGAGATGGACTGTTTCACATAATGCATTTTTGTACGCATTTTTTTCTTTTGCAATTTTATATGATTGTTTTTGTTTAATTATTGAATGATTGTGTGATATTTGATTAACTTAGCTTGGTCTATATCCTCTATTAACCTTTCGCGTGAAACTGATTTGGGAGTTTATATGGATCACGATGGATCTTAGTAGATGCACTACATTTTAGTGAATGAACATCCATATTTAGAAAAAATTAAGCTAATAGGTAAGGGTTCTTACAGGTATCTTGGAACCCCACTCTTATATTACTTCCCTTTCGGATTATTCTCAATTCTTATGTGGATTTTAGTAAACCTTTATAGTACTTCACTTTTACCGTGAATCCTCAAATTTTAGTTCTCAAAACCATTAAATGCCATGCACCACCCTTACTCAACCGCACACAGACTTAGGGGCTCAATTGTTCTTGAACCCTACTCAACTATGATAGAAGCCACAAAAGCTTTTGAAAGTCACAAATTGAATGAAACACTATTCAAAGTGAGCTACTGGCTGCAATGCCACTTTCTATGAAGGTGGCACAAAGGGTCCTTAGTTGAGATAATATATTTGTGGATGGACTTGTACGACCCAATAACTTGAGCCAATCGATAAAAATCTTGGTGCTACTATATTAAAAAATCAAGTCTTATTTCAATTCTCTTGTAGTACTAATCGCCAATTTCATGTGAATATTAACATACATGTTAATAATGCAAAACATGATATTGCGCAACCCCCTTTATAATGAGTTTGGAGTCAAAATAGTGCGCACCATACATGCATATAGGGCATATAGCACATCGTTCATGTAGTGAATCTTTTTTTATTTTTATGCATAGGGTTTAATATCAATATCAATATTATTTATTTTTATTTTTTACTTTTATTTTATTAAAATGTATTAATCAAGGCAGCTTGAGAATCACATGTACATGCAAGCTACGTGATTGGCTTAGAGGACCATAAACATGGTCAACACTATCAAGTGAAGTGGTAATCCTTTCACACTGGAACTTCAGCACAAGTAAACAAGCCATTTACTCCATTAGCTTCAACTTAATGTTCATCTTTAGCATGTAAGCCTTTAATGCTTTTGGCATCAAAAACATGGAGGTGATATTCTCTATTTTGATGTAGTTCTGTGCTCTTTTGCTTCAATATTGATTCACAAAGGTTGTTGCTCTTGCTCTTCTACACCTAAATATTGATAATAGTTTTTATTTCTACTTTTTGCTTTCATTTCTTTTTGTAAGATTTTGTTACCATAATTCTTACTTCATTCATTTGTTTCATAAATGCTAATATATATTTAGTTGCATATATATATATATATATATATATATATAAGAGAGAGAGAGAGAGAGAGAGAGAGAGAGAGAGAGAGAGAGAGAGAGATGTATGAGTGTATATATGTATATATATATGTATGTATATATGTATCTATCTCTCTACATATGTATGTATATATGTGTCTATCTATCTCTCTCTATATTTATATGTATGTGTGTGTGTGTTAAATATTTTGTGCAACAACTTTGGGAATTTTGGTGCTATGATGCACTATTTGCCATTTATAAGTTGGGATATTACTAATAGCCTGAGGAAGTTCAATTTGTTTTTTTTTTCATAGCACAAATTTTATGGTAATTTGTATTTAACTTCACTTAATAACTAGAATCTCTTATTTATTTCATCATAAGCATATCACTATCAAATTCAATTGTTGTGGGGTATTGATAGAGGATCACAATAAAGGAGACATTTAGGTATAAAAAAAAGTTTAAACCCAAAAGAGAAATAAACTAGATGAAAGAGAGATTGAATGGAAAGCTGATCTTGATAAATACAGAGAAAGAGTAAAAGACTAGGGTTCTATTTGGGGCAGCTGCAACTTCTTAATATGCTGCAGCGCAACAACTATGTCAGGAAACTGATGTGAATTAGTTGGCTGTATGTTTGTTTTTTGTATTTTCAAAGCAGCTATGCTGCAATTATTTTTGGATAAAATGACTATTTTGCCCCCATACTGTAATGCTATTTATAACGAAACTATTTATACCGGTATATTCCATACTTGAAAGCAAATATCTAGTACAAAATATTACAAAATAAAAATAGAAAACTCAATAAACAGTGAGTAGCATGACTATTAAAATTGGCTACTGATGCGATGCTACTTTATATATGCTTTTAAATACAAGAATTTGATACCACTTTTTAGAATATTTAATTCCTGGTAAATGACTTCAAAAACTTGATGTGCGAGATTTACTTTTATTTATGAATTTACATTTAAATTTTATAATTATTGTAAAAGTCACAATTTTAAACGAAAGTATACGTATCGTTCGAGTAATACATGACTCTAGTGAAGTCTTGGTTATCGATCCCACGGGGATAGTGTTTATAAAAAGTAAGAAATTTAAGAAATATTTTGGAATTTATCAAATTAAAAGTAATTTATCGAGGAATATATATATATATATATATATATATATATTATTTTCAAATTTAATTTACTAACGGTTTTACTATAAACAAGCAAGTAGTAATCGGTAATAAAGTAAAGTAAACGATAATTAAAATTCAATGCAAGTATAAAAACGACTTTCTCCTTTTCAACTAATCCAAGATTTTTAGAATAATTATCTTTTGTGGGGAATTTTGATTATGATATTGTGCCAAATAGAACGATTCACTATTCTTTACCGCTTTAGTTCAAGTGCAAAGAACATTGATTAATCTATACATCGGTTCGGGATGTTTTATTAGTAGAATGGGTTAATCTGAGGCTCACACTACTTAGATGTCCGAGAGTGGCTATGATCGGCCATACTAGGTGACTCGTTCCTTTACTATAAACCAAATTATTAAATTTAATACGTCACTTCTAAAAACTAATGAATTCTACGCCCGATAAATCATATATTCATATTTATTTGCACTTCACATTGAATAACCCGCATAAAACCTTCGACTACACAAGGATTCATGTGATATCTGCTTAGTTAAGAATTTATCTCCGGATAGGTCTCAAAATTCTTCAACAGGTTTTAACAATTTAAATGACCAATTTAAAAAGTAAACTAAGATCAGGTATTAATATCATCACAATTTTTTAAATATTTTAATTTTAATACCCCTACAAAATTTAATTAATTTATTATCTTTTCATAGTTGAAAGGAGAAAGACAACTAACTACTCAGAACACATTGAAATCACACAACAAAACATATTTATAAAACTTTGAACCAAGGTATCTTGTTGACCTCACTTTTTGTCGAGGTTTAGTATTCCTCCTAGATTTAGGATTCTAGCCTCAGGAGCTTCCCCGACGATCTTAGATTCTTAGCGATGGGACCCACCTCGTTTTAGAGTGTCTGGAAATCACTTCGTTACTCTTTGAAATCATGTACGAGATTCCGTACCGCTAGTCTATAGCCGGTCGAAATTGATGTCAGGAGTTCAAATTGAGTCCCTATAGGACCCTGGACATTAGGACAGCCTCGTGCACGTCTTACACACCTACACCATTCTGATCGATCGGACTCGAGTCGAGCTTTGCGACGATACCAAATTTCGACGCAATTTTGACTCGACCGTCGTCGAGGTTGCCCAGACTACCTCGGATGACGAAACGGACTGCGCCGATGCGTCCGGAACGTCGATTTCACTTAAAATTGACGTTAAGTTTGTGACGATAGCCTGTCGGGGGCGGAATTGGTAAATTAGGGCTTAATTTAATAATAATTATAACTTATATATTTATACATTTATAAATTAAAACTTAAGCCCTAAATTCCCCCATTTGGCTCGACCTACTCTTCGGCTCCTCTCTTTCGCTCGAGTCGCCTCTCCCGCTCGGGTCGCCTCTCCCGCACGCACGCGAGAGAAGCTTCGGCCAGAGCTCTCCCTCGTCTCCTTCGGCTGCGGCCGGGCGCTCCATCCTCTCGCCGCGAGCCTTATCGCATCTTCCTCTCGATCCTACGAGTCTCCTCGAGCGGCACGAGGACGGGAGCACCGTCTCCTCCATACCTCTCCCCTCCCGATGCTTGTCCGCCGCAGCCCATCTTCCTGCTCTCCTTCCTTGCGTGAGATGCAAGTGGATGATCTCATCCATGCTTTCTTCTTATCCATGACGACCAAGTGGGTTTTGATATCATTTTTTTTGTGATTTTGTGGCTGCCTTGAATCCTTCTCCTCTTCGCTTATATAAACCCCATTCACGGGATGAAGTGGGGGCGGCCGAATTTCTTCTTGGAGAAGGGGAAGTGCTTGTAGGATTGCTACCCGAATTTCTTCGCTCCTTTTGTGTGCTTCATATTGTCTGGTAACCTCCTTCCTCCCCTCTATTCTTCTCGGTTTGGCCCAGGGAGCCCGTGACTCATGCTGTCGGTTTGGCTTTTCCTGTTTACTGTTTCGGTTAGGCGTTCAGGTGTTATGGAATGGCATATTCTAATTGCATGAATGATGTTTTCTTGCTTCTTCTATATAGTGGCATGTTAACATATTGATTTAGAGATGTATTATTACTTGAAGCATGTGAAAGATAGGAGTGTGAGCATATGGAAAGCTTAAGTTTTGATGGCATGTTAATACCTCCCTCTTTATTTTATGTTTAAAGCAGGTATAAGATGTTAAAAATGTGGCTTTAAGTTCATGCTAGCTCCTCTTGCAAAAGTGTTGGGATGTGTAACATGAGACTCCTCATTCACCCTTGTTTATTATGAATTGTAGAGGAGCTCATTTCTTTTTTTTATGTGCATGTGGAGGCTTGCTTTTGGACTCCTCGTAGCTTAACCCTTTTATAAAAGCATGGTTGGAGGTGTATTCTTAAGTTCTTTACTTACTCTCGGCTTGGCATGGGTTATGGGGTAATTTGTTTAAATTTTCAATACGCATGTGGGGAAGAACTTATGCCTTCTCTTTGTAGCTTTTCCTTGTCAAAATAAAAAAATATATATTTGAATTTTGGGAAACTCTAGGCTTGCCCTATGAGGAGCACGTGATGGAAATTTGGGATATCCTCGGATTCATTCTTACTTGAAGCATGTACTTGTCTCCTACTTTTGATATATTGAAAGCATGAATTTGAGGCAAGGTTAATCTCGTTTACAAGCATGTTAACATAGGTATTGAGATGTTCCTTACTCACTTTAGCTTGATATGAAGCATGGAAGGATTTATTTAGTTTTACATGCATGTGGAGCTCATTTCCCGCTCCTTTTATTTCTTCTTTATCAAAGAGCATGCTAGGGAGGATTTTATTTTGATATTGGGAAGGTTCTATGCTTGTTGAGAAAGCCCTGTGCTAGTCCTTCTTTACTTCACTTGGAAGCTTGGTTAGCTTGTTCTAACCCTTAGCCGAAAACACATTTCATTTCTATTACTCGCTATCCTCGTTTAAGAGCTTTTGGAATATCTATTTTTGAGCCTCGTTTGTAGTAGGTTTGGATTGGGTTTTATGTTGGGATTGTTGTAATTTGGAGTTGGGCTTGCTTTCGACTTTCTTTGGGGCTCGGTTTTGATTATTTCGATACTTCGATTTGGCCTTACGTTGCAATTGTTCTAACCCTGGAGCCGAACTTGTTTTCGGCCATGCAGGGCTCGGTTTGACTCTTTTGATATTTCTGATTTGGTTTTACGTTGGAATTGTTGTAACCTGGAGCTGAACTTATTTCCAGCCTTACTGTGGCTCGGTTTCTGGTTTTATATGGATTGGGGTTGGCTCCTTTAGCACCCTTTTGCTTTGGCTTGGTGTTGGGTCGTTCTGGCTGATATTTGGGGCTCGGGTTTGTCATTTTGGTAAGCTGGCTGTTCGCTCTTTTGTGGGCTTTTATCGAAGTTTTGGAGTGGGTTTTGGTGGCTCGAGCAAGGCTTTGTTGTTGGAGTTTGAGGAGGTATGTTGAAGTTGAAGTGTAGGTTTGATTTGTAGCCTCATATTGGCTCGAGTTTGAGCCCTATGCTGGCTTGGCCGAATCTCATTAAGGCCCCTTCATTCTTATTTAATGAATGGATTAGTTTGTGCTTGGCTTAACTTGAAGCACATAAGAATTGGGATGTTATTTGTACACTTGATTTTGGCTCATCCCATTTGGAAGTTTAGCTCGGTGGTGATGTTTTGTGAAGTGCTCATTTGAATTTGAGTGTTTGGTGAGTTCTTTACTTGTTTGATGAGTTTGAAGTTGGCTTGAGATGTTGTGAGGGTGTGCATATCCACCTTCTTATATGTTTGCGTCCCGGCAATTCACCTACTACTGTTGTGAGTCTGATCCAGAGTTGTGAGAGTGGACTTATGTGAAAGGGATTCTATTCCAAATAAAAAAAAAGAGAGAAAGAGAGAGAGAGGTTTGGTTGAGGAGCAGGAAGTCTGGAGTTTAGTATAGGTCCGGAGTTTCAGTTGGCTTTCTCGGAGTCTTTTTTTCATTTTTTTCTTTTTCTCGTTTGATTTATCGATTTTTAAACGATTCTCGAGGGTCACTGCTTTATGTTCAGTCCTATCTGAATGCAGGGATGTCCATCTCAGGGATAATCCAATTGTGCCCGGGGAAGAAAATGACGTCCCCAGGACCGATTCAAGGATCTCGGGCTCTGCTTTCAGCGTTCTGTTGTTACATGTTTTAGGGGTGAGTGGATTAACTTGCCTTCTAGTCTTTAGTCTTTTCCGGGTCTGGAGGCATGTTAATCTCCTCTTCTTCCCTTCCTTATTGACTTACACGTGTTTCCCGCTTCACTCGGAGTCGGTTTTGTTTTGTTTTGTTTTGGGGCGATGACGGCGATGATGCAAAAGGCACGCCAGTGATAGAGTAGAATGATATCCCATCCTACGACATCAGGACTCGCTCTAGGGCCCGGTGAACCGTAAGATGACGGTATCATTCACCGCTATAAGCGCAAGCGGGGCACCCGTACCTTCTGTAGGATTGTTAGCGATCCTTTACCCTACGAAATAATCGACTCGTGGACAATCATAATTTTCAAAATCTGATAAGAATATGATACTACATTTCGCAATAAAAAAATATATCCCTACCACAATCAAAATATATAAACTCTCTTTTGCATGTCTGAAACTCATGTGCATGTCAAAAATACAAATTTCAAAACCATATTATAAAATTTGATTGTCCACTTGTTGATTATCAGTCTTGGGTGGGGGAACACTCTCCTGAGTCAGGTTTAGTTGGACACCCTTCTTGCTGAGTGGCGGGCTCTATACACTCGTGTGACCGAGTGGCCTTCGACGTTCCTTCGAGCAGTACTACACAGTTCTGAGCCTAGCCCCGACCCGAGTGCTTGCGGTTTTCTTCGGGTTTTCATTTGATTTTTGATAGAGCACTCGTGGTCTTTTTTAGGATTTTCTCGGAGTTTTGGTGACTTTTACTACTTTTCTCGAGCTCTCCCGTCGTGGGTCAGTCACTTTGTTTTCTTGAGTTTTTCGACGACCTTTTATTTTGCTTGCTTGGCTTTCATGTGGCACACTTCTGCTGGCTAGACGAAAGAAAATAACGGGCCTCCCAGGTATACAGGTTTGTTTACATTTGCAGCGTGTTACCTTCTTTGCACCTGCTACTGCATGCTATACTGTTTGGCTGTCACTTTTCATACCTGCTACTGCATGTTATCCTGTTTAGCACGTTACGTTATATACTATTGCATGCCTTTACTGCTACTCCTGTGCTATATACATATCCTGCTGTAAACTGTACAACACTTAAACATACTTGCATAGGATGTTTAGGAGAACTCGACCATAAGGCCACCTGATTGAACATTTTGACTTGCCACCTTAGAAAACTCAACCTCTTCACGGCAAGGAGCTTGGAGCTAGCGGTGGGCAGCACGACCATCTTCAACAGCAAAACACGTCTACATCAGCTAAACCACTCCTTAGTTAAATAACAATCCATAGGATTTCGAGGTTGTTCGCTTAGTGCGACATAAATCCTCAACCTTTCTTGGGCCTTTGTATAGCTATGCTGTACAATATAAGCTCCGACTCGTTTTAGGATTCCGAGGTTGTCGTTCGTTACGACCTAAATCCTCACATCTTCTGAAGCTATTCGTGTGATCGTTTCACACAAATGTAAGCTACTAATTAAATAAAATCGGCGAGGATGAAACCTCTAAATAATATCTCCTAAATCAAAGCCAAATCATAGGATAGCTTGGGAAGTCACCGAGGTTCGCCTCTGGATCTTCGACATCCCCTAGTTCTTCCTCCTTTGGATTCTACAATAAAATGTTCCAAATTTGAGCCAATCCCCTTTTCACACCTCTTTGTCCGATTTCGTTGATAAGTCCTATCCTTTTGACCTCCTTGAAGATAATATTTTCTGATTTTTATCGAGAGTTTTCTTAAGTGATTTCGGTCATTTAAGATGTAATTAACTATAGGGGCTTGCCCTTATAGGAAGC
This sequence comes from Papilionanthe hookeriana x Papilionanthe teres, assembly GCA_022702705.1. Classification (NCBI taxonomy): domain Eukaryota; kingdom Viridiplantae; phylum Streptophyta; class Magnoliopsida; order Asparagales; family Orchidaceae; genus Papilionanthe; species Papilionanthe hookeriana x Papilionanthe teres. The sequence goes on along the minus strand of CM040426.1, from coordinate 73,067,254 downwards.
ATTTCCGAACCCAAACTTAAAATAAACCCTATTTAATTCTTCATATTAAATAGTGAATTTATTTCAACGAATAAATTGGTTTCGTGGACCAAACGGACGTCATATATTTCTTAGTTTATTTGATCGAGCCTCACCTCAAGTCTTGTGTTTGTCTTTCGGGATAAGCTGCATGACTTGAGGTGTAGACGCTTCTTTCATTCAAACTATGAAAAATATGAGGTCAGTTGACTTCCTTTCTTTCGTTGAAGGATCCTTCCGAAGCGGCGACGGATTCGATTCCGGCGACCGACAGACTTCTACGGGCACTTCACCTGAGCACAAAACAACGCCGACAGTACAAATACTTATCCGAAGTGTTCCTTCGAGTGATCCGTCGACTTCTATCGACTCCAAAGCAATGATGAAAGACTCCAACAATAACAACACACAATAAACATTCAAAATAAACTCACTAGATACAAAATGAAGTGGCACCCTAAGTGTGGAAGAGACTAAATAAAACTAGAGGGGGGAGAGAAGGTGCTTAGGGACTATGGAGTGCCTAAGGGGAGTGGGGGTGCCTAAGGGGAGTGGGGTGCGTTTTTTTCTGTAGAATGGGCTTTTATTTATAGAGCTCTGAATTTGACCAGGGGTTGCTTAAGACACCTCTTCAAAATTCGTCCAAATTCAATGCATCTTCTGAAGTGTAATCGTCGTGCCTAGCGCGGACTCCGCGACCGTGTCTTCGCACCTCTTGACTTTGGATCACACCTCTTCGCGATTTAAACCATTTCCTTGTGTCCAAATGCATTGTATCACATGTCCTATATATTAGGAGTAACTTCCAGTCTTCTAGAAGCTCTAATAACCGCTTAACTCCTTTAAAATAACTGCCCAAAGTCATCAAAAAATCTTAACAATGATCGTATCGAGCCGGCGCCTAGCGCTGGATTCCGGCGCCTAGGCGCCGACCAATAATTCCAATATTTTGCTCCATAAGCTCCATTTTGCTCCTTTTTCCTCGTTTTTCCTTCTGGACTCTTTTTAATCATCTACATTCAAAAATATGAAAATACCTTTCATTAAAGCATAATATCCTTAAGAATTGAATCATAAATAAGGCATAAAAGTTGATATTTTTTAGGTAGATCAAATTCTCCCAAACTTAAACGTTACTTGTCCTCAAGTAACCCTTTTAATTACATAAAATAGATAACATTTAGAATGAAGTTAAAATATTTAAGATTCCTTATAATTTTTGGTTTTATAAATGCTTTAGCAAATCTTTAACTAAATCCCACTAATTAAGTTTATTTTAAGAATCAAAGAACATTTAACTATCAAATCATAAGATTTTCAATTTTTCATTTATTTCAAGAATAATTGTAGTTTATCATATTAATGTCACATAGAATATTTCAAGAAAAAGATTTTCATGAAATATTTTTCTAGTAAAAATATTTGTACATAGAAATTAAGTTAAAAAATATAATCAGTTTTCTTCCTATAAGATAATTCAAGTGAAGCCAATTTTTGGTTAGGCATTTCCTCGAGTTTCTCCTCTCATTTTTTTATTTTCTTTTGGATTGTTTTTCAATCCTTTTTTTTTAAGTGAGAATTACTATTTTTGGATAGTCTGTTAATGATTTTGAACTTCACTATCCTTAACTTATTTTCAAAAACTTATACATTCTTACTTAATAAATATGAAATTTTTAATAATTTATTATTTTTCAAAACTTATTTCAATCTTTTCTTTTTCAAGCAATAATCTTGATTCCTTAGTATTTCAAAAATACAATTCTCTTTATTATAAATAGAAAAATTTTGATCTTATTATTCTTTAAGCTAAATAATTCTATTCTTAAAATCAATCAAAATTTTGAAATTTTAGTTAAGTTTACTAAATTATTTATAAATTCAAAAATTTAGGTAATCTTAAACGGATTTTTCATTCCTTATGTTAATATATTTTTAAAGAAAATACTAGTTCATTAAGGATAAGTAATATTTAAATTTGATAAATGTTTTCCCTTCCCCAAACTTCAGCTTTAGTATAAAAATGAATCATGAAATTTTCTAAAGCATGAGAGAAAGAAAATAAACAGGAATTAATCTAAATTCAATAATGATGTAGTAAGGAAAAACTAACTTCTACTTCTACACATGCTTTAATATAAATATAACAGAAATGATTAAACATATATAGAAAAGTTTTACAGAGCAGGAGTTAATTTTTTTTAAAAAATCTTTTTTTTTGTTTATTTTTATTTTTAAACATGCAAACTTACTAACTATTCATGAACACAAAACAGTAGGCTGAAACAAAAATAAACTTTTATAAAAATTCATTTATATTTCAGTCTTAAACACACATCAGATAATCTAAAAACAATTTCAATATAAAAAGTTCACATAAACACTAACAAATAACATCACACTAAACAACACATGAAACAAGAAACACACTAAAAACAGAATCAACACATCTCCAGAGGTAAGTCAAGCTATTAATCACTATTTATAGCTTCATCATCGTCATCACAAAGAAAAACTCCATATCCTTCGAATCAACATATGGTGAATATCTAGGACAAGTAGGGGACTGAACATCGTGCTCACCCTTCAGAAATCTTACTAAAGACTCAGAATATTCAGCATCGTAATCACTCTTTCTTTGTGTATACTCAGAAAGATGATCGATCTTCTTATCGATCGTATCTACTCTACAATGAGTTAGGAATAACTCATTCTGCTGCTCTATAAGCTTATCATGCATGGTTTCCCAAAAGTAGATGGTGGCTCAGCAGAAGTAGATGTTCTAGAAGTAGAAGCTCTACCTGAAGTAGGTAATGAACCAGAAGGTGCAGTAGAACTCTTACCTCGAAGTCGATCATAGATACTGACGCTCTCTCTTCCTATAGGCTTTGTCTACTCGAGCTTTTCCTCGTAAAGCTCAACGAACTACTCCAAAGACTTTCACATAGAGAATAGATCTGAGATGGAAAACCAAGTCCAATAAAAGTGCTAGAACGAGCAGTAGCATCTACAGAATAATAAATAATGCTCCATACATCAATAGGCTTTCTCTCTTGAATGCAGTTGTTGATGATAGCTCTATCTTTGATAACCTCGCTTAGATGATTGGATGGAAGGAGACGAGCAAAAATAAAGTAGTGCCATGCCTTTGAAACACCATTAAGCTTAGAAGATGAAAAATTTGCCTTTTTTTCGTTCCAAATCTTCCAGGCTCCAGTACTATCAGTCAGGTAGACAATGATCATATCCAAATCTCCCTCAGATGGAGATAATTCAGAGTAATAACACTCAATGTTTGGCGCAGGCCATAGAAAATATTGATACGTTCAGGAGTGAATCCTACTCCAACTCCTCTGACAAAAATCTCGTATTCTTCAAAGATCCACGAAATTAGCATAAAACTCTCTAAAAACCGGGATAACGGTAATAGCAGTGAAATAGCAGAATCGTTGCCAATTGAGCGCAACGTTTGTATCCTCAATTCTTCCTCAAGGATTGTAAAAACTTCGCTCCTAGATAAATTTTCGAGTCGTAGCAAAATCATTGTATCGGAAGTGTGCAGCAGCAGTGACGAACTTGCTACGATCAAAATTTTCTCATTCATTTCCTCGCTTAGATTTGGGTGCCATCTAACCGTGAAATAAAAACGCGAAATAAATTCAACGGATCTAGGAAAATAAACTAATTTAAGCTTTTCAAACTTGAAAGAGCTTAAAAATTTATGGATTTAACCTTAAAAATCAAAAATTTTCTCAAAATTTCTGTTTTTCTCAATGAGAGCAAAATCCATGGTGAAAATAAAAAATAATGAGTTTAGAATGTAGATCTGACCTCGGGATGAAGAAATCGAGTGATTTCAAGCTCAAAAACTCGAAAATCCTGCTTTAAATGGGATCTATAGGGGGTATTTTCGCGAAAACCAGTGGAGAAGGAAGCTTAGGCGTCAAAAATGGCGTGGGGGGTGTTTAAGAAGATGAGTATTCGGGTTCAGGCCGAACCGGCGCCTATGCGTCAGACTCGCCTTTCCAAAAATTTGATTTAAATTTTATATTTTCAAGCAAATCTTATCAAATTTGACTCCTAATTACTCTTATGAGAGTATTAATCCAATTTATATCCTCCAAACATTTTCACAATTAATTTAAAATGATCGTTTAGATCCATAAAAATGTATCCAAATTCTTCAATTCCAATCCATAACTTCCATTCCAAATTCAATAAATTTCAGTACAAGACTATATTAAGGTTCATTGTTTTATAAATAACACAAACAACATATTCAAAGCAAATATTCAAATCCAACAACACAATGAACAATTAAGCAAACACACAAATTCGATATTCAACACACTAACACATGACTCGATCACACCTAAAACACATAAGATCTATTTAACACCGATCTTCAATTACCATCTCTTTCGCAATGAAGTTCGCTAGGACCGAAGGGATAGAAAACCAACGCCCTTGGAAATTCCAAAGCTGTCTTTTCATCGATCCACTTGTTCTTCGCGTACATTTCTACTTGAGCGTCGTGATAGGCGCCATATGATCAGATTGAAGTTTGGTTTGTCATTCCAAGTGTTCGTATTGGTGGTACATCTCATGGAGACGATTACCAATACTTTGAAGTTCTGCTTCAATCTTCTCTAATCGACTAAACAATTTCTCCATACTAACAACAATAAAACCATTAAAATAAGGCTGAGGATCTTTAGTAGATTTGTCACTTACCTCATTTCCATGATTTTCTCTATCCATTGCCTCCAAATCCTTCTTAACTCCTCTAAAATGGATTGCTCTGGTCGAAATTAAGGTTTCTATGGATTGGAGACGAAGACAAGGCGATATATAAAGAGATTTCGTGTGAAAAACTGAAGATTTTCGGTTTTTACACGATCTGTAACCGTGGTGCTTAGGCGCCGGAATCTGGCGCCTAGGCGCCGGATCATCGATACGTAGGCCATTCTGACGCTTAGGCGCCGGAACCTCGATCGACTCTGATTCGCCTATCGTCAAATTTTGTAAGTTTCGGTCGTAAAAATAGGTCTAACAAACGGGTATGATCAACACACAAACACAATTACGAAAAGTTCAAATCACAAACAATCACAAACGAAGGTTAACTTGATCACCTTTTTACTCACATTTGACATGGAGTGGTCCAAGTTCAAATTCTATATACTTCAAGATAATGTCTAGCTTAAGCCAATACAGACTTGTTAGCCTTCTATTTCAAGAAGTTATATACAAATTTAGTCAAGCCAAGGCATAACCTTACAACAATAATTTAACTCACACTAATAAATATGGGTTGCCTCCCACAAAGCGCTTAGTTTAACATCGTCAGCCCGACCTAATTAATTGAATTAATCAGGTAGACTCATCTCATAAGCCTCTTTGTAATTTAATTTATTTTTCCCATATAAGGCTTCAGTCTTAATCCGTTAACTTTAAATACTTTTTCAATTTTGGGATCTTTAATATCCACAGCTCCATAAGGGTATACTCTCTCAATTGTAAATGGTCCTACCCATTTAGATTTTAATTTTCCAGGAAAAAGTTTTAAACAAACATTAAATAATAATACTTATTGTCCAGGCTCAAATATTTTCCTTGAAATTTTTTTGTCATGCAATTTCTTCATTCTTTCCTTATAAATTCTTGCATTTTCATAAGACTCATTTCTTATCTCTTCCATTTCATTCAGTTGTAATAATCGTTTTTCTTCTGAAGTATTCAAATTATAATTGAACTCCTTTATCGCCCAATAAGCTTTATGTTCAAGTTCAACAGGTAAGTGACAATGTTTACCATAAATTAACCGATAAGGTGACATTCCGATAGGTGTCTTATAAGCTCTTCTATAAACCCATAATGCAAAATCAAGTCTATCAACTCAGTCAGTTCTTTTATGATTAACAGTCTTTTCTAATATTCTTTTAATTTCTCTGTTTGATACTTTAGTCATTTCACTTGTCTGAGGATGATAAGCAGTTGCAATTTTATATTTAATTCCAAATTTTTTCAGTAACGATCGAATTCTTATATTTCTGAAATGACTTCCCCCATCTGTGATAATTATCCTGGGCATTCCAAATCTTGTAAACATCATTTTCTTCAAAAGTTTCGAAACACTTTTGGAATTACAGTTAGATAAAGCTACAGCTTCGATCCACTTTGAAACATAATCAATTGCTAATAAAATATAAATTTTTCCAGATGATGGTACGAAAGGTCCCATAGTCTAAACCCCATACATCGAAAATTTTGATTTCTAATATAAAGTTTAGAGACATTTCATCTTTTCTGGATATATTTCCCATTCTTTGACATCGATCACAAGTTTTCATATAATGTCCAACATCTTTGAATAAAGTAGGTCAATAAAATCCAGAATTTAAAATTTTAAATACAGTTTTATTTACTCCAAAGTGTCATCCAAATTCAGAATCGTGACATTTTTGAATTATTGCAAAAGTTTTTTCATAAGGTACACATCTTCAAATCACATAATCTCTTCCTAATTTAAATAAATGAGGATCTTCCCAAATATATGATTTACAATCATTCTTGAATTTCTTAATATATTTGTTATTTATCCCATAAGGTAAAATATTGCTAACCAAATAGTTAACTATATCTGCATACTAAGACATTTGTAATCCTTGAATGATATATAAATGTTCATCAGGGAATTTCTCATTTATATTTTTTTCATAAATCTTCTGATTCTTATTTTTGATTCTTGATAAATGATCAGCAATTTGGTTGTCAGTTCTTTTTCTGTTCACATTTTCAAAATCAAATTCTTGTAAAAGTAAAATCCATCTGATCAATCTAGGTTTAGCATCTTTTTTAGACATTAAATATTTAATAACAGAATGATCAGTATGTACGATACATTTCGTTCCAAGAAAATATGGTCTAAATTTATCAAAGACATATACTATTGCTAACAACTCTTTTTCAGTAGTAGTGTAATTTTTTTGAGTTTCATTTAAAGTTTTGCTAGCATAGTATATAAATTTGAAAATATTCTTATATTTTTATCCTAATACAGCTCTGATTGCATAATCACTTGCATTACACATTAATTCAAAAAGTTTATTCCAATCAGGTGCAACAATGACAGGTGCAATGATTAATTTTTCTTTTAAAATATTGAACGCATTTAGACAATCTTCATTAAATTCAAATTTAGTTTCTTTTTATAATAAATGACAGATGTTTAGCAATTTTAGAAAAATCATTTATATATCTCCTATAAAATCTAGCATGACCCAGAAAACTTCTCATATCAGTAACGGTAGTAGGTGGTTGAAGTTCAATGAATAATTTTCACTTTTGCCTGATCAACTTTCATCCCTATTTGTGAAACTTTATGCCCAAGTACAATTCCTTTTGTGACCATAAATTGATATTTTTCCAAGTTTAGAACTAAATTTGTTTCTTCATATTTTTTCAAAACAATCGTTATATTTTCCAAGCAAGATTCAAAAGAAGTTCCAAAAACTGAAAGATCGTCCATAAATACTTCAATTTCTTTATCAATCAAATCACTGAATATTGACATCATACATCTTTGAAAAGTTGCATGTGCATTGCATAAACTGAAAGACATTATTCTAAAGACAAATGTTCCATAAGGATTCTGCAAATGTTGTCTTATCGATCCTCAAAGGCAACGGGTAATTGATGATAACGGAATATCCATTCGGAAAACGGAAATATGAGTGTCCAGCTAGTTTATCCGAACATTTGATCCAAGAAAGGTAAAGAAAAATGATCATTTCTAGTGGCGTTGTTTAATTTTCGATAGTCAATGCAAATACGCCATCCAGTAACTTGTCTTGTTGGGATTAATTCATTTTTTTCATTAACAATGACAGTTACTCATCATTTCTTCGGAACACAATGAATAAAACTTACCCATTGACTATCCGAAATAGAATAAATAATTTCAGCATCGAACCATTTCAAAATCTCTTTCTTAACAACCTCTTTCATAATTGGGTTTAATCTTCTTTGAGGTTCAATAGTGGGTTTACAATTTTCTTCATTAAAATCCTATGCATACTGATTGAAGGGCTTATTCCTTTTATATCCGCAATAGTCAACCAAAAGCCTTTCTTATAATTCTTCGAACTCCTATTAATTTTTCTTCATGATCTTTGCTTAATCCTGAAGATATAATTACAGGTAAAGTTAATGAATTTCCGAGAAATATATACTTTAAATGTGCAGGTAACATTTTTAATTCCAGTTCAGAGGTTTTTTCAATTGAGGGTAAAAATATATTATTTTTAGTTGTCTAAAATTTCCCAATTTTCATGAATATAATGAGTTTATTCAGATAAATTTTCTTTATTTAATTTTTCAATTTCTTCATTTAATGACTCATTATATAACATAAATTCTTTATATTTATCATCAGAAATGACCTTACATTTTTCTTGATAATGCTTTTCAATTATATAATAAAAAATACCCATCCGATAACATTTTTCTTTATCAGGATACCTCATTGATTTTAGAACATTAAATGTTATCTCTTGATCATTAACTCTCATCGTTAATTCTCCTTTTGCACGTCAATCATAGCTCGTTCGAGTATTTAAAAGGTCTCCCTAAAATGATAGGTATTTCTTTATTTTCTTCCATATCTGAACAATGAAATCTACGAGGAAGATAAATTTATCTACCTTAACAAGAATATCCTCTATAACTCCTTTAGGATAAGTGATCGATCGATCAGCTAACTGAAGGGTTACAGTGGTAGGAGAAATCTCTCCTAAATCTTAGCTTCGAAAGATTGAAAATGACATGAGATTAATACTAGCTCCTAAATTACATAAGACTTTTCCACATAATTTTTTTTCAATAGCACATGGTATAGTGAAAATTCCATGGTCTTTAAGTTTTTGAGGTAATTTCTTCTGAATTATTGCACTACATTCTTCACTTAATGCAACAGTTTCATAAGCTTCAAATTTTCTCTTCTTGCTTAAAATATCCTTCATAAATTTTAGCATAGCTTGACATTTGCTCTAAAACTTCAAGAAAAGGAATGTTGATGGTAAGTTTCTTAAAAATTTCAAAGAACTTAGAAAATTGATGGTCGAACCTACTGTGTTTTAGTCTTTGAGGAAAATGTGGTGGTGGTCTTTCAACTTCCACTTCAATAGGTACTTACGACTCGATCTTTATTTGGAGAAATGGTATCTTTAGGTTTTTCAATCTCTTCGACCTCTTTCTCTTTTCGATCTCATTTCGTGTTTTCTCTTTTAATTCCTTTCCACTTCGAGTTGTACTGACTTTTGCTTGTTCATGTTCTTTTCAGGATTTTTCGAGATTAATTTCGACATTACTAGGCGATGTTCTTTCGAAGTCTCGTAATTAATGAAATTAGCGATTTGACCTATCTCGATTCTCGATATTACGAATAGCGGTGTTTTGACTTTATAGTCGATTCTTAGTTGCAAGATCAATTCTTCTACGGATAACTTTTTCTGTTGATTGTTATAACTTTGGAGGGTAAGTTGGTACTATAGTTTGAATTTTCTTGATTGTTCCAATTTGGATTAACTTGATTATTATTCCATTGTGGATGTCCATTACTTCAATTAAAATTAGGATGATTTTTCCAACCATGATTATAATAATTAGAATAAGGGTTATTAGTTTTACTAGCAATAGCTTGCAAAATTTCCATTGTTTGAGAATCATCATAATTTGCAGAATTATCATTACTTACATGCGATATATTAATAGCAAAATTATCTAATTTTTTTGATATCGCAACCACTTGTGAAGCTAAAATAGAAAATGCTTCATTATCATGAATACTGGTCATTCTTTTAGGATTAACCTTTTTAGAAGGCCATTGAAAATTATTATTAGCCATTTCTTCAATTAAAGTGTAGACTTCTTCAAATGTTTTAGTCATTAAAGAATCACCGAAATGATAACTATCAATAATAGATCTAAGTGATCCAATTAGTCGATTATAAAATGTTTGAATAATTAACCAATCGATAAAACATGCATGAAACATTTTCTTAATAGCTTCTTTAAATCTTTCCAGAAACTTCATAAATTGTTTCTCCATCAAATTGCGTAAATGAAGTAATATCATTTCTTAATTTATCAATTTTAGAAGGAGGAAAATATTTAGCAAGGAATTTTTGTGCCATATCTGACTAAGTTTTAATAGAATAAGTTGTTAATGAATTAAGCCACATCTTTGCTTTATCTTTTAAGGAAAAAGGAAGGAGTCTAAGCCTAATACCATCATCGAAACATTATTATATTTAAAAGTAGCACAAAGTTGTAAAAAACTAGCAAGGTGTAAATTTGGATCCTCATTAGGTGTTCCTCCAAATTGATTATTTTGAACCATTTGAATAATAAAAGGTTTAAGCCAAAAGAATTAACATCTACCGCTGAAATTTGAATACTAACATGAAGTTCATCAGCTGTAGGGTTTGCATATTTCCTTAATGGTTTATAAATATTTTGTTCATTAATTTCGATTGGATTTTGATTATTGTTATGTAAGTTATCCATTTCTTGAGGTTTTGAAATTTGTTTTCCTTTTTTAATTCTTTTAATTGTTCTTTCTAATTCAGAATCGAAAAGTAGTAATCCTTCAGATCCAGAACTACACATAAAATTTAAAATATTTTTGTTTTGTTTTTGTTTTTTTATATTATATATTTTTTTATGTTTTATTCTGTTATATCCCCGACAACAGCGCCAAAAACTTGGTGTGATGCGACTTTATATATGCTTTAAATACAAGAATTTGATACCATTTTTTAGAATATTTAATTCCTGGTAAATTGCTTCAAAAACTTGATGTGCGAGATTTACTTTTACTTATGAATTTATATTTAAATTTTATAATTATTGTAAAAGTCACAATTTTAAACGCAAGTATATGTATCGTTCAAGTAATACAGAAGTTTCTAGTGGAGTCCCGATTATCGATCCTACAGAGATAGTGTTTATAAAAAGTAAGAAATTTAAGAAATATTTTGGAATTTATCAAATTAAAAGTAATATATATATATATATATATATATTATTTTCAAATTTAATTTACTAACAGTTTTTACTATAAGCAAAGCAAACAGTAATCACTAATAAAGTAAAATAAGCAGTAATTAAAATTCAATGCAAGTATAAAAACGACTTTCTCCTTTTCAACTAATCCAAGATTTTTAGAATAATTATCTTTTGTGGGGAATTTAGATTATGGTATTGTGTCAGAATAGAAGCATTCCTATTCTTTACCCTTTAGTCAGGATGCGAAGAATATTGATTAATCTATAGATCGGTTCGGGATGTTTTATTAGTAGAATAGGTTAATCTAGCTCACACTACTTAAATGTCGAGGTGGTATGGTCGGCCCTACCAGTGCCCGTTCTCTTTATATAAACCAAATTATTAGAATTTAGTCTGTCACTCTAAAAACTAATGAGTTATACGCCCAATAAATCATATCTTCCTATTTATTTGCACTTCACATTGAATATCCCTCATAAAGTCTTCGACTACACAAAGATTCATGTGATATATACTAGTTAAGAATTTATCTCCGGATAGGTCTCAAAATTCTTTAACAGGTTTTAACAATTTAAATGGCCAATTTAAAAAGTAAACTAAGATTAAATATTAATATCATCACAATGTTTTAAATATTTTCATTTTAATTCCCCTACAAAATTTAATTAATTTATTATTTTTTCATAGTTGAAAGGAGAAAGATAACTAACTAATCAGAACACATTGAAGTCACACAACAAAACATATTTATAAAGGCTTTGAACCAAGATACAAATACTTATACGAAGTGTTCCTTGAGTGATCCGTCGACTTCTACCGACTCCAAGCGATGATGAAAGACTCAACGAGCAATAACACACAATAAACACTCAAAATAAACTCACTAGATACAAAATAAAGTGACACCTTAAGTGTGGAAGAGACTAAATAAAACTAGAGGGGGGAGAGAAGGTGCTTAGGGACTATGGAGTGCCTAAGGGGAGTGGGGTGCGATTTTGTTTGTAGAATGTGCTCCTATTTATAGAGCTCTGAATTTGACCCGGGGTTGCTTAAGACACCTCTTCAAAATTCGTCCAAATTCAATGCATCTTCTAGAAGGTAACCGTTGCGCCTAGGCGCCGGGATCTGGTGCCTAGGCGCCGGACTCCGTGACCAGGTCTTCGCACCTCTTCACTTTGGATCACATCTCTTCGCGATTTAAACCGTTTCCTTGTGTCCAAATGCATTATATCACATGTCCTATATATTAGGAGTAACTTCCAGTCTTCTAGAAGCTCTAATAACCGCTTAACTCTGTTAAAATAACTGCTCAAAGTCATCAAAATAATCTTGACAACAACTGTATCGAGCTGGCACTTAGGCGCCGGATTTTGGCGCCTAGGCGCCAAGCCAATAATTCCAATATTTTGCTCCATAAGCTCCATTTTGCTCATTTTTTCTTTGTTTTTCCTTATTGTACTATTTTTTAATTATCTACATCCAAAAACATGAAAATAACTTTTATTAAAGCATAATATCCTTAAGAATTAAATCATAAATAAGGCATAAAAGTGGGTATTTTTTAGGTTGATCAGCTACCGACATTAAAGTGATTATTTTTAAAATAGAGATGCTGAATGCCACGAAACAAATCGTCCTATAGTGAAACTTTTCACGCCTGATTACTCTCGGTGGTGGAATCTTCTAGCCCATCTGCCCACATAAGTAGTCAGTTTTTTGTGATTCTCCTTGGACACCTGTAAAACTGTCTTCCCGTAGCCATGTGGTTGCCGCGAAGTAAGCATAGAACATTGTAGTCCACAGTAGCTGTGCAATGCTCTGGAGATACCGAAAATCCTCGAGCCCATTTTTTTTGAAGTCTTAAAAGCACACACTTAGATATAACGCCGGAGAAAACTAATAATAGAAGTAACTAATTAAAGTTTTTGCAGCTGTGAGGTCTCAGAGCACACAATATATAAACCAACGAGTTTTTCACCATAAGAAGACAACTTATCTTATAAAATATGAGCTCTTGATTGCTTTTAACCCACGTAATACCGAGTTCATGTGTGTTACTTATGCATATCATCAGAAAAAGCCATCCAGAAGAACCTAAAAAATCATAGAACTGAAAAAGAACTTGGTTGCCTTTATTGAGATTTCACATGTGACACCAACCAATACGCATACGAACCATTCATAAGAACCCATAAGTTGGAACGTCTCATCATATAACTCCAAAACTCACAAAAAAAATACATGCAATATTTATGATAATATATCACCCACGATTGTCTCATTAGTCATCTAGGTGGGAGAAAATACATGCATGAGGAAAAAAAATATACATTATTTGCATAAGCCACTGATACAATAAATATCAAATGTATAAGAAACAAAAATCTACATGATTTGTATAAAATATTGATACAGTGAATAGTGAATGTTTTCAACATACACGTTACCTCCAATCACCCTCCAACTATAACGTCCATAATTCGTGTCCTCAAATCTGTCATCTCGCTTGCACCTTACTATCTTGAGATCAAGTCTCGGGAACATCAATTTCGGCTTGAGATAAAGACTATCCAATCGATATTTATATGCCTTAACAGGGACGTGAATGATCTCCACACACACCACCACTACCATTACCTCCACTACCTCCACACACCACCACTTCCACTCACCAACACATCTACTAACACAAACACAATTACACACCAACCACCATCTCCACACCACCACCTCCATACACCAAAAACTCTACACCACCATCTCCACACACCAAAAACTTTACACCACCATCTCCACACATCAACACATCCATCAACACAAACCCAACAACACACCAACCGCTCTATTCCACCACCTTAACATCCACACACAAATACAACCACCAACGCAAACACATCCACACAGCAACGCCTACACAACACCGCTAATACAAACGCATCCACAATCCAACACCTCCACATATAACACAACTACTACCACCTCCACAAATAAACAATACAACACACCAACACATCAACAACATCACTTCCGTCACCTCCAGACACCAAAACATTGCTCTTATACGTTTCAATTAATCATTTATATTTCCAAGTCACTGCACGTGCAATCAATACCACTAGATATATTGGCCTACAACAAGAACATAATAGAGCAAACAGAAAACCATAATCCAATATCAACCGAATAGCACCCCCTGTTTCCAATTCATTGCTCGTGCAATTAACACCACCACATATTTTCAGCCGACACCAAGAACTTAAAAGAGCAAACGGAAAACCGAAATCCAACATCAGCCGAAAAACATCACCTATTTTCTAGTCATTGCACATGGAATTTAAAAAATCCCAAAATCCAACATCAACCGAAAACTATTGAAGGATAAGAGCACATAAAACCCATGAATACATAAGCATTTGCAAAATAAAAAATCATAGTATTTATGCTAAGGTAAAGATTATCGAAACAGAGGCGGAACAAATGATCAAACATCACCGCAAGAAGAGGAATCACCACATGGAGGGCAGATCAAATGATTCAAACAGAGCTAATGAGTAGAGAGAAGAGAGAGAGAAAAGAACTCACCGCAACAGTTAATCCAAAGAAGTGAAGAGAAAGAGGCTGCACCGTATTCGTAAGAATTGCGAGAGAGAGGGGAGTTAGGGCAATAATCGTGAGAGAGGCAGCCCCGTGAGGATCGCGAGAGGGAGGGACCTGAGGGCAAGACTTGCAAGAGAGAAAGAGGCTGTGAGGTAACGCGAGCGTAGCCCCGTCACAACATAACGAAGGAACACAGGCTGCGGGGTCGAACCCGTGGCCTGGTTTCCTCCCGATTAATCTTGAGAAGTAGCCGCACTGCACTTTCCAAATGACAAACCCAGCTTTTCGAATACGCACCGTGGCAAATAATCAGCCCCCAAACAGTCTTTGGATGTTTACATAGCATTGAAAGGGAGTTGCAGTAACACATCTTATGACTTTTATGACTTAAAACATAAAATAACCTTGATTTAACTAGCGTAGCATTAATGTCTCATCATATTCCAATTACATCATGGCAAAATAGATTTTTATAACATGCAAAGCATATGACATAAGACTTACATTACAATAAAGTTGTATAAATGCCAAGATTTTGACGATGATTTTGAGCCCTTTTTGTTTTTCTCTTTGTCCAGAAAGAACTTTTCTCCATAGGACTATTGGAGGCTAGAGGTGATATTTGGTTAGTAAGAGCCTTTAGAATAACAAGGAATTATTCTTCTTGATGCTTTTTGAGATTCACGAGGACTAAGTTATCAAGGAGATTTGGAGCAAGCAAATCATTAACCCTTCCATGTTACTCTTCATCAAAAAAATGCAAATTGGGCGACCTGTAGCTTAGAAAATTCTTGACAAGAGGTGCTTGTAGCTTGAAGAGATTTGGAAAAGGGGTGTTCATCTCCAAGAGCAGCCCGTCAAAGCATAAATTCAGAATCATCAAAAATCTTAAGTTCAAGGCAAATTTATGTACCTACCACACAGCTCTTATGTATTTACATATCTCTCATCTAAAATTTTATATTTACACACATAGCATTTTGGTACTTTAAACCTATGCATGAAAATATACATTTTCCCATTTAAAAAATTGCAATAGTGCTATTTTTGATGTGATATGAAATATTTGAGTGCTATGTGTGTAAACATGAAAGTTTAGGTGTGACATATGTAAATACATAAGAATTGTGAGTTTAAAATAGAAATATCATAATTTTTTCTTTTCTCGTACAAAAGTGGGTCCTCGGTATAGCAATCTTCATGTAAATAAATTCTCATCTTGGGAGTGCGATAATAGAATTGTAGGACATTATTTGGTCCAACAAATGAGTTTGAAATGATATTGTGTTTTGTTTATCCTCATCAGAAATATGTGGTCGTGAATTCTAATTGTCTCTTCGTCAACATGAATTTCATGCGGAGCATTGAAGTGATCCATGTGACGGCGGAAATTAGGAATAATGTGATCGATTGGTTGGAGGAAAAGAATTATGACAGTATTTTTGTAGGCGTTGAAAAAGAAGGTAATGTTTTTATGATGGAGCAGGTAAATGATTAGGAGGAATATAAGGTCTTGGAGCATCATATCTTATGTCGTTTGAATAGAATGAGAATTTCCTCATAATATTCATTTAAGATGATTGCAAGCAAAAGAGCACTTTTGAGAATAGGGAGGTGGAGATTCATTTGTCTGATGGTAATGAGGATTGGGATGGGGCTAGGCATGGTATTCTAGGTAGGATTTTGGACTTTGGATTTATGGATTAGGCCTTCATTTGGAGAAGAGGAATGTTGGAACATGAAGGAGGTTTCTAGGTATTTGAGAAGGTGATTAAGGAGGGGACATTGGCAGTTGGGCAACAGGACGTAGGTGAAATGAATGTTTTTTGGCTATTTGTGGAGCTATGGTGATGAGCAATGATAATTTTGATTAAAATACTGTGCTAAATTAATTTTTGTCAAAATTTGATCAAATGGCTACGAACAAAAGCTGAAGGAGGAAATGAATCAAAATTCAGTTGGCCAAAATTATTTTTGAGTTATCTTGGCCAATTTAAGGAAGTGGTTAACTATGATCAAGCTTTGCTTTCATTGATCTTGAGTTTTGTTTTTTATGGAGGCTTTGGAATCGTAATCAGGGGATGGCTTCTTCAGAACATTATAAATGACTTCGATGTGAAGGAAAAAAGTTTTTCATTAAATTTCGATATACTTGGGTGAAAAAGAAAAATAATAAGATTATGTGAAATATAAATACGAAACAAGAGAACTTTGGATAATTAATCGCCTTATCAAAACTAAGCAGAATTTGTTGAAACTTTTTGTCACAGTTTATAATATTATTATGGAATGTATAAATACATAAGAATGAATGTTGGGCAATTTCACCATTCATCATCATTAAAAGAGAACATTATTTCTTTGTATACTTGAGAAGTAGGCTGTACAAGTGACCACATTATGCTTATAGGGCTTCAAACATAAAATAAACCTAGAATTAAATATGATAGCATTAATGTCTCATAAAGTCTCAATTATATATTATCTAAAATATAAACTTTTTAACATAAGGACAAAAAACACACATAATATGTTGAAGTTCTCTGCCTTCAAAGAGTCAGATTTGTCAACATATTTGTTCTTGTAGTTTTGTTTTAGAAATTTTCCTTCCTTTGCGCTGCTTTGCTGATTTCTCTATTTCTTAGGAGTCACTTGTTCCTAGTTGTATGACTAACAACCTTGTCGGTTTTATTTCTCGACATGGGGCTTTGAATGTCGTGTAGGTTCGACAATTTGATTATTTAAATAATCAATCGGGTCATCAGAAGCGACAAACCATCCCGAAAGATAGAAGTGCGACTTCACAATGGGTTCAATTATTTAGATTAAGAAATGTTGGATATTTTTATTGGTCTACGATTAAACCGACATATCTTTCCCTTATCCATTCTAGATAGGGTTTAGATTAAATATGAGGTCTTCAACTTTCTATAAGGGCAAATCTCTATGGTTAATTACATCTTGAGAAAACAAAGTTACTTTAGAAAAACTCTCGATTAAGGCTGTGATTTCATCCTTAGAAATTTCTGAGTTTAGGTTTCCACGATTGGACATTGAATTTTCAAGTTGAAAAAGCTCAAAGGTGAAATGGTTATTATTGGAACTCAAAGGAAGGAAAAAGTAGATGTGAAAGACACTGAGCAGCTGAGTGACATCTCTACTATCTTATTGTTTGACTTTGATGTTTTTGAAGAAAATTTAATATTTCAACTTGGAAATGATTGCGGTTTACATTTTAGCAATGGACTTATAATCCTTTGATGTTTATTTTATTAATCGAGAGTTGATTAGCAACAACAATCTTCCCCTATGCATTTTACATTTTATTAATATTTCAACGGTTTACATTTTAGCAGTCTCGCAAAACAAAATTATAATGTTTTATCACAATTTAATATAGGAGAAATAATATATTTGTATGATAATTTTATTATTCAACGAGGTAATTTTATATTGTTTTATTTAGGGCAATCCGAGTAAGATGCCCTTGGGATTCCGTTGTCCCGGGGTGTTGGGATTCTTAATCTACTTAGTCGAGAGAGGTAGTCACCTACTCCAATCAAAAGATTCTTGTCAACAACCGTGGGTTGCATCGTCCAAGAGATTTTCGTAGACTCGGGTAGTAGGGTTAAAGTTGCGTTCGATATTCTTTGTTCATTAGAGTTTCATTCAAGTTTTAATGTCTTTTTTATGGGTTATAAAATTTTAGTTGCTTAAGACTTCTTAGCTGGTTAAAATTTTTTATATTTTATTTATTTTTTTTTGAGACGACCCGATCAAGATTCTATGGTTCCATATTTATGTGTTCGTTTAGTATTTTGTGGTTTGATTGGTCATGAGTGACCAGAAGGTTTTTTGTTAGCAGCCATGAGTTGCCTCAAGCCCCTTCTCAAACCAAGGTTTGCTTTAGGATTTAGGTTTAAGTCTTGATGATTTTTATGGTGTCTCTTTTATTAGGTTGTGTCTTTTAAATAAGTTAGGTTTATTTTAAAGAAATACTTTTACGATTTATAAATTTTTACACTAAACCCACTTTATTTCCCGAGTTAAGTATGATTTATAATGTTTTAAGTCAAGTGTGCTTTCATTTTCTTAAGAGAAGTTAAACATGCCTTGAATCATTAATTAATCCTTTGTAATAGATTTAAATAGTCTTACGTTTATGTTTGTTAAACAAGCTTTTGGTCTAGGATAACCTTAAACATATCTTTTTATATTTAAGGATGTCAATTAGTTAATAAATCTTAAGTCTTGAAATTTTTGGGTATCTTTTTTGACTTTGTGTCTTTCATTTTTGATAGTTTTAAATGTTTTGGAAATTCAAAGATTAATTTTAAGCTTTTAGGAATTTGATTTAGTATAAGTTTAATTTATTAATTCTCCTATTCATTCCTAGGAAGATTGGTGAATGAGTGTCTTCTTTAAAATTATTTAGTTCACTAATCCTCATAGGCATTCTTTTTAGAGATAAATGAATTGATGTTCTATTTAATTAACTAGCTCTTTTCTTTTTAAAGAAGGGCTAATGAATTGGTATTTTAATTAAAGTTATTTAATTCACTAACTTTCCTAAACATATTTTGAAAGGAAAGGTTAATGAGTTGATGTTTTAGGCCAAAGGTTATTTAATTCACTAATCTTCCTAAATATTTTTAAATTAGAGATTAATAAATTGCTTTAAATTTATTAATTGACTAATTTTTCCTAAATTTTATTATTATTATTATTATTAGGTAAATTTAATGAATTTTGATTTAAGTTAAGTTTATTTAATTTACTAATTTTTCGTAACGCATTAAAAGGTAAAATTAATGAATTGATGTCTTAATTTAAGTCAAGGTGGTTTAAATTTATTGTTAAGTAAGAATAATTTTATATTACGGGTAAATATGGAATTAGTTCTTCTTAATCTAATGATTACCTTTAATGAACTTTATTAGGTCCTAAAACTAGGGCTCTTAAGTTAATATTTTTGTTTTAATTAAATCCATAAATGCAAAATTTGCAAATTACAACTTTGTTCTTTATGTTTTTAATTTTGTTTTTTAATTTCAGTGGTTAAAAAAAAGGTCAATTAATTATGGAAGATTAATGTATTAACATTCCTTTTTTAACTCCCATTAATGGTCAATTAAAAATGTTTAATTAATTTTGGAAGTTTATGTTCATTTGTGTTTATAATTTTTTGATAAGTCTATTATTTTTTATAATCATTTTTCAAAATAATTATAATTTTGATAGAAAATTGTGGTTTTAATGATAGGGTGCCCTCTGTCATTGAAAAAATTAGAGAAAACCCCTAAGGACAGAGGGAACAAACCATCAAATTTTGATAATTTTTGGTCATATATTTAATTTTTAATAATTAAAATACAATTTCAAGTTTTAAATTAATTTAAAATTAAATATACTTTAATTTTTATTTTAATTATTTTCTCCTCTCTTCACTGAATTCAAATGTATTTTTATTTTATTTTTATGATTTTTATTTGTCGAGATATGAATTTTCAAAGTTTAAATATAATTTTTTGATTTAATTAATTTGAAAATTTTAAATATATTACTTAACGGCGCAGACGCCGCATCATCCTCGTCCGCATCGAAACTTTATGCGACATCTTCTGGTTTGTGGCGCTTTCCACATGTGTTGCCTCGCTGGCCTCGATCCTGGTGTTAATCTTCACGGTTTCATTGTTCAGATCACGATCGCTCGTTTCAAATAGCACGGATCAGATATCTCTCCATTCGGATGTCTCTCTGTCATAGTTTCGAATGTGCCCTGAAGCGTCCACCACACGTCTTTAAACCCTAATTTCTTGAGCTACATTTAACGAAATCCTTCCGTGATTATTTATAGAGCTTTATCTAAGTGCGACGAATCTATCTATACGGCTAAGTGGACATGCATCGTTCATTCATTTTACAAAAGACCAAACCGAGTGGAGTTTAGGAGTTTCAAATCATTACCTTTGTCCAATAGGTGGATGGGTTGAGACGCTTCGCCTTTGATGTGTGCACCTCTCCTTGCTCCAATTTGATATAAAATTGGCCCTAGGTATATGCTAGATCAGAGCGTAGCTCGGATTCGTGTTAGATAGGTTAGAGAGTGCTGGACAGGGGGATTTTGATTGGAGGTGATGTTTAGGGGCTCTATGAAGCTAATGAGATGGATAGTTTGGAGTTTTGATGAAGTTGATGTCAGGGTGGTGAAATGCTCTGAATTTTAGTGATGAAATGCAATGGGGTGGTGAGAATGGCTTGAGGGTGGTGGGAATGGGTCGCTCTGGTTTGTGGGAAGGTTTTCTGTGTTTAAAGTAGGGTGTTTGAACAACTGGTTAAGAAGCTTGGGTCTGGTGGAGGGCTCTCGTGTTGGCTCTATTTATAGTTGTGGGAGGTTGTGGAGAGAGCTCTGGTGCGCTTGGGAAGCTCTGGTGGCTCCTCAGAACTTGGGCAGAGGGAACGAGGCCTCTTCCTCATGCTTTGGTTTGCTTGACCATTTAAGCTCCAATGGAGATGAAGGAGGCATGGCAAGGGCTTGAGGTGATTGGGAGACGACTTGGTGTGCTGGCTAAGACTGGTGTTGGTTTGGTTTGGTTTGATCCTCCCATGAGGTGATTCAGGTGACCTGGACTTAGGTGCCATGTGGTTTTCATCCTTAGCTAAGTGTGCCTCCTTTGTCTTTTAGTGTTTGGATTAATTTTAATTCGTTTTAATTGAATTCCTGATTATTTCATTTGTCATGGTGGGTCATATGTGTCATGGGTTTACCCTTAGGGTATAGCCATAGGTCATTGGTCATGAGCCCATTTAGGGTTTGGTCTTTGCTCCTTTGGTAGTTGGGCTTTGCCTTAGGTGATTAGGCTTTTAGGATTTTAAGATTAGCTTAGTTAATTTAATTAGGAATGTTATCTTTTTTTGTTTGGTTTGATTTTGGGTTTAATTAGGTAGTTTTAATTTTGGTGTCTTTAGGTTAATTTTAGTTTGCTTTTAGATTTCAGTAGGTTCAATTATTTATAGTTGGTTGGCCACCTAGTCTTGCTTTAGGTTAATTTCAATTTTAATTACATTTTTTTGATAAGTTAGATAATTTCTGTGTTAGGGTTATTTAAGCCATGTGTTAGTGTTTATGTTGATTTTAGGGTTGCTTAGACTTGGGGAACGGCATTATGTTGTCTCAATGTCTATTTGTGGTGACCAAATCTCTTTGGTTTTAGTTAGGTTTAATTTTAAAATTTTCATTTCTTCTTTATAGAGTTTAATCAGAGTGGTCAGTGGGTTGCCAAAAGAATCCGGAAGACTTTAAGATCAATGGGTAACTTAAAGCATTTTCCACCTACTAGGAATTCAACTTGGGCTTCAATGGTTTAAACCCTAATCATCTGGGCTTAACCTAAGTAAACAGAGAATTAGTTTGAAATTCTAGGTGGTTATTGGTCTCATCTCTAAGCATCTAAGAATGTCACTAGAAAATCCTAAGACTAGATCCTATTCTTCTATAGAGAAAAAAGATCTCACAAAAGTGGGGTCAACAAACCCCGCGTTAAATTCTGTTTTCCTTGCAATAGATTGATCTCGATACTGTGAACATCTTGGTTGCTTGTAAATAGAAGTTATATTCACAGAATGTGGCATTTACTTACATACCACACAATTCTTATATATTTATGCATCTAACACCTAAGCTTTCATACATAAGTACATGCCACCAAATCTGGGACATGACATCAAAAAATACCGTTATTACTAAATTTTTAAAAGTTAAACACACCTTTTTAGGCATAGGTTTTAACAACAATTCGTTATAAATGTAAATATCAAACTTTTGGTGTTTGATATGGAAATACATGAGAATTGTATAATATGCATGTAATCTCCCTCTCTCTCTCTCTCAAAAAAAAAAAAAAAAAAAAAAGATTGATCTCTACTCACAACTTCTCAGTGCATCTAAATAGAAGCTTTATTTAAAAAAAAATTATGATTTTTTTCTAACTCATTTTTATTTTTTCCTACGAACAAATTTATCGACCCGGGCATTGTATTCCTTTATTAAATAACACCAATCCGTGCAAAACTTTTTCTTTGGCCGTGCAAACCAATATGCAAATAATTATGATGAATGACATACCTTAAAGAGTTCTACCGGTTTCAATCATGTAGGAACCCAATTTGAGCAAGTTCTGAGAGAATTTATAGCCTAAAATCATATTATGTTTTCCAACTACATACAATCAAATTAGTTTTTAGTTGTCTATAATTGCATTCTGTTGGGTTTCTTACAACTTTTTCTTATGCAAATCTGTTTATAGATTTGTTGTGACCTTTAAGTTGTCCTATTAGCATTTGATATTGTTTAGAAATGTGAAGTCATCATACAAGATTCCATGTTGCTGTCATGCTCATATTAGAAAATGCTGCTCTTTCGTAATTGTTAAGGCTCCTTTATGGCTTTATCAACAAGTTCAAATTTCGTCTACAGCATTAGTGTTTTTATGTAGTCTTAAAGCACAGCAGCACATGCCTGTATTTATGAATGCTTATGCAGTTGTTGTTGACTAAAAATGCATAATTATATGAAGTAATTTTATGTGCATATTGTGAATTATTTTTTTTGTTTTGGCCCTTTGCTCAGCTTATGTTCAGCTGAACCTTAATTTCTTTTTTATTATTTTTTTGTGATTATCGATAAGGTCACCACCATATGAGTGCTTTAGCTTGAGTATGCTTATTTTTGAAGTTCTGCAATTAAAGTTCAATTATTATAACAGAAGGTGCCTCATATACTTAGTTCCCATTTTGAATTATATTTTCTAATTAAGCCAGACAATTTGTGTCTATTTACATGTCTAACATCTAAATTTTCATATTTACAAACGCAGCACTCAAATATTAGCATTACATAAAAAAATGCCACTATTATTTGCTTTGTAAAAGTGAAAAAAATCATTCCATGCATAGATTTGCGACATCAGTGTTATATGTAAATATTAAAGTTTGTGTGTTGGTTATGTAAATACATGTATTGTGTAGTATGTGTAAATTTCCCTTCTAAAATTTTGGTGGCTTTGGAATGGATCTGAAACTTGGCTGAATTTAGAACTGAGTTAAACTCAATTGTTTCTTTCTGATATATATATATATATATGTATGTATATATATATATATATATATATATATATATATATATATATATATATATATATACATACATACATACATACATACATATATATACATATATATTAAAGAAATATGATCATCAGTAAATATTTAGATTATGGCATTTTATAAGTAAATAAATGTTACTTGATAAATATAAAACGTCAAAATTTAATAGTATATTATGCATCTTGTTATTATTTATAAAATTTAAATTTAATTTTTAAGAGCATAAGTGTTCATTTTTTTTAATTAGACATGGGACAGACGTGCTTGACATGTGTTACAGAGTGTCTGTTCTAAATGTTTCGGATACTACACATCTGTTTGTGGGGAAATGTGGACGCCATTTCAGACACCAACTGATTACTTGAAAGTATTTCAGCTACATCTTTCAATTATTGATAAAGTTCTTTGGCAATAGATTTTAGGATCATAAGGTTTAAGTGTTTAATCCCTATTTGTCCGTAAAGTTGAATAATGAATGATAAAATGGCTATAACTTCTAACATGCTTATGGAAACGCTTAAATGCTGAGTGCCCATGTTTATTATAAATATGACAAATAAGATTTGTAGATTTCTAGTTGTTAGGGTGATTCCTGGAAGAATGTTAGCTTTACTTTGAATTGAAACTAATATTTTTTAATGTCATGTTTACGAGTGGCTGTCGAAGTTCTATTGGTTGTATATTATACCTCTTTAGACGTTTCTTAAGCCAAGTTCCACACTACATAAGAGGGTGTAAAGATCATCAAGATTGATTGTTTGTAAGTTGGTGCTTATTGCAGCCTTGAATGTATGTTGGAGGGAGATCATTGAACATAGAGAGAATTATGTCTTCGGGATCCAGGGTTGCACCAGCGGCAACAAATATATCATTATTGTATGTAATTTCAGACAAATATTAGAGTCAAATTTTGTTCTTCATGGCTATGTTGTTCAATTAGTTCTTCAATCGGATAATACACGGTCGGTTTGTAGATTTTAATTTTCATCACTGGTTGAGCAAATATCAAAACCCTCCATTGATTCAAAAATGCAAGACTTTGGTTGAATGTGTGTTCCATCAAGAAACCCTTCACAACCATTGGCTCGAAAACAATTTTATAATCTAAACCTTCCAGGTTGTGATGATTATTAGAGGTGAGTGGGATTGAAATGATTCATTTGATATTAGCCATGAGAAATTTTAGTAGGCTAGGGATTGGATGATCGTTGGAGTCTGAAGTAGACATTGCCACATTAGCTGATGAAGTTGAATAGTAAAAGAGAGATTCTGGCAGAGCTTCCTGCTCTGATAACCGTGAAAGAACCTGATGCATCCTTTGTAGAGGTTTTTGAACAAAACTCAGAACAAAGAAGAAGGAAAAGTATAGAGAAGGCAAGCTAAAAAATGGTTACAGGTGAGCAAGAAATGCTATGGCAGTAAAGTACAGGGATGAGTAAATTTTGAAGTTTGTTAACCACGCTAAGGTGACTTAATAGCACAATCTTAATTTTTCTCGAGTGAAAGAGTTTGTTGCTTAGCTAAAAGATCTCCCAAGAATTTGCTCATCTTTTAGCTAAGCAACAAATTACAAGGCATGATGGGACTTTCAATGATTTTCAGCCTCATGTATGATATAGACAACCTCATCTTCTTCATTAGAAATTGGCTTATAATAATCCTCATACTTCACTATTTTCTAAGATATTATCATTTTGTTTGCAAAACACAAAAAGTAGAAAAAGATTTTTTTTTATTTTTTTATTTTTTTTATTCTAGACTAGGATTTCAAAAAATAAGGAGGAAATTGATGAGTCCAAAGAATTTTGTAAATTATAGACAAATTTTGAAATTTGGCATGTTGGAGCTTATGCCCAATTTGTTTTGAACATGGCTCACTTGCAGCCTATATTGTTTATTTAGGGTCCATTTGAGGCGGCGGTGCGGCATCGCATTACAGTTTTGTCTGTTTGGGTATCTTTTTTTTGTGCAATTTTTTTTTTCAAAAAATTATGACTGAAATCTATATTTTCTCACATGTTCTAACTAGGTGTGGTGACATCTTTTTAGCTGTGACACTTAAAAAAAATACAAAAAAGTAGCTGCCACTGAACTTTTTGAACAACAGATTATTTTTCATCAGTCTGACATAGTAGTACATTGTTGTCACTTTTACGTCTACCATAACATGATTCTTTTAGTCGGTCACAACTAAATGGACTCACTCCCAATAAATTTTCATATTTATTATTATTTTTTTTAAATGTTCGTAAGAAAATATAATGGTAGTTATACTCTTTATTTATTTAATTGTTTGTTTGGGATGATGAAGCTGAATGAAACAAATCTAATATTACTCTATTGGCTTGGTTTTGTGGGCACATCAAAGTTGGGCAACAATATGGGTTATACTCTTAATATTCTTTCACTAATACTTATAAAATAAATCCATCTTTATTGTCTACATGTTATAAGAACATTAATTTTAAGAATTTATAGAAGGCCTGCATTCGAATAAAAAGAAAGAATTAGAGCTCTAGTGATGCTTAAAAACATTTTATATCAAATACAAATCTATTTATGTTTCTCGTTAGGGACATCCACAAAATAATCATAATCCTAATTATTTTAAAGTGATCACAACTTTAAGCTAATCTGATTCCAAACAACTGTATTATCCTTAAAAAAGCCAAATTTAATTTTAATGGACCTGAAAAAGATCTCATAATACAGATATTTAATTAGAATGCGTCAATCTAAAGCTAACTAATTCTTTTCTATTCAAACGATAGCTTTCAAAGCACTCAATATCTTGCAAACAGCAGAGAATCATAAAAGTGACCTTCAGATAATTTAGAAAATAGAATCAAATTGCTCATTAATATATATATGCCACTAGCCGTGACATGTTATTAGAGTAGCCTCTTTGAAGGCCGTGAGTCCCCCCACTTGCCTGTAGTGAGGGCGGTCATCGAATAGTTAGGTACATGAAAATGACTGGAGGTTTGTGTGTGTGTGTGTGTGCGCGCCCGCGCGCAAGTTCTCTGGCTCGTCGGTTGCGGCTCTGGTGTAAGTCCTCGGATCGGTGGTTCGAATCTCACCTATGACGGGAGGATTCGAATAAAGACACCGGACTAGAAGGGGAGTCCGCTCCTCGGTCAATTCAACCTATAGGAGTTGATCGGCGGTTTCCGATTGTCAATCAATCTTCTATATATATATATATATACAACAAGATGTTGCATTAGATATAGTTATTTAAGGTGTGTTTGGGACAACAGTGTGGACGGAGTGCGTGCTGAAGTTGTGGTAGGAAGCTATATTAGCAGTCTGACCTAGCTAAATGCAGTGACTGTTAGAATCTTGAAAAAAAAGGAAATAATATAATAATCATCGCAACTTTTTGAACAATAATTTTTACAACATCTGCACAATTGCTTTCTCAAACATTAGTTGTTGCCCCAAATAGACTCTTAGCCTGTTTTCGATTAGTTGCATACGACATTAAAAATCACCGAAAATGCATAGTAGTAGGTATGTTTTGTTAATATTTAAAATTATTAAATATATAGATTCTACTGATAATATTGCTGTAATATATTCTATGCCTACAAGACGTCAACCTATTGTATCTATTGGGAAGGAAATTTGAGAGCCGAGACATATATAATTATATTGAAGCAAGAAAAGATATAATGATATAAAGGCAAAGGGTGCACGTCACATAAAAGAAAATAGAACAGGAGAAAATTGTGGGTGAGAGGGAGAGGTCATAGAGCCCAAGAAGGCACAATAAAGGAGAATATATGGAGGGTGAGAATAGGGCTGTGAATTTAGTTAATTATTGGAAAATTGATTTGAATTTTAGTTTGGATTGGGATTGGGATTGGAACGAAATAAACGAGTTGAGGTATGAGCCAAAATTTTGGATTGACTTTTTTTCGAGCTGATTTTGAGCCATACTTGAATCGGCTTGAACTGACTCGAGATCCGCTCAAGTATTTTTTATTTATAAAAATTTATATATAATGCAAGATAAAATTGATTATAACGAATTACAAGGCAATTTGAGTCGATTTCAAGCTGGAATAGATCGAAATAACTCAATTTGAGATGGTCAGTTTCAATTTTGAGCAGGATCAAGCCGATATTGAACTAAAAAGGACCCAAATAACTTAAATTCAGCCTGGTCATTTTGATTATGAGCCGGACCAGGCTCGATTCAATATCTAGCATCAAGCTAGAAATTGAATATAACAAGTCACGAGCAGATTTCGAGCCCCACCAAATATATTCATGTCGATCCCAAACTCAGCTCATAATCAGATTGTTAACAATCCTGCATGAGAATAATTCAAAATCCGGAGAGAGAGAGAGAGAGAGAGAAAGAGAGAGAGAGAGAGAGAGAGAGAGAGAGAGAGAGAGAGAGAGTTGTGTGAAAAAATCAAGTGATATAAGCCACAACTATGAGAAAATATACTTAAATACTTGTCTTACATTAACAAAAAATATGGATAAATAGCTTAGAAAATAACACAAATATGGAGCCATAAAAGTGAGTAAATAAATAGGGAAAAAATGTGTAAGAGGATACAAAAGCTAAGAAAATAATTTATTTTACAACCACTTGAAGATAAGAAAAAAATTGAAGATATTTGTATGAAATATACATAGCTCTAAACAACAATATTTTATTTCAAAAATATTTGATTAAGCCTCATCTCATCATAAAATATTACATTTGTCATTAATATTTAAATGATTTTGTCTTTCTATTGCACTGTTACATTAATAAGGTTGATTATTATTCTTAAAAATTGTAGTCAAGCTTTGGGTACTAAATCATCTTATAATTGGCTTATTTAGTTATAAGTATTTTTTGTAGACTCTATATATTATCATTATCTCCCTTCTTTAGAGAGTAAGTTTGGATATCTATCCTTCAACATTACTAATTCACTTCTCTTTTTTCTCCTTTTTTTTTTCGATGTGATATTCCCCAACTATAATCTCATATTGACGCTGAGTAGTGTTACCACTATTCTTGCTAAAACAAAAATTGTAGAAGTTGGTTTTTGTTGTATCTTTAGAAGGGGACGTATTTTTATTAAAACAATAAATTAAAGTTGACTTTTTTTGTTGAGGCCTCAGCTAATTCATTCCAATGATTGAAATAGGGCTTATTCAGTTAATGACTTCCAATGTTTTTGGCAGTAGTAGTATTACTCAAATACAGTTTCATATTGACACTTGGAGAGTAGTGCTACCACTATTCTTGCTAGAACAAAATGCATAAGTTGGTTTTTGTTGCATCTGAGAAGTGGACCTATTTTAATAAGAAAAAAGTTGACTTTTTGTTATGGCTTTAGCTAATGCATTCCAATGTTTTTGGATATTGGTTTTTTTTTTTATTAATGACTTCCAATTTTATTGGGCACTAGCCTTATTCCTCAACTATACTCATATTGGCACTAAGGAATAGTGCTACCACTATTCTTGCTAAAAGAAAATTAAGAAGTTGGTTTTGGTTGCATCTTCAATGGGGACTTATTTTAATAAAAAAAAAAAAAAAAAAATGGTTCAAATTTTTTTGTTGAGGCTTTAGCCATGGCATTCCAATGGGGACTTATTTTTGGATATTACGCTTATTTCCTTAGTCGCTTCCAAATTTTTTGGACACTTGTCTTGTCTTCTTAATAAAGTCTGTGTGTATATGTATGTATGCATGTATGTATATGTATATATATATATATATATATATATATATATATATATATATATATATATATATATATATATATATATATATATATATATATATAATTAAGAGAATTGACATCAATAAAGTAAGTAAATTTGAAATGGATTATTTTAAAACCGCTTAGCTCAGCTCAAAATTAAACATTTTAATTTTAAGTTAGGGTCTGTTAGCTCTAATTCGACTTAACACCACTCCTCTTCTATGATCCATAAATCCAAACGTATGGACTTCTACATGACAAGTACATGAGACACACTAATTTCATACAATTCAAATAAAATATCAAAATTAGAGTCCAATAGTATGTTTCAACAACTATATAAACAATAGCCAGACTAAACTTTGCTAGATGGTGCCAACCAACTTCTTCTAGAAGTTTTTGGTCTTCATAAATTTGATTCTTTCACCAAACATTGTAAAATCACTTCTCTTCTATCATGTGGGGGTTGTTTGATTGAACATATTTAAAAAATCAACTTTGAAAGATATAACAAAATAAATATAATATATTTGATTAAGAGTTTGGGTGATCATGGACGAAGATGAAAATGAGCTTCAGACTGATAATTCTAATGCAAATACGTGTGGATAAGAGGATAACCTAATTGATTGGAACATTTTCTCCCGCACTGAAATGTTCCATTCCTGAAACTCCAAAAGAAAAAAAAACACACACACACACACTAATAGAGATATTCACCACCCATAGATTTTTAATAACTTATTTAATATTATATAATATACTAAAAACTTCACCCATCCTAAACAAATACTTAATAATCCTAAACAATAATTTTAAAAATTTAAAAAAAATATAGATATAAATAATCACCACTCTTACCCATTAATTTTTAATTTTATTTTCATCATTTTGTCACATAAAACAACTAATTTAATCCTCCATCTATTTATAACAACCTCCATGCGCAATATTTTTATCAAATAAAATCATCCAATATCATTGGAGGTACAATTTTATTATTTATTAAAAATAAACAAATATAGATTAATGAAGAAAGTCTAAAGTTTTAAGTTATTCTAAATTTTAGGTAAGGAAGCAAAGGGATAAGATCACCAGACTCATTTTAGTCGTATTTCGGCCTAAGAACCTTATCCTATCCTCTTATAATTTATTTATATCACACTACAAAAAAATATTATACAAGTTGTCCTTAGCCGTTCTATCTTGTAAAAAATATCAGAACAAATTAAGATCTTTTCTTTCATATTTTGACAGATTAATCATTTGTGTAACAGATCAAACACTGAGGGAAAAATCAAAGACTTGATATATTTGAATTCCATAAAAAACGAAGCTAAACATGTTGAAGATCAGATAAGGAGAATGATCTAGGTGGCTTGAAAGCCTTGCTTAATCCATGGCTGAAAGGTTTGGGGAGAGGAGCTATGGAGGAGTTTTCTTCTCCCCTGTCATCTTCTTCCTCCTCTCCCTCTTTGAGAGCATGATCAGGGGAGAGGAGTGAGGGTACAGAGGTGAGTGAGCTGTAGGAAGCCCTTCGGCTTCGAGAAATCTTGTTCGCCATTAGAATTCTTCTTCGCTTGTTAAAGGGGTGCTCTTGTTTCCTCAGATCCTTGGCACAACCAGCAGAAGCATCGGAGAGGCTGGCGAATGATTTAGATTTCCCTGTGAAGAAATTCGACAATCCTCTCCTGAACAAAAGCATAAAATTTCAGTTTTTGAGCTCCAAATAATATAAAAATCACCCCTCTTTGGGAGAAATCGAGAGGGAATGAACAGGGCTTGAATAAAAACATAAATCAGAAAAAGAAATTATCCATATTTTAGCAGATGGGACGAGATCATGAGCTAAGAATTGCAGAAATTGTGAGAAACAGAAGGATTGAAGAAGAAAGGAGCTTACTTTATTGGAAGAGAATCTTCCAATGAATCCAGAGAAGTAAAAACCCCTTCTTCCTTCAGCTTGCTCTGGACTTCATTTCCCCTTTCTTCCTCATCATCATCCTCCTCTTCCGAAGAAGACTGAACGCCAATCGAGGAGCTCTCCGAAGAATCCTCAGCCTCCTGCTTTTCAGGCTCCTCCTCCTCCTTAACAAAGGAGAAAGTATTCAAACTCTTCATCCCCAACAAAACGAAATCCTCTGTTTTTCTCTCCTGTCCAATTTCCAATCTGGTTTCTTCATAATCTCCATGGCTGAAGGCCGGAAGACTTACTTTTGTCTCCTTTAAGCCAACAGTTGGGCCGTTTAGTACCTCCATGCTTGTGAGCAGAAGGGACATCTATGATCTCAGCTACAGCTCTTGCTCTGTCTCTCTCTCTTCTGGTTCTACTGATGATCCCTTCACGAGGGCTGCGTTGATGGTTACCAGGTAAAGGCTAGCCGGAAAGTTGGGAAGCCATGACTCTTTCTTATTGCGCTTGTCAATGGAGCGATAAGAAGATGAGGCTGGGAAGATTAAGGGGGATGGTCTTTGACACGTTCCTAATGGATAGCTCGCGTGTCACGTTTTGCGACTGTGATGCTGTAACCGGCTAAACCACTTCAGATTTCCACAGGCCTATCGACACCACTCTCTCTCCTCTCTCCTCTCTCCTCTCTCCTCTCTCCTCTCTCCTCTCTCCTCCTCTCTGTAATGATAGAGGATCCTCTCTGTAATGATAGAGGATGGTTGGGGGTATACGGTAATACGATGATGGAAGTTGTAAAAAAAGGGGGAAAAGTGAAGGAAAATGGACAAAATCTATGGCTTTAAATTAGAATATCATATATTAAAAGATAATAAGATTTATTATCTTTATTATTTTATTGGAGGAAGTTGGACGCATATTATGTTCTAATTCTAAAAGCTCGTCAAAATTCCTGTAAAAAGTTTAAATTATGAAGCCATTTCAATAAAGCGGAATGAGGGATATTGTATAAAATTAACGATAAATGTATTTATAAATTTAAGTAAAAAATCAATCAAATAAATTGTCAATTAATATTAGAATATTTTACGTAAATTAAATAAAACTGTTTATAGATTATAAGTGAGATTTTTTTTCTTTATATAATCAAGTAATATAAATAAATATGAACAAACTAATTCATTTTGAAGGAAAAAAATAAGAAAGAATTCATTAGTTAACATTGTTGAATCCAAGATTATTAGAGATTTACCGCTGAGGAATAGGGCATAAGACGAGAGAGAGAGAGTAGAGTGCACGTGAATGAAGATTAAAAATGTATGTATTGTGTAATCAGTATTAATGGAATGATCATCTATTTATAGAGAAATAAGTTTTAGTATATGAAGTTATATTTATGCCGATGCTTTAGTGAGGGAAGTACATAATTTTTTAGATAGTTTACTCTTGTGGGCCCATGGCTTGACTGCCTTCTGGGTTAGCAGTCTATCTTCTAGCTAGGGGTCGGTAAGACTGATCAGGTCTTCAAAGTCTTATCAATCGGTTGACCCTAGCATATTTTACTAGCGGGCTAGGCCAACAGTCTTGGTCGATATTTAGTTGGATGAGTAGGCAAGTATGATCGTGTTGCAAGTCGGCTAGGTTAGACGGATGCTGTTGGCCGTCTAGGTTGTGGAAGCTACAGGTCGGTTGGTCTTCTACTGGTTGTGGCATGCATGACTGATATTATAAGCTAAGTCTTGCCGATTAGTTGTACTAATCCGGTCATTGGCCTTCGCTTCCCTTTGAGGAAGCCCAGTTGGCAATGTTTAGCTAAGTTTTCGGATAGAGAGTGAATCACTTTAATCTGACAAGTAGCTTGCCCGTAGTCGAAGAGACCTTAGGGCAGCTAAGTCTTATTAAATCTTGATGCCACTTTGGGATCCAAGGATTATCCCTTTTGTCGGGTTGGCTTCATTGTGATGTTAGGCTCAGATGACCCTGTTTTGTGTTCGAATGAGCTGTTTGGCTCAAATTATATGGTCGCCTTTATGATAGTTGGTTCTAGGTATATTTCATCTGGTCGGACGTTCGAGCCTCTGGGTCATTTGCCGAAGTGTCCTCCCTCTGATGTACCTTTTCAGTTACAGGTCATCAAATCTCCTCGAGATTTGTGCTGACACATTTTCTATGTACATATTTAGTTCATCGATTTTCTTATTTCTTGACAGTCATGCTTCAATAAGAATATGAAAATTTAAGACAAACAATAAGTTTTATTTATAACTAATAAATGATTGAATAATTAAACTTCATGAATTTCTATGCTCTTAATTATTATAAATAGGATGTGAAGGGTTGTCTTCATTATCTTCTCTCCATCTTCCTTTCTAAGAAACACTTGAGTTTCTACTTCCACCATGGTAAAAGAGTAAGTTCTAGCGGTCGATCTTTATGGCAAGGCAACATATGACAAAGCCAACGGAGAAATGAAGGGCACCGAGCCCCTTCTATAGGGTGATAAGTGGAAGAAGAAGAATGTTGTGAAGAAAAGGAAGGAGGGCAATCCTTACGATCAAGTAATAGAAATATCACTGAACAAATTTGTTTTGTTTTACTTTGAAAGATGAAATATATATGATTAACCAAATTGTTTCATCTTTTAAAATAGTCAGAGATGAGTAATTTTAAATCAATTAAGGTATAATCACTTCATCGATTATGTTAATAACACATCTCTAAACAGTTTTGATATAAATAGTTAAATTATGCATGCATTACAATAATCCAATAACTTATAATAAAGAACAACTTTAAATGTGTTAAATTGATCATAAGAAGATGGCTAATGTGTTTATTTTTAAATTTAAAAAATATTTAGAAAATTTATAAAAAATATTCCTAATTAATAATTTCAATATTGATTTAATCAAATTTATTATACTGCTAAAAAAGGATAAAGGCATTCAGACATTAGGGTGCTGAAATAATGTAGTAAAGATCCAAATTATCAACCACTTGAGAGTCTAACTCATCAATCTAGTGGACCATGTTAGCAACATATGACAAATTTTTATTACAAATTGTTATAGGAAGAAATATCCATTATATGAAATAAATAATTTACTTTAATAAACTATCATTATAAAAATTAATTACAAAGCATTCATATGAATCTCTAAGTGCATAAGCATAGGATTTATAAAATGTTATGTAGATATTAGATATAAAACTACACGAAAAATTACACGAAAAATTGTATAATAAGGAGAAATCTATCAACCTGAAGGATAGAAACATGACACCCAAGAAAAACACCAAAGAATTGGGTTAAATAATTACCTCAAAGAAAAAGTGATGGTGCAATTTGCGATTAGATTATCAAATTCTACAAACAAAGTTGAGTAGCACTGAGTAGCAATTCATCTATTTTATTGGCCTTGAAGAGTCATGGAAGCATATCAACATCGACTGTAATCTTTAAAATTTGTAATACTTATTAGAATCATCTCCACTTTAAAATAATTAGTATAATACATTTAAAATTTCCACTCTTACAAATCCTCATAATCTATCCTTTTTGGGATGTTTCTCAAATGTGAATCTTTACATATTTTAGATAATTTCTTCTTAGATATTATAAAAAAATTGTTAATAACCCCCTTAAACTTCAACACATCATTAAAGCTCCTTTTGAAAACACTTTAATTATTCATCCCTTCACCATTAATTCTTATTTTCATTAATCTAAAAGCATTATTCACATGTTTGTATAGCTTTTGTTGTAACACATTTATGATTTTGACATTTATACACAAAATGAATCATATTTTTTGCTTGTGAAATGAAATATTGACTCTATAATGTTTCTAAGTGTTTCTATTAGACTAACCATTTAATTTCCATAAGAAATTTTAACTTTTAGTCGATTTCATTCTCAATAGTCTACTTTTATAACTTGTATATGTTTTTTTCTTCTTTAGTATAATCATTATTTCACTTATATTTTGCTATTGTGGATATATGTATTTTGATCAAATTATTATAAATCATCTATGTTAATTTTTATTTTTATTTTTATAGTTTTGCTTTAATAATGATGCCACATAAGGTAACTCAGACTTATATTTTTCTTAAATCTCAAAGATGCAAATGATGAAATCTTATTACTCTCCTACTAAGACAAAAATTTTGGTAGGTGAGTAATAAGATTTATCTGTTTGCATCTTTGGCATTTTAAAGGAAACATTAGCTAACCCATGATAGAAAAATAAGCATGGAAGTTGAATTTCATATCAAACGCTATTTTCACTCTAAAAAACTTTTTTAAGAAGTGACATAATATTCAATTCTTCATATAAGGGAGCTCTTCATTAATTGGACCTTTGTTAGTCAAGAGTAATTAAAGCTTAGTTTGGAGATATGAGTCATCAATTAGCTCCATTGAATAACAAAATCAAGTCACCTTTTAACATTCAACTTGTAGACGTTATTATTCGGCTCTATTAAATGTTTATCAAAGCCAATAGCCTTATTATTAATGACATTTCTATTCCATTTTTTCACATACATTAAGGTGTAGAAACTAAATTTATAAACGTCCAAAGTCTCACCCACTTAGGTCTTTAACTAGGCAATATAAAACAATTTTCTTGCAACATGTTGCATATTTGGTCACAAGCTATTACAAGTAAAAATACCAATTGCATAAGATAGAAGGATTAATTTACTAATATGACATTATAAAAATTTATTAAAAAGCATTTAAATGAATCCCTAAATGTACAGTGCATCAAAATTTTGAAATATAATGTAGATTTTAAAGATAAAGCTGCAAAGGTATTACATAGAGAAGAAAAATCTATCTATATGAGAAATATATTGGTGGCACTTGAGCAACATTATAAAAGCAAGTGTGTTATTTATCTTGTGTAAAATATGAAGTGAAAATTTACAATTGGGCTATCAATTTCTACCTAACAAGCCAAGTAGCATTACGAAGAAAGCCACCCAATTTACAAGTCTTGAAGAGTTGCAGAGTCATGATCCTATGAAACTTTCCCACCTGGATCAACATTTGAGTGGTTTTATTAGTGTAATCTTTGAAATTTATGAAACCTATTAAAGTCCTTACCACCATACAAGTACTGCAACTATGTGGAAAACTACTCAATCCGATACATTTAGAAATCTTCACACTTTAATGCTCTAAATCAATTTTTTTGAACTCCCAAGGAAATTTTCTTAAAACTTCTAAGAAATTGCTCAATACCCCTCAAAGTTTCTTCTCAACAATAAACTCCTTTTGATCAAACTTTGAGCATTCATCCCCGCACATTAGTGGTTATTTTCATTAGTCTCAAAGTATTCATAAGTGTTTTATGTAAGAAGTCACAAAATATTCAACCTATCATATAGTGTTGTAAGTAAATTAAACGCATAATTTGAATATATGTACACCATCAATTGGCTATTTTACATGTATAAAGTCCTTGTTCAATTTTCAATATGATAAATTGTTATTCAACCCACTCGACCTCTTCACAAAGGTAAAAGCTTTATTACTCATGACAATAATATTTCTTATTTTCACACAGAAGGTATAGCAGACCATTCTCATCTTACTCCAAACATTTAGAAGCTGTTTCAATAATGCTTAAGACTTCTTAAATGTAACTTGTAAAAGAAATATTGATTAATTGAATCATCTGAACATGTCTGAGGCGCTCAATTTCTTATTGAATATTTCCAATACTATTAAGTGTGATATTTTGTCCCTCGCCTTCAACAATTCTTTAAGGAGATAATTCAATTTGCTCCCTACGTCATGGATCAATACATTTGATAAATTCTCATAGTGTTGTCTCTTTTTCTGCTCAATAAAAGAGAGGGATATATAGCTTAAGGGAGTGCATGTTGAGGTCCTGCATGACCTTACATGAGAGTTCTACATGGTATAGAGGGTATTCTCAAAAGAGCTATGAAGTAAATCAATGTTATACAGTTTCATAAACTATTAGCTTCAAAAATAATTGTTGCAAAGATTCTTCAAGATTTATAGAGGTTCTTTTCAAAAGAGCTTTGAAATCTTATATCCATTCAGGATATAAGATTTCATGGCTCTTAAGGGGCATCAACTCTCATTAACATATACTAACGATTCAACTTTATCATAGAGGTTAATAAAAATAAGAAATATTTCAAATTGCCAGCCTAATAAAGAAGTTGATGGAGTGCCAAGATAATTTATAGCTTTATATGTACCGTATCATGACAATGTGCTTTGCTCGGGAAGCATGGGCTTCGATAATTCAACGCCCCGACCTCTTGCGCTGAGAGTTCCGACAGGTTTAGGTTTGTCAGGTCAAATTTTCAAAAGGCGTATAAATTTTAGATATGACACAACCCTAGAAATTTCACTCTCATTTTGTGAGGACTTTTTGATCAATGCTTCGAGGTTTTCTATTGGCGTGAACCACTATAGTTAATTATTACTTCTCTCAATAACAATAGAGCAATTACTTTTGAGTATAGTCATTAAGGATCTAAGGTGTTGATACTCATTATGTCATTAAGGATCTAAGGTGTTCTAGTGACCAATGATTTGGAATAATTTTGACCATGTAAAGCACTCTATAACCAAAAATGTTATGAATGACATTCTAATGCATCATCAAAAATAAAAAAAATGTTAAAAAGGAGAATTAGCTTGACCTAATAGTTATTGGCAGACCAATATGGATTAGGGACCTAATAAAATTAATCCACCTTGCAATTATATGCTATTAAATAGTTTCTAGGATATAGAACAATAATCAATTGCTCTTTAAACCAATGAATTAAAAGTAAATTGCAAATAAGATCAACGAATACCCCCATATAGTCATCACCATAATCTATATATTCCCCACTTATCTCTTCTTTTTTCCTTTTGCTTCCTTAATTTTTAAAGATTTACATACATACCACTTAATTCCTATGTATTTACATATTTAACACCTAAAGCTCAATTTCTTACTATACGGTGCACCTTATATGAATTGAGTACTATAATTTACATACGGAACACCTTATGAATGCATGAAATGATGTATTTCACATTTTAGAATCTATAACTGCTCTTATTTAGGGGTACAAATGTAAAAAACTAAAGTTTAGGTGTTAAACATGTAAATACGTAAAAAATGGGTGATATATATGTAAACGCCCACATTTTTTAATAGATAGATGTAATGGATGGCACATAAAAATTAGCTAAAATGGCTTTGAATCTTTTAATTTTTTAATCCGTATTATTAATTTAATGATTTGTAATTAATATAAAGTTTGAATTCTTGGCTAATGCCAACCACATGTGGTTTAGTGGGTAGAAGGATGGGATCATGGGAATCGGATAATCTCTTTTTAAGGCGTTATGTATTATGAACACTGAACTATGAGTCCAAAGTTAGTATTTGAAAGTTGGGTCTCTTGACCAGTCTGTCATACGCCACGTATTTTTTCCTTCAAGGAAAATTATTAGTCTAACATTTAATTTTTTTTTATTATTATTAATATCAAATATTTTTTTTCATTGCACCACCATAAATCATTAAAAATAGCTGATGATGAATTTGTAGGTTCGTACATACATATATATGTATGTATAATGCGCACGTGCCCATGCGCGCGCGCACACACGCACACAGATATATATATATATATATATATATATATATATATATATATATATATATATATATATATATATATATATCTCTGTGTGTGTACTATACATTTGTACAGTGCCTGCATATAGGGCTGTAAAAGCTCGTTGTACGCAAACAACTCATGTTCTGCTCGTTCGTTTGCTAAATTAGCGAGACAAACACAAACAATTTTTTTTTATTATTATTGTGCTTGATATATAAACAAGTTCGAACACAAACAAATGTTTCGCTTATTCGTGTTAAGTTTGTTTTGGCTCGAAATACTAATGAGTAGTATCTTTAAAAAAATAAATTGACTACAAGCCAACAAAGATTTATAATAAATTAAAATTATTAATAAAAAATAGAATAAAAAAATAAAATTATATTTAAATGTTATTTTAATATAAACAATAAGATTTATATCTTACCCCAATTCTTAACATCCTACAGCGGCATTATTAGTGTTGTCAATGCGACTCTTTGTTTGTGAACAGATCGTGTTCGGCTCGCTAAGCAAACGATCCGAACATGAACAAGCTTTTGTGTTTGAAATATAAATGAGCATAAACATTGATATTTCTTAAAGAGCCGAAGAGCTGATCCTGAGCTCGCTCGTGTTCAGCTCGTTTACACCCATACCTATGTATGTACTGTACATATGTACAGTATATACATATGCACGTACATACATAAATACATTACCCTGGAGAAAATTCATAAATTTTAGTTTCTTTTTTTTCTTAAATATTTAAAATAAATTTTGTTTTTTACAATTATACCACTCAAATCTCTTCTATTGAATAAAAAATTATCATCATTTTAACTATTAAAAAGAGAAATAAAACATTTCACTCATGCATAAGATGGTATAAATGCAAAATTGGAAGTTTAGGTAATAGATATGTAAATACATAATAATTAAGTGGTACATATGTAAATATTCCCAAAATTAAATCTATCTTCTACAAAAAAGTTGATCGAAAGAGAAGAAATACTTTACAACAATGTTGCAAATAAAATTTAGATGATTGTTAAATATGAAAATTAATTGAGTGGAAGATTAGAATTATAAAATATTAGATGAGGGTTGAAACTTAGAGCCGCAATTACAGAAGATTTGATATATGGATTTAAGAGTGTAGCCGTCTCCACAAGTGGATGAGATGATGAGAAAGTGGGTCTGCTTTTGTCTGCTTGTTGATATGAGTTGATGTGGCCACCACATGGGGGACTATAACACGTTTGGCATATTTTCTTTTATCAGAACCGGCAAAAAATTGTTCACATTTGTCTCGTTTGCTTATTGAACGAATCAAACACGAACTTCTTGGCAAACCGAACATGAACTACTCATGAACAACAAGCTTTTTTGACGGTCCTAGTCTGATCCTCGCAGTTGTCTGTACGTGTAGACACCAAATAAAATAATTTCTCCATCTAAAATTGGCGAAAGCTCAAAAAATTCATTTGAAATAGTTTTGGACGATGAAAGTATTCAATCTCATCCATCCAATAGACTATGGATGGCTGAGATGGCTTATATTGACTTGAAAAAAAAAAGAGAAGAAAACAACGTGTTTTTTGAAAACAAAATATAGCAGCCATCTAATTGGCTTGTTGGGATTTGTATACTTTACCCTTTAATAATTATCATAATTATAAAAATATCAAATGCACAAATAACAATATGTAGCTTGATTCACATAAATTTATTTTCATTAAATGATTCGATTATTAACAATATGTAGCTTGATTCTCATAGAAAATAGAATTAAATTACAGACGTATTTCCCAAATAATTCAATAAACTGTTCAATATTCACTAGCCAGCAATCTCTAGTGCATTATAAACCGCAGAAGAAAAGAGAGATAATTACATAAGGCCAAGAGAAGAGACCATATGGCCCCAACTGAAACCCAATCCTTTGACAGTCGGGTAACTCGTCCCCATCAACACATTTTGCAGAAGAAGATGCGAACGCAGCCACACAGCTGCACCTATAAGCAAAAGACACCAATTGGTCTCCATTACAGCAGCAGCTGCCTACTACGAAGCTCACCTCTCACAGGTAAATGGAGGACTACCGTCTTGGTGCTGTCTATCTCTTTCAGGAATCAATTGAGTGATGTGGTGGGCCCCGCAGCTAAGAATGAACGGTCCAGATTCCACAGAAGGAGTGCATCAGATGGGCCTCCTCTGCATGATTGTTTACTTTCATTAATGGCAGTGTATTTGGACTGTTTACATGATGAAAATATAATGTTTTTGGATGTTAGTTGATGTGTGGGGATGTTGTTACAGCTGGTTCGCTCAGGTTTAACTGGGACCTTGAGTGTTTGTTGATATGAAATTATTAATGTCACAAGCAATCAAAACAATATGATGTAATTTGGATTGATGTACAGTCAATTTGATCTTTTTATATTTTATCTAAATTCTACTGTGATGTTTCGGTGCCACAATATTGGCAAAAGATTATTTTTCTTACAGGAGATAGACATGATGGGAGAGATACTGAGAAGATAAGGAACCATAAAGAAGGGTTGAGTGCTAGCAGAATAATAAAGGTTATGAGGTTTTCTATAAACTGGGAAGCGGCCATGGATGGAGAACCAATTTTAACTTAAAATGCCAAAGCAGAATAAAATGAAATTTGCAGCTCAGAACAGACAAAAATGGAAAGTAAAGATAATGAAGTTGATCAATGCTTTTGCGTCCATGTTTGTGATGCTTGCATCAGAAATCACTCGCGAAAGCTGTGACCTTTTAAGGAAATTATTCGCTAAATATGTGAAGCATTAATTAGTATGTTGGAGAATGTTGGAAGGAGGAATCGAAGTTTGAAGTTTTGCTTTTGTGTTTTTCTTTTTAGCATTATGGATTGCAATGTTAATTTAAAAGAAGGAAAGAAATAGAGAAAATAAAATGGCTCGATGAACTCTCAAATGATATTTTTTATGTCTTTAATTAGTTAGGAATCTCGAGAAAATTCAACGGATCACATAAAAAAGATACCAAATGACTGCATCATCGCAATAGGAAGGCCGGGCTTCGAGCATCATTTCGTTCGGTCGGATGATGGGTTGATCAAAGGAAAGTACATTTGAGCTAAGAATACTGTGCACCTAAACTAGGGAATGATCGTATGAAACTGACTCCCTCAATCGATTTTGGCCAGTTGCATAGAAGATCAACCGTCACTTTGCAAAACTTTTCTACCCTCTTGGAAGATCTCTTGTCCGAAGGAAGGTTGCCCGTCAGATTAAAGTGCACGACACCCTTTGCTGATGGAATCAGACTTTATGAAGGATAATAAAATTTCCACGAAGAGTTATCACAAAAGCATAGCGAAGTCCTCTCAACTGACTATGTTGTACAGTTATGAATACAAAACGATGCCAACAGCAGTTATGTATATGAAGTGATGCCAACAACATTTATCAAGGTAAAAAAAAATCCAAAAATTGGTTACAAATATATAAAAAGTGTAATGATTAATAAATCATTTGTAAAGTTTATATTTAATCAAGAACATATATGGAATTTACTAGTGTTTCCCAATAATTTATAAATAATGGGGTCATTTCTTCAAAAAAAGATGAGTAAATGTATTCAAAGAGAATCAGTATTATTTTGTATTCTACTCTCTACTCTCTCTACTTCCTAATTTCTCTGTTCATCTCATCCGTGTCAAACGTTCTATCAATTGGGCTTGGCCCAAAATACATTTTTGAATTCAACGTTGAGAATAGTATTATCGTTCGTTGTGGTAATCTATTTCTTGTAAGAACTTGCATGCTATAAATGTAAATATTGAAGTTTAGATATTAATAATTATTAAATAAACTAAAAATTAAATTACTAAATTAAAGTAAATTAAAAATAAATAAATAAATGATTGAGTTGTGGGAAGTATGAATGAAATATTATGAGGTTTTAATTTTGGTTTAAGGAACTTTAAAAATCGTTTATAATACTTGAAAAAAAAGGTTTTAAGAAATATCACTTTACGACTTTTTTATTTTTTATCTATTAATTAATATTTTTATTTGTCATTTTATTAAGCTCGATCGTGATCTCTTAGACTTCTAAGCTAGCTCATACTCGTAGAATTAAGATTGAACTTCCGCGCATATCTCAGTTAATTATTCAAATTTAAACTAAAACAACTCAAAATTGGCTCGACTTATTTTGATTCCTAAGTCAAATCGTTCTAATCATAAGTAATCTAATCTCATTCACACCTATATAATTAAATATTTTTTGTAAATTTGCTTAATTATAGTCAATATTTTAATTTTAATTTTAAAATTATAATTTTTATAAAACAGTTTTAATTGTCAATTTTATTAAAAGACTTTTTTTTTATTAAAACGCACCAAGAAATGGCATTTTATTAATATATATATATATATATATATATATATATATATATATATATATATATATATATATATATATATATATATAATATCCTCCTGCCAAGCAAGTGTAATCCCATTTTAAAGTTGTTAGGGCTGTCAAAACGGCTCGCTGCTCACGAGCAGCTCGTGTTCAGCTCGTTCGTTAAGTTAACGTGTCAAACACAAATTAAGATTTGTTCGTTCGTGTTCGACTCGTTTTGACTCGAAATTTTACTGATCAATTGACTACAAGGCTATGAAGCGGTTTTAATTAAAAATAGAAATTTATTTATTAAAAAGCAACTAAAAATGACGTTATAATTTTTTTAAAAAATTGTTTAAACTGAAACGAACCTATCAAGTGCGTTTTCATTAATCCCACTTTAAAGTTTATTTCTTTGGGCTGGATCTTAATGCAAGTATAACTAATTACTTTTTAAAATTTGTCCTAAGAATTGTGGAATATGCATGTAAATGCACTTGCTAAAACATTGTTCATGGTCAAGATATGTTTCATTACTGTATACACTAGAGTTACTCGTGCGAATCTCAAAGAGAGCGAACGAGCAGAAATAAAAATCTTCCTTAAGGGTAAACAGTCAACTGGCGAGTTATTGTCGAGCAGGTGAAACCGCGTCTCTAAACCCGGGACGGGTCAAAGTTCAGGAGACGGTTGCCCGATTTGGACAAGAAATGCCAATGGCAAGGCGTAATTAATTCTAGCAGCGAGCTTCATCGAATACCTCCCACAAGCCGCAACAAGATCCGCCTAAGCCCTTGGTAATAGGGGCACCGACTGAGGTGACGAACTGATCAAGTAAACGAGACAGGCCCCATATAACTTGAGCCAAAGCGACAACTGAACTATGGTTCACCTGACAAAACAAATCGACTTATTAGTCAACCGACCGATTGATCGAAATATAAGCAAAAATCTCCTAATCTCAATTGAACGAATAACTTGTTTTTGTTGCGATGGATGAGATCGTCATTCGACCGAACACCTCGATGGACTAAGCGCAAGTCATGGTCGCCACCCAGTTGATCTCCTCACTCGATTGCATTCTAGCGAATTGACCAACCAATTACCATCATATCAAAATTCAAATTGTAATACAAATATAAAATGAAATTCATATAACTTATTAGAGCCATAATCATATATTAAGTACGGCTACCATAATTGTTTCATTCTTTCTATAATTGTACTAAATATATTCTTATAAATAAGTAACTTGTGAACGATCAAAAGAAGGCAGGGCAGGTGTGTTCACAAA
Organism: Papilionanthe hookeriana x Papilionanthe teres; assembly: GCA_022702705.1. NCBI lineage: Eukaryota > Viridiplantae > Streptophyta > Magnoliopsida > Asparagales > Orchidaceae > Papilionanthe > Papilionanthe hookeriana x Papilionanthe teres. The sequence goes on along the minus strand of CM040426.1, from coordinate 73,022,424 downwards.
AGACAATCCGACGTCCAACAATAAATTTAGAAGCTTTTTTTTTTCAAATATTTTTTCTGATATAATCCAGTGGATGCCTGCAGCCCAACATTGCGTGCCGGTTGAGTGCTTAGCCTTCCAGCAATTCTAATTATTGTTCATACGTACATCATTAGAGCTGCCAATCAATTAAGAGGTTGCTCCTTTTTTCCAGTAGAGAGTAGTTTAGACTCATCGTTTGTTTGGGCAAAGAGTTCTTAAAGCTATGGAAAGCGCAACAAGTTCATGCACTCTCTACTTTTCCCAAAGTAATGATTTCGTGGAAGAGTAGATCGCTGCCCCATTCATTTCCTTATGCTTGAAGTTCATTTTTTTCGGCTTGGTACAGCTTTTACCAAATAGCCTCCTCCACTTGTAAGTGCTTGTGGTTTGAGTAATTCTATTCTATTTTTAGGCCTACTTTGGAGGAGTCTCTTTATTGTGATAAGAGATTTAAATGAAACTCAATAATATTTTATATTTAATGCTCGAGATGCTTGTAGACCGTGGTGAATTTACAATGAATCAGGAAAAATTATTACGTCTGGTGAATCATACATTCAGATAACAGCGATGATCAGATAACATTTTCGTGCACTTTGCATGGTCGGATCATTACTGGTTCCAATGTTGTGGACAAATAAATATAATAATTGCTTAAGAATAATGAGTTTCCAAAATAAATATTGTTTTGGATAATGATTTTGTTTGTTTTCTTATTTCTTTCTCCTAAAATATATTTTGTTTGGGAGAGTACTCTTGTGATTTCTTCTTTGTTATTTGCTCATTGATGTATTTATGAATTGAAAAGAATCTGATCTTATATTTTGTATACTACGATTGTGATTTTGTTTGTTATTTAGATTATTGATTAGAGGATCTATCTTCTCACATGAATATAGAATTGGTTGTGGTTGACCATGAAAATATTAGTCGCTCGGATAGTTTTTTCTCTTTTTCTCTCATAATGTTGGTTTGTGGTACATTAAATTCTCAATCCAAGGTAAAGTTTTTTTCATTTTAATCTTTTATAGTTTGTTATTCATAGTATGTATAGTTTTTCGAATAATGGTGGTGAAATTTGGTATTGACACGTTAATGGTTTTGATTCTTTGGAGGATCAAGATTCTTGTGGAGATTAATCGTGTTTGGTAGAGGTCAATGAAAACTCAACCATTAAGCGATTGTGGTTATCATTTGAACAAAATATATTGGGGATGCAAAAACACATTGGCTTCTTGGTCATGAGAATAGCTCCAAAATCATACCATGCATGGGATGATATGAGGAATTTAGGAGATATATTTGCATTGCATAGTTCTCATATGACAACAATATTTAGGGGTAGATGAAATACTTTGGAATTATAAAGAATTATTGTAGTTAAATTCATTCTATTGATTAATTCATCTTTTTGTGCAACAAATATGCTTTGGGTGCATATACAAGTTTTAAGATGACTGATTTCAAACCTTTTGAGGCTTACGCTGCTTAAAACTCTCAGCTTGGAGGAGAAGAGCTAAAAATCGAACTTTGCCATAATATTAAGTCATAAGTGAGATTATAAAACTGACTGAATATAATATGTACAATGTCTAATTAAATCCTACAATTATTTTTAACAGTGAAGATCTTATTAATCCTTGAGATGCATGAAAGGATTAGTGACATGGATTATTAGGAGTTGGTGCATTCTTTAGTTAAGGATCTCAATTGATGACAATGATAAGGGTGTTCATCTAGGATTTCTTGAATCGAGATTCAAGAGAAACTATTATGTCTGATAAATTGAACGTGCGGTCGATGGTATGAAGAACACAACCTCTCCGGTCTCAACAATTTCGGTGGCTCTAAGGGCTTGAACTCCAGCGCAAAGCTTGAATTCGGCTTCACAGAAATGTTTGATGGCCGCTAATGTCCTAAAGTCACCCGTGTAATATGTTGCAAGGCTGGCCCTGATGACATCAACTAGGATATAGACATATAGCGGTCTAGTCACCCATTCGGCCTCATTTGCTCGAGCATGAAATGGAATTGGAGATGACAATCAAAGGATGTTTCTAAAAATATATGAGCCAAATTCATGGCAAGTTCTTAAATATTTTAAAGGAAATTTTTCGTAAACACGACACAATTCTTATGTATTCACATACCGATACCTAAAATTTGATTATTAAGCATAAATGTTGATGAAATAAGAATATAATTTATAGCTAAATATGATCCTAACATGTTATCTAGTTGACACCCTTCTCGTTAGCAATTATGTTTTTTGCATGGTTCTGTTTGCAAACAAGAAATTTTTACTTGTGGAGGATGATCTAGATGGGCCCACATTCGGTCCATTCGGATTGTCGTTCGGATATATGATATCCGCTCGTAATAATTTCTCGTTTTTTGGACTCTGCAACATTGTATATTTGAAATTAGCTATTATTAAATTCATAAATTGATTATATATGATTCATCATAGGCATTCTGATTTATGAGCAGATTATATTGAATCATGCTAATATATCTTCAAACTATTTCTGCATTTTAAAGTGAAATAATAATCTACTTCAACTTACGTTTATATATATATATATATATATATATATATATATATATATATATTAGTTTGATAGTAAAATTTTCTCAAGGAAAAAATTTAAAAAATGGAAAAAAGCCTAATATTTTTATGCAATCATATTTTGTGACAATGTTTATGAATATATATTTAAAGTGTTTAAACATGACTATATTATTGTTATATTATTTAAATCATATTAAAATAATTTACTATATATTATATCATTTAATTTAATTTTATATTATTTCAACTTCTCACCTATAATCCTCTTCTTTTAATTTGTTATCCAATCTAATTTCTGAAAATCTTAAAAAATATATATTTTTTTAATTTTTGTTTTCTTGGGATACGCAAAAATTAGAATGAAACAGATATAAATATTGCAAACCAAAATTACAGTGGAGAAAAAAGATAAAAGAGTCGGTGGGCTTAGTGCCTCGAAAGCCCGTCTGGAGCTATTTAATGTTTCTGTAGTTCCTGATCCCAATCGAGAATTTCATAATTCAGATTTAGTTTAATATAATTACAGATTATTTATATTTTATTTGAATTTGTGTCGAACTATTATATTTTGATCATGCTTGACTTATTTAAAATTTTCAATGTTTGAACTTAATTTGTACACTATTTATTTATGAATGACAAGTAAATGAGTATTTAACCGAGCTAAAAATTCAACCAAACATTTAGATTTTCATATAAAAAAATTCAATAACTAATTTTTCAAATATGATCACAACTATTAATTTATTGGTTATAAACTATAAATCCTACAACATCTTAAATCTTGTTTCTCCTCCATTTTGCTTTAAATTCCTCACTTGAGGTTGTTTAGTAAAAATGATTTGTGTAGCATATAAACATGGTTGAATCGAAATCCTACTGAAAAACTAGAAATGAGAACTATAAAACCTATAGGAACTTAATATAAGTATTTTTATATAACACGAGCTATCAAAAAATGAGTTAATATTCTAGTTAATTAAATTATATTTAAATAATATCACATATGATATTAAATATCGAATATTTAACAAATTACTTATTGAACAACAAATGAGTTAGTTCGTAAATCTGTCTGAAGATGAAAAACAACAATGTATGCATTCACTATAGACCATGAAGTTGGATCTTTCAAAATCAGAGGCAATTGACGATCACACGGTCTAACTGTTCAAAATGAATAGAAATTTAATGTATATTTGTCCAATATTAAAAATACAACAAAATTACAAAACAAAATACTTATTTTTAACTTCTATAAA